>LR738715.1:259223802-259249908 GCA_902687465.1 Secale cereale | reverse complement strand
CCAGCAGTCGGCCCCGTTGCTCCCGTCGCGCCATCTACTCCGCATGCTGCACCTCTAGCTTAGGCGTCGTTGTGTATCTTTCATTTCCTGTTTTTCTTAAGACTTAGTAGGATTAGTCCAAACGATTCCACCCACTGGGTGTACACGTAAGATATTGCTGGAAGGAGGCCTTCGAGGCCTTTTGTTATAAATATGATCTTAATTATGCATATGTCTATGCTATTTGTCGGGTTCTAGAGTTAGCACTGTCCTTTGTTCCTTCGGGCCTTTTTCTTTTGTTGTTTCCTTTAACTGCAGTCCCGCCAGCCACACAGCCACTCTGTGGTCTGTGACTGGGTCAGGTACTTAGCTATTTTCCGGATAGACAAGTATCCCGCCCTCTGGAACACGGTTTGGCTAACCTAGAAGCCGGCTGGCCGGCTGCTCGGCAGCCGGCCAACTTCTATGAAGGGTCATCTTGCCCTATGTTTATTTTTCTTTAGCCATTTTTCATGTGGGCACCACTTCCTGCCTTTGACTCCCGTCAGTCAGACAGCCACGTTCTGTGAGTCTGTGACTATAGGTGGGAGAGGGCTAGGATGCCGGCACATTACTTATCCGACTGTTGAAGGAAAAAGCTTTAAACATAGGGCCAGGCGGCAAGCCCCCGAGCCGTCTGCTTGGTCCCGGTGTCGGGCGAAGGAATGGAAATACTCATTCACAGGCATAAATCTTATCATATAGATAAAGGGTTAGACAGTCCCCGAGAACTCCTCGGGGGTCCCATTGTTTCTCAAAATAAATTAGATAGCACGACACATACTGTCTTTGGCTATAAAAGCGGCGAAGTAGGTTTGCGTTCCACGAGCGATCCGACTCCTTGCCTGAGTCGTCTCTTTTGCGTGCTCTTGGATTCTGCGCATCGATGAGGTAGTAGGCATCATTGCCTAGTACCTTGCTGATGATGAATGGTCATTCCCAAGGGGCTGAGAGCTTGTGCTGGCCGGCTGTTCGCTGGATCAGCCGGAGCACAAGATCTCCCTCGCGGAAGGAGCGTGGCCTAACTCGCCGTCTGTGGTAGCGATGGAGACCCTGCTGGTAGATGGTGGACCAACGGAGTGCTACCAGCCGGGACTCTTCCAGCAGGTCCACGCCATCCTCTCGTGCTTCTTTTGCTTCGGTTTCTATGTACATGGTAACACAAGGAGAGTCAAACTCAACATCTGTTGGGATGACGACCTCGGCCCCATAGACGAGGAAGAAGGGAGTGAAGCCGGTTGACTTGTTCGGAGTTGTCCTGAGGCTCCAAAGGACAGACGGCAACTCTTCGATCCAGCAGCCGGCTAATCGTTCCAAGGGCTCGACCAGCCGGGGCTTGATGCCGGACAAGATAAGGCCATTTGCACGCTCAACTTGGCCATTTGACTGCGGGTGGGCAACAGACACTAAGTCCAGTCGGATGCCCTGCGTTGCGCAGAAATGGGCCAATGCGCCTTTGGCAAAGTTTGTGCCATTGTCGGTGATGATGTTGTGTGGTATGCCATACCGGACTGTGATGTCCGCGATGAAGGTCACAACAGTTGGGCCGTTGAGTTTCTTGATTGGCTTCGCCTCGATCCATTTGGTGAACTTGTCCACGACCACAAGCAAATGGGTCAAACTGCAGCGGGCTGTCTTGAAAGGACCCACCATGTCAAGTCCCCAAACTGCAAACGGCCAAGTGATCGGAATGGTCTTGAGTGCAGAAGCCGGCAAGTGTTGCTTGGAGCTGAAGTGCTGTCAGCCATTGCACTTCTTGACTAAATCTTTGGCGTCGTCCAAAGCAGTCGGCCAGAAGAAACCGTGGCGGGAGGATTTGGCAACGAGGGATCTTGAGGCCGTGTGGTGGCCGCACTCCCCTTAATGAATATCTTTCAAAATAGCCAGACCCTTTTCTACTTCCACGCAGCGCTGGATGACGCCGGTCGCACTTCTTCTGACAAGCTCTCTGTTAATTATTGTATATGTTGAAGCTCGGTGTTGAACCTGCTGTGCCAAGGTTTCATGTGCTGGCAACTCTCTTCTGAGCAGGAAACTGAGGATTGGCTATGCCCAAGACGGTGCTGAGACTCCTGTTACTTCTGCCATTGAAACCAGGGTGGTTGGGCCGAGAGGTGGAGGGCTGGGGTGAGCCGCATGCTGTGTTTCTGAAGTCCCCAGGCCGGCTGCAGCAGTCCCCGGGCTGTCTGCTGGAGCTGACCCTTCTTGGCCGCCTGCTGGAGCAGTCCCTGGGCCAGTCGCAGCAGTCCCCGGGCCAGGTGCCGGTGCAGTAGTCCCTGGGCCGTCAGCTGGAGTTGTTGGGTCGTTTGCCCTAGGATCGGTTGGCACGAAGATTGACTCTGACTCTCGTGATGGCTTGATAGACGGCTTGCGCAAGCATTGGAGGGACATGTCGGCTAGTATTGCTTGGCGGGTGGAGCCAATTCGTGCTAAGGCGTCGGCTTGCATGTTGTCGGCTCGTGGGACGTGGAGGAACTCGCAGCCGTCAAAGTGCCCACTGATCTGCTGGACAAGGAAACGGTAACTTGCCATGTTTGCTTCCTTGGCGTCCCAGTCCCCAGAGGACTGCTGGACAACCAAATCTGATTCACCATAGCACAGCACCCGGTGGATGCCAATCTCTTTGGCCATCCGGAGTCCGTGAATGAGTGCCTCATACTCGGCCACATTGTTGGAGGCGGCAAAGTGGATTCGCAGGGTGTACTTGAGCTTGTCGCCCTTGGGAGAGGTGAGGACGACGCCGGCTCCCAAGCCAGTGCGCATCTTTGATCCGTCAAAGTGCATCCGCCAATGGGTTGAATCTGGGGCAGGCGGCAGGTACTGGGTCTCGGCCCAGTCGACGAGGAAGTCGGCCAGTGCTTGCGATTTGATGGTGGTGCGGGGCTGGTAGAAGATGGCAAAGGGGCCAGCTCAATGGCCCACTTCACCACTCTGCCTGAAGCATCTGTGTTGCCCATGATCTCAGCAAGCGGGGCCGTGCATACGACCGTGATCGGTTGCTCTTGGAAGTACTGCTTGAGTTTCTTGGCGGCGAAGTACACGCCATAGCACATCTTCTGGTAATGGGGGTAGTTCTACTTGGAGATTGACAACACCTCGCTCAAGTAGTAGACCGGCCTCTGGACAGGCAAGGCCCTGCCATCTTCTGGGTGCTCGACCACAATGACAGTGCTGACCACCCGACTAGTGAAAGCTATGTAAAGGAACATGGGTTCCTTGTCTATTGGCCCCGCCAGGATAGGCGGCGTGGACATCACTTTCTTGAGCTGTTGGAAGGCTTCATCCGCCTTGTCGTTCCACTCAAAGCAAGTGGTCTTCTTCATCAGTTGGTACAAGGGGAGTGCCTTTTCGCCCAGCCGGCTGATGAATCGGCTGTGCGATGCCAGGCACCCGGTGAACTTCTGGACGTCCCGTATGCGAGTTGGTCTCTCCATTCTCTCAATGGCCTTGATCTTTGCGGGGTTGCACTCGATGTCGCGTTCAGATACCAGGAAACCAAGGAGCTGGCCTGCCGGTACCCCGAAGACGCATTTCTCCGGATTTAGCTTGATCTGAAAGCAGCGCAGGTTTTCGAAGGTCTCTTGGAGGTCCTCCAAGAGAGTTTCCCTCTTCTCCGTCTTCACCACGATACCGTCCACGTAAACGTGGGCGTTTCTGCCAAGTTG
This sequence comes from Secale cereale, assembly GCA_902687465.1. Lineage (NCBI taxonomy): Eukaryota > Viridiplantae > Streptophyta > Magnoliopsida > Poales > Poaceae > Secale > Secale cereale. The sequence goes on along the minus strand of LR738715.1, from coordinate 259,246,225 downwards.
CTTGAGGAGACACTTCTTCATGGAACGCTGAAAGGTGGCGCCGACATTCCTCAAGCCGAACGTCATAGTCAGGTAGCAGAAGGCCCCAAATGGCGTGAGGAAGGCGGTCTTCAGGCGGTCGGCCAGATCAAGTTTGATCTGGTGGTATCCGGAATAGGCATCAAGGAATGACAGCGGCTCGCATCCGGCTGTGGAGTCAATCACTTGGTCTATTCGTGGTAGAGCAAACGGATCTTTAGGGCAAGCTTTGTTGAGGCTGGTGTAATCAATGCACATGCGCCATTCGTTGTTCTTCTTCAGCACTAGGACATGGTTGGAGAGCCACTCAGGATAGAACACTTCCATAATGAAGCCGGCTGCTAGCAGGCGGGCAACCTCTTCTCCAACAACTCTTCTTTTTTCTTCTGACAGACGGTGGAGTGGCTGCCTAAAAGGCTTTGCGTCTTCTCTCACATGTAGCTAGTGCTCGGCGAAGTCCGTTGGGACACCCCGCATGTCTTTGGGGACCATGCAAAGATGTCCGGATTCTCACGGAGGAAATCTACGGGCTCACTTTCCTATTTGTTGTCTAGGTTTGACCCTATGACCGCAAATCGCTCTGGGTGAGACGAATCCAACGCAATCTTCTTTGTCTCCTTGGCCGGCTGAAATGAGCCTTGCAGCTCCGCCTCCCTGGGATCGGATGGTATGGCTGGCTGCTCGCCAGCCATTGCCACCAACCATTCCAGATGGCACTTCCCTTCAGCTACGACAAGGGACTCGGCCAGCTGGCTGCTCACAGTTGCACATGCGACGGACTTCTCATAGTCCCCGACTATGGTGATTATTCCTTTGGGACCTGGCATCTTCATCTTGAGGTAGGCGTAATGAGGTACTGTCATGAACTTCGCAAGAGCTGGCCGGCCCAATATCACGTGATAGGGGCTTTCCAGGTTCACCACTTCAAACCAGACCGGCTCCCGCCGGAAATGCTTCTTATCACCAAACAGGACATCAATCTTGGCCTTGCTGATTGGTGAGCAAGAGAGGCCCGAAACGATGCCGTGGAACACGGTCCTGGTAGGCTGAAGCTGCTTCTCTCTGATGCCCAACTTCTCCATGGTGTCACGGTACATGATGTTGATGTTGTTGCCGCTGTTTACCAGCGCTCGGGAGAAATGACAGGCCCGCCTGTCGATGGAGAGAGTTGCATCCAGAACCAATGGGTAAGCTCCTGGTGAAGGCATGACAGTTGGGTGATCTTCACGGCTCCAGCTGATGGGCCTTTCAGACCAGTGCATGAATTCTGGGGCTTCGGCGGCAATGGTGTTAACTTCTCTGTGCTGCTGGCGCCGGCTGTGCCTATCGTCCGCCTGGCTCATGAAGACGACGTAGGCTCCGTTCTTTTCTAGGAACTCGTCCTGGACCTGGCCGCCTGGGCGAGCAGCCGGTGGTTTGGGAGGCAGAGCCGCCTACCCAGCAGGCAGAGGTGGCAGAGCTTCCCCTCTGGCAATCCGCGTGAGCCAGTGACATTTTTGTGTGGTGTGATTGGAGGGCTTCGCGCCGCTGTGAAACTTGCAAGGGCGTCCAGAGCTTGATCGAAGGAGAAGGCGGGCTGTCAGGCTGGCTTGCCGCCCTTCTGGCGTTTGGGACCCGCTTGAGCTTCTGGCTGCTGGCCATCAACTGCTGCCACCAGCCGGCTGTTGGAAGCCGGCAGGTGGGCCTTGCGCTTGTGATCAGTCTGCTGCTGGCGCCGACTGGACCCTCCAGCCGGCGTTCTAGGAGCCGGGGGAGCCATCTTTCTGGAGGCATCCACTTGCAGCTCGGACTTCATGGAGGAATCAGCAGTGGCATACTTGTCTGGTATGCTTAACAGCTCATCCAACATGGCGGGCTCGTCACAGAGGAGTTTGTGCTTGAGCAAGGTGCCTTCTCTGCACCCGGCCGTGAAATACTCGATGGCTTGTACCTTGTGCACTCCCTCGCAAGAGTTGCGCAGCTCCGCCCAACGCGTCAGGTAATCACGAGCGGACTCGTTTGGACCTTGGACACATAAGGAGAGCTGGCGCGGCTTGGGAGGACGCTTGTAGGTGCTGGTGAAGTTGCGAGTGAAGGCGTCCGTGAAGTCCAACCAGCCTTTGATGTTGTTGGGCTTGAGGTTGTTCAACCACGTCCGGGCCGTGCCATGGAGCATGAGTGGCACATACTTCACCGAAACGCGCCTGTTGCCGGTTGCTATGCTGACTGCCGTGGAGTAGTCCACCAGCCAGTCCTTTGGCTTCACTGATCCGTTGTACTTGGGGGTGTCTCTGGGGAGTGAGAAACCCTTGGGAAAAGGCTCGTCACGGATGCGGGGGCTGAAGCAGGCTGGGCCGAGGGCATCTTCTTCTTCGACCGCCTAGGACCGAGCCAGTCGGTCGAGGCGGTGGCGGGCGTCATTCTCCCCAACTCCCTCGCGGCAGCCCAAGCGGCCTGCGAGAAAAGGATGGTCGACAGGCGGTGGAGACACACACCTCTCCCGGCTAGGAGGAGGTGGATGCTCCTCTCGCCGCGGTACAGCCCTTGGGCGGCCGTCTTGATCGCGCTCAATGGTGATGCGAGTCTGTCTGCTGCGGCTAGCAGCCGGCTGCGAGTGCCGACTGTTGGAGAGCGGGACGTGGCTCCTTGTTCCTACCGAAGAGGGCGGTTATCTGCTTGCGCACCAGCCTCCAAGGCCCGGCGACGGGCTTCCTGCCGCGTGGTAGCCGTGTCGAGGAGCTGCCGGACGCGCTGAGTCATGCAGCGAAGTTCGTCTCCCTCCAAGTGGCCTAGTTCATCAGCTACCGCCTGGGCAGCCCTTAGGTTCTCCGACGGAGTGGGGTATACCGGCCGGGGGGGGCCCAGCATGTCGGCCAGCACCCCACCACGATCGTGAATGGCACCGGCCCGACTGGGCTCACCAGCGGTCCATCTCACGGCGGTAGGCTTCGGTGAGGTGCCGGGAGGCGGCTAGCTTGTTGGCGTTGTCGAGAAGCGAGGCGCGGAGTGCCTCCAGTGCCGCGCTGTTTGCCCCCGCGGCGATGGGGCAGAAAGGCTATGCATGGCCACCTGCAGCGGGTCTTGGCCTGACCCGCCGGAAGGCTCGTCGTGGCTGGCGGTCAGCACCTCCGTGACGGTGCTGACGCCACTATCGCAGGCTGCAGTGGGGAGGGGATCATCGACGATCACCACGTGTTCGGGAAAGGAATCTGCGGACGCCACGTCGAGGTCGACGATCATGTCGACTGGTGGATCAGAGGAGCCCACAGACTCCATGTCGGAGGCGCACTCGTCGACGATGTGGAGCTTGTCTAGGAGCTCGACGAGGCAACTCTCCGGGGCAACTGGCTCTGTGACCGGAGAGGGCTCGTCGTGAAGGTGGACGCCGACGAGGAGGTCGGCGAGTCCGCTCGCGGCGCATGCGGCCTCATCGCCGCGAAGCATCACGGCATCCACGTCTGCGGGCGTGTCGGGCTGGCTATGCTCGCCAGGGAGGAACAAAGTTCTCGTCCAGAACATGTCTTCGGATGGCGGTGCACCTAGCCCCATGGTGGGCGCCAAATGTCGGGGTTTTGGTGCGACATATGCCAAAGGATGGCTTATCATCCATGGGGACAATAGAACGTCGCCGGGCCCTGGAAGTGGGATAAGGCAATACTTAGGATGCCTACGAATCTTACCCAGGTTCGAGGCTCTCCGTGGAGATAACACCCCTAGTCCTGCTCTGCGGGGACTCCGCATCATGACCGATGTCAATATGGTAGCTACAAGGTTGCTCCTTGAGCTATGTCGTCTAGAGGAAGAAGAAGGGCAAGGCTAGCTCTCTATCTTCTCTCTAGGGAATGCGGTGTGTCGCTAGGGTTTCTCCCTATCTCTCTTTGTGTCTCTCTTCTTCTTCTTCTTCTTAGGGTCCAACCCCTCCATATGGAGGACCCTGGGGGGTTTATATAGGCCTACCCCCCAGGGGTACAATAGTAATCTAGGCGGAATGGCCCCCAGCTGTCAGTGTCTTCAGGTGCCCGCCTTCCCGCCTGTCTGCTGGGGCCCGCCGTCTGTCGGCCCTTGTGATTGCTTTTTACTGTGGGCGCTCTTTTGCTGACGGCAGCATCGTCAGGAGGGGAATGGCTACAGCGTCGCCGCCTCCTGTCGTACACTGCCACCACGTCCTGTCTTGTCATCTTGATGGGGTTCAGACTCTTAGGGTATGGTTAGCCGCCTGCTACCAGGCGGCCCGTCCCCCAGGCCGCCTGCCAGGGGCCGCTTGCTTCTTGTTCACCCACTGGCAGGTGGGGCCAGCCGCGTGCTGGCTCTGCCGCCTGTGGGTAGTGGGATCATGGCTTCCTCTGACCGGGGCTAGGTCACTGCCAACATGGCTACAGTGATATGTCGCTTAAGGAGCGTGCGTTAGATATGCCCTCACTGTAGCCACGCCCTCATATATTCTCTAAGGACATGTTCAACTGTAGCCATGCCTTAGCCTTGTCGTGGTTCCCCAACACGCGTCCCGAGGGGGAGGCGTGGGGCCGTCTTCTGGATGCTGGCCATGAGGCTGCCGCCTTTCCAGGCCCCCGCCGCCTGCTGGTAGCCGGCTCCTGGGCGTTGCTGCCCCAGGAGGCGGCCCGATGAGCAGGCGGTCGGGAGGTGACAGGCGGCCCCCAATTGTCTTGAAATACCATGGGGGTCAATGAGGACACCCGTGGTCAATATCTCCGACACTCCTTGCCTGACTCCTTCCGTTCCACCACAATAGCTATGCTGATAGCCCGGGCATTAGCATCCACATAGAACAACAATGGCTCCTTATCAATAGGAGCAGCAAGGACTGGCGGCTCAGCTAACTGTTTCTTCAAGGCTTCAAACGCTTCATTGGCAGCGTCACTCTAGGTAAAGTGATCTGCTTTCTTCATCATCTGGTACAGTGGTATAGCTTACTGCTCGCACACGAACACATCACTGTTTATCCTCGACACCGAGGGTGATGCACCGCAGCTCACGTCGAAGGAGACCCGTCTGGAAGCGCGGTACACAAGCAATACGACGGGCGCTTTTGAAGATCCAAAGCCCCGCTTGCCCAGGAGGGACCCCGTCAGGGCGCGCGGTGGCTATGGGCTGGCCTAGGTCGACCTAATCGCCCCTAGGGCCTCGAGGTTCGCCGTCCTGCAATGAAGAAGAACGAGGAAGAAGTTACAAGGGTAGGGGGTAGATGAACACGAAAAAGTAGTAGATGTGTTTGTTCGATTGTGTGTTGTTCAATCAGCCGTCACCTCTTGTCTATATATGAGGCGGATGGACTTCCTATACAAGAAAAGGATTTTCCTAGCCGTCTAAATCATCAAAACCTAATAAAATATGGACTATTCACCACCTTCGGCCCGGATGTCCGGCTCAAGGCCCGGATGATCCGGCCTAGCCCAGTTTTGTGACAGCAGCTCACTAATCGGGCTGTAACTTTTGCATATGAACTCTGATTAAGATGATTTTCATATCAAAATCAACTGCCTCAACGAGACGCACAACTTTTCTGTTGCATACTTTTTTATCAGAGGTAATATTGAGGATGTTTCGGGCCGTTTTATAAAGTCTATAGCAGAAAAAGTTGTCCGGACGTTCGGACTACTACCCAGATTGTCCGGCCTCCACCCGAATCATCCGGGACTGGACCCAGATCATCCGGCTTCATCACAAACCTTTTGTTGTCTCGGTGCTTCAATTTCCCGGATGATCTGGACCCCGGCCCGGAAGATTCGGCCAAACATTGCTGCAACGCACGGTTTTGCATGTAACTCTTGCATACGACCTCGGATGGGGACGATTTTTATATCAAAATCGTTCGTTTCGACAAGACGAAGAACTTTGCAGCTGAAAGTATTTTCATCCAAGGCAATATTAATTAGGTTTCATGCCATTCTTTAATAGGGTGTTAATACGAGCATCTCTAAGATTGTCATAACTTTCGCATCTAAGCTCCGTTCTGGACCATCTCCATATCTATTTTGATCATCTTGAGGAGACCCATCAAATGGTGACATGAACTCATAATTTTAACATCATCTCATTATAGCCTCAAGTCATTCTTTATGATCATGCCATTTTTGAGCGTCAACACATGCCCCCTGTTTTTTTGGCAAAGCTAGTGTGCCAAAAAATAACTTGCACATAACTTATTCTAAGGACGATGTCAACACTCCATCGGCCACTTTGCATGTGCTTAGGGCGATAAATATATATCGGCCATTTTTTGTTTGAATCCTTGATGCAAACTTGGGTGAAACCTTCTCAACTTTATTAATAATTCGATGATAAAGTTCCATGGATATGTATCTCAAGGTCATCCTCCGAACCATATTGTTCACCCTTTTACTAGGATTTTGCAGACAATCAACAATAAACTTTCTCTAATTCTTACTTTTTCCTGCTAAAAATTTTCATTAGTGGCCGAGGTGGTGAGCTCCAACTCGGCCTTACCTATGTTGGCAAGAACAAGTATCGGCTATTGATAGACATGCAATACACCATGACCAACATGGTAGCCGTATGTTTGTTATGCCAACCCTCTCCAATTCTCATGTCTAGATATATGATGAATATTAAAACAATCCAAGGCAATTTTTATGTCTAGACATACCTCAAGATAAACTAAAAGTGATTCGTCAAAATATTGATAACCATTAGATATTTGTTGCACTACTCATAATGAATCACCGAAAGCCTCAATATGTATAGCACCTATAGAAAGTAAAAGAGTCGATCCGAATAACAATGCATATTCGGCTTTGATTAATCGTGCATAAAAATATTCTAAATGGCATGAGGCTTCCAAAAATAGTACCACAAGGAGATATATAAACAACACCAACACTTTGGCCATTGCTACGAATTGAACCATCAACACATAATCTCCATAGTACTAGAGAGACAAGGCTAACATCAATATTACGCATGTCATTAAGCCGATGTTCAGTAATGAAATCATCTATCATTTGGCCTCTTATAGATCTCAAAGATGCATAAGCCAAATCATATCCAAACAAAGTATAAGCCCACTAGCCAATTCTGCAATTATGAATTGGTCTATGCAACCTATATTCAATGATGTCTCAACTCCATCCAATCATATTATAGGCATACATATGAATTTCCATGAGCACATACCTTGTCTCGCTCTCCAATCAAACTAAGGACGATGTTAGAATACTACATCGGCCATGCATTGACATACTCTTAGGACGATAGATAAATATCGGCTATTACCATGTAAACTTCATTCAAAGCACATATAGCCGAAATAAACAAATGACAAATCAAGTATTTCAGCCCTTTGGATCAGCAATAAATTTGTAGCTAATCAAATGTATAGTGATTTGGTAATACCCTTTCGTGATGTAAGAAATTATATTGCAACCATGAATCATTATAAGCCCATCGAGGGTAACCAATCATACCTGATGACAAATTCCATGGAATAGGCACTAATGGCATAGTTGAAGAATATGGATAATGTGTGGACCAAAGATGTTGAAACTTTCGGCTTGGTCCTTCATAGTTTTCACTCTTTTCCCTCTTCACCTTTGTCGCACTTCTTGTAATGGAAGCTTGCACATAATTCTTATTTTGAGTACTTCCTTTGGGAACCCATGCCATGTTCCTTTCTTCAAGTTCTTGTGCACTAAGTTTTTGTAATTTCTTCTTTTGCCAATATGATAAGCCGAGTGGGCACCCCGGCTGCGATGTTGTTTGAAGCAATGGCAATTCTTGTTTTACCTTGTGCACTCTCAACTTCTTCTCTTCAGATTTGGCACTTGATTGACTTACCTCGCTGCCTTTTGTAGCCAATGTCAACACATTAATTGGCCCTTTTTTCATTTGAGATCATATCTGAAGTGGCACTCTTACGATCATATCTTTTGACGCGGTAGACTTGCTTAACCACCTCTTTCTTCTTCCTTAAGCTACGGACCGATTCTTATAATTGAAACGGTCTTTGACATGTGATTGTTCAAATGTAGATCTTCTCGGAGCTGCATAATATTGGTGAGATGGTCTAAAATAAGATGGAGAGTGTGCCCCTATATCATACATGTCCCATGATGGATATGGATTTACATGAGCATAGGGAGGTATCCATGGCATTGGCATTGGCGGCCCAAACTATGGATACGAATGTGCTGCATTCAAATTCTCTTCTTGCCAATACCGATCCTTGGATTTGCGCCTAGGGGTGATCTTAATGCTTTTGCATTACTTGGCCAATAAGCAATTTTCTCCTCACTTATCTTCTGATATTTTTCTAATAGTTGCACGAAAGTGACTTTCGGTTTTTACCTTTGTGCTTACCTCGGCCTTTGTTTGCATCAATCTTTGGATTCTCTTGTCCCCCCCCCCCAGTACTTGGCGTCTTCATTGCAACTTTAATGGAATTTTCTCCCTCAAGAATATTTTCATCATGCTCTCGAACAACTTCCTTATTTGAAAGCTTGATCACATCGCCTGCAGTCTTAACCTTCACATCTTTAAAGGAATTGTCTTGAAGCAGCCGATACAAAAACCTTTTGCCATCAAGACCAATAGGAACAGACTGGTCATCTTTTGGTGTTTCAACAAATTCCAATCATCCTTTTTCAATGGACGATTTAACTATTTGACGAAACATAATGCAATCCTCCAAATTATGCTTGAACGGATCATGCAACTTACAATACATTCGTCCATGGATAGATGGCTCGACATGGTGATCAAGAATTCTAATATAATTATTTCTCAACAACAAATCAAAGATTTGATCACACATATTTGAATTGAAGGTATACTTTTTATTTTCTAGCCGATCTTGCTGTGAGAACGGCTTTGGAGTTAAGCAAATGAATGGTTTAGATGTTGCATCACCCCATTCGGCTATGCATTGCGTTTTGCACTCTATCTTCGGTATATTTGGTAAGATATTATACTAGCATCGATTTTCTCAAAAGAATCGAAACTTGACTTTAAATTTCTGAAATGAAAATAGTTTGAACATTCATGTCTCAACTGATACCAAGTGTAAGCCAAGTAAGAAATAAGAAAAGCTACCCAAATTGATATGAACTTTAGATAAATCAAAGAGGATAGCCTTGGCTGCAATAATAATTCACTATCGGTCTTTATAATAGGCGCAATGGGTTGACTGATATGCTCTATAACAATTTTATTGCTAACAAGTAAATTACTCTTCTTCATTGGTCTTTCAAAATTACTTATGAGGATTTTTCTAATAGATGCATCAACAATAAAGTTGTGACCAAATCTGAAAATAGGTAAATTACTTGCTAGACATACCTCTTTAAATATGTTGGGAGAGCATGATGGTGGTGTAACTTGAACAATATCTTGCTCTATCTCTGGATGGCTCCCCAACACCTTATCATCATCTTTTTCTTGATTCCGCACATCATTACTTTGAACATCCTTGTTAGCCAAACTTTGTTCGGCTACTTGCTCTTGTCCTTGAGGCTTGTCAATTTATACGGCACGAAACTCACAGGGCAGGAAGTAGGTTCCATTAACTTCAGAAAAATCAAGCATGGTTGTTTTCCTATGCTTGCCATGCCCTTTATCAATGATGCTTGCATCTTTTGATTTGATGGATTCGAAATATATACTACTTGATTCGGCTTTTTCAACTGAAGTACTTTTAGTTTCTGGATCATCATTCTTTTCATCAGTTATATCAATTGGCAAAGCTTCTTTTCTTTGAGCTAATTCCCTACCAATTCTCTCTTGGTGAAGTACTTGCACCCTATCGCACAAAGCTTTAACTCCCCTCTCAATTTCATCCCGCTCTAGATCAGTTTGCCCTCCAATGCTTTTAGGATCTTTTGGCAATGAACTGTTAGTGTTGCTGAAATTCTGCAACTGTGTAGAGGGTGTATAATATGTTGCGGCACTAGGTGGAGGTGTATGCACAGGTGTATAACAATATGCTCTCTCTCCAATTCTATCAATTGATGAAGTTTCATCTTCTTGCAAAACTCTATCCTTTATTGCAGCATAGTCAGGAAACAACCCCTTTGCATATTGTTCAAGGCAAAGAGCACTAATCCTCTTGTTTTGTGTCAAGCTCTTTTTCAGCGCTGCCACAACCGCTTCTGGAAGGGATTGCTCCACAATACTTTCAGATTCTTTCGGCAATGATTCGTGAGTGTTGCCGAAATTCTCGAATTGCGTAGAGTATGCATTATACGCTACAATATTAGATGACGACATGTCCACTCCTGGAGATTTTTCACTTATTCGGCTATGACCATCAAGGTGCGGAGCCGAATTATGAGCATCTTGATACGTCCAAAACGTATCTATAATTTCTACTTGCTCCATGCCTCTTTTGGGTGATATTGCTATGATATTTATACACTTCCATACACTTTTGATCATATTTGGACTAACCTATTAACTTAGTGCACCCCAGTGCCAGTTTCTGTTTTCTGCTGTTTTTGTATTTCAGGTTTTCACGTTATGAGAACTGCCAGAAAAATCCCGGAAAAATTATATAAAAAATCAGCGTTCCAGAAGCTTCCCAGCTGCCAAAGGACAGCCGGAGGGGGGCCACCAGGGCTCCAGGCGCCCTGGTGGCGCGGCCCCCCCTGGCCGCGCCGGGGGGGGCGCCTGGGCCCCCCGAGCCTCCGCTGATGCCCCCCTTTGGCATATATTTATATCGCGTCCCGAAACCCTCGAGAGGGGAACCCTTTTTCGCGATCTCATCTCTGTTCCGCCGCCGCCGCCGCTTCCAAGATCGGGAGCACCAGGAGAACTCTTCCCGGCACCCTGCCGGAGGGGAGGATCACTACCGGGAGCTTCTCCACCACCATGGACGCCTCCCGGATGAGTTGTGAGTAGTCTCCCTTGGACCATGGGTCCATGACCAGTAGCTATGTGATGTTCTCCTCCCGTTCTTGTGCTTCACTAATTAGTCCTCGTGAGTTGCCCTACATGATCGAGGCACATATGTAATCCTTATGCTGTTGCTATGTTGAGTTTGCTGGGATCCGATGGATTGTGAGATTATGTTCAGATTGTGTTTGAGTAATATATTTGATCTACCTCTTTTATATTTATGTTCGTAAGTAATTCTGGCATGTTCTCCGTTGTTATTTATTGCTTTGGCCAAGTAGTAGGTAGTGACTCCAAGAGGGAACGTTATGCTTGATTGTGGGTTCATGCCCCTCGATGACTAGCTTGAGTGACAGAAACATGAGTCTAGGGGATGTGCTGTTGCCACAAGGGGGAAAACAACGGTGCTTGTGCCCGCGGGTGCAAGGATTGTTTACTTTACGCAAAGTTCTTTTAATGCAGTTGTATGTTGCTTTGAGTTTACACTATGGGTGGGACTCACAACTTAATACCAGCGAGATGTTCTGGATAGATATCTCAAGGTGGATGATTAGTAGTAGATGCAGATGGATTTCGGTCTACTTGCCTTGGCGTACCGCCCATGCTTTGAACCTCTACCTTTCTTGTAACATAGTTAGCATTGGTTTGCGCACATAATTCTGTCAATTGCCCAACTGTAATTCGTTTACCTCACATAGCTGTTTTATCATCTTTTGGGAGAGAGACATCACTAGTGAACATCATGGGACCCCGGTCCATATTACCATCATTGATCACATCCACTATTTACTTTACGCTTTTTACTTACTATTGCATCATTACCTATCACTATTATCACTTGCGTTTGATCCTTTGTAAACTACAAGGCCGGAGAGATTGACAACCTCTCTGTACTCGTTGGGAGCAAAGTTATTTGTATCTGTGTGCAGGTCCACGTTGATTGCTAATATATCTGGCGCCGTTAGCAGTTGACACCTTCTTGTTGAAACTGGGAGTCTCAGGGAAATCGATCCTTGGTATCTTTGCCAAGGGAAAACTTCCGCTACACTGCATCTCAAACCTTCCACTTGGGGTAACCAACGAGGGGCAAGAAGCCATCACATCTACAGTTGTATACAGTGCCGAAAAATTACTAGCATGAGGTGTAGCATATGATGGTTGAGAGTAACTGGCAGAATAGCTAGTAGTAGCATGGCCAATTCTCCTATCCACCGGCAAGGTTGGATTCACATATTGCAAATTAGTTGCCGATGAATAAAAGGATGAAACACTTTCTTGTATGTTATTGGAAATTTTAACATGATGTGTTTCAAATAGATTAACCAAACCCATCATGTTGTTCATCGGCATATGGATTTGTGGGGTTGCCGATGCATGAGAGTTTGGATACATATGTTGTATGTTACTAAAATCATAAGAATTTGAAGAAGGAAGATTGTTTTGCATCGGCCCTTGGGCATAATTAGATGCATAATTGATAAGACTAGGGCTAGCCGATGCATTATGCTCATTAGGTGATCTAGCAACAACATATGGATTATTTGCATCTACAAAGGGGAATTGGGTATTCATATTACCTTTGTAGATTGCAGGAACTTGATGACGATCTCTTCATAGCAAGAACAGGCTAGAGATCGTTCGAAGCTTTGTCCCCAGCGAAGTCGACAAACAGTGTGTTCACACACGAACACGTCACCGTGTACCCTCGACGCCGGGGGTGATGCACTGCAGCTCACGTCGAAGGAGACCCGTCCAGAAGCGCAGTACGCAAGCAATCCGGCGGGCGCTTTTGTAGACCTGAAGCCCCGCTTGCCCGGGAGGGACCCCGTCAGGGTGCGCGGCGGCTATGGGCTGCCCTAGGTCGACTTGATTGCCCCTAGGGCCTCGAGGTTCGCCGCCCTGCAATGAAGAATAACGAGGAAGAAATTACAAGGGTAGGGGATAGATGAACACGAAAAAGTAGTAGATGTGTTTGTTCGATTGTGTGTTGTTCAATCGGTCGTCACCTCTTGTCTATATATGAGGTGGATGGACTTCCCGTACAAGAAAAAAACTTTCCTAGCCATCCAAATCATCAAAACCTAATAAAACACGCAATATTCACGACCTCCGGCCCGGATGTCCGGCTCAAGGCCCGGATGATCCGGCCTAGCCCAGTTTTCTGACAGCAGCTCATTAATCGGGCATTAACCTTTGCATACGAACTTGGATTAAGATGATTTTTATATCAAAATCAACCGCCTCGACGCGACGCACAACTTTGCTGTTGAATACTTTTCGATATGAGGTCATCTTGATGGTGTTTCGTGCCTTTTTCTAAAGTTTGTAGCAGAAAAAGTTGTCTGGATGTCCGGACTACTACCCGAATTGTCCAGCCTCCACCCGGATCATCTAGGAATGTACCCAGATCATCCGTCTTCATCACAAACCTTCTGTTGTCTCGGTCCTTCAATTTCCCGGATGATCTGGACCCTGGCCCGGATGATCCGGCTAAACATTACTGCATCGCACAGTTTTGCATGTAACTTTTGCATATCAAAATCGTCCGTTTCGACGAGGTGAAGAACTTTGCAGTTGAAAGTTTTTTCGTCCAAGGCCATATTAATTAGGTTTCATGCCATTCTTTAATCTGGTATCAATACAAGCATCTCTAAGATTGTCATAACTTTCGCATCTGAGCTCCGTTCTGGACCATCTCCATATCTATTTTGATCATCTTGAAGAGAGCCATCAAATGGTGACATGAACTCATAATATTAACATCATCTCATTATAGCCTCAAGTCACTCTTTACGATCATGACATTTTTGAGCGTCAACACTTTCTCACCCAACTGGCTTATGAACCGGCTTAAGGCCGCAATACGACCCACTAGTCGCTGAACATCATTGACACACGCCGACTTAGTCAAGGAAGTAATGGCCTTGATCTTCTCTGGGTTAGCTTCAATGCCTCTGTCAGAAAAACCAAAAAAATCCAAGAGCTTGCATGCTGGCACACCAAAGACACACTTGCCCGAGTTAAGCATCATCTTGTAGACCTGAAGATTGTCAAAGGTCTCTTTCAAATCATCTATCAAGTTTCCTTCTTCCTGAATTTCACCATAATATCATCCACATAAGCATGAACATTGCGCCCAATTTGATCATGAAGGCAATTCTGCACACATCGTTGGTAAGTCGCATGTGCAGTCTTGAGCCCGAAAGGCATAGACACATAACAGAAGGCTCCAAAAGGAGTGATGAAAAATATCTTCTCTCGGTCCTTAACTTCCATCTTGATCTGATGATAACCAGAATAAGCATCCAAAAAGCTCAGACACTCACAACCCATCGTAGCATCAATTATCTGATCAGTACGGGGGAGAGAAAAAGGATCAGCTGGATAGGCTTTGTTCAAATCTGTGTAATCCACACACATACGCCAAGTGCCATTTTTCTTAAGCACCAGCACCGGGTTAGCTAGCCACTCAGGATGAAAAACTTCAACAATGAATCCAGCCGCCAAGAGCCGGGCCACTTCTTCGCCAATGGACGTACGCCTCTCTTCATTGAAGCGACGAAGGAATTGCTTGACCGGCTTAAACTTTGGATCAATATTAAGAGTGTGCTCGGCGAGTTCCCTCGGTATACCCGGCATGTCAGAAGGTTTCCATGCAAAGATGTCCCGGTTCTCACGGATGAACTCGATGAGTGCGCTTTCCTATTTCGGATCCAGATTAGCACTGAGGCTGAACTGCTTGGATGAATCGATAGGAACGAAGTCAACCAGCTTAGTGTCGTCTGCTGATTTGAACTTTAGCAAGGGGTCATGCTCTGTGGTTGGCTTTTTCAAAGATGTCATATCTGTTGGGTCGACATTATCCTTATAAAATTTCAAATCTTCTATTGCACAAACAGACTCAGCATAGGCAACATCGCCTTCTTCACACTCCAAGGCTATCTTTCGGCTTCCATGCATCGTGATGGTAACCTTGTGACCCGGCATCTTGAGCCGCAGATAAACATAACATGGTCTTGCCATGAACTTAGCATAAGCCGGCCATCCAAACAGAGCATGATACGGGCTCTGGATCTTGACAACTTCAAAAGTCAAAGTTTCTGCTCTAGCATCATGTTCATCCCCAAAGGCTACTTCCAGAGCGATCTTGCCTACAGGATACGCCGACTTACCATGCACCACTCCATGGAAAACAGTATTGGACAGTTTAGGATTTCTGTCAGTCAATCCCATGCGACGGAAAGTGTCATAGTAAAGGATGTTGATGCTACTGCCTCCATCCATGAGTACTTTAGTAAACTTGTATCCCCCAACCTGAGGCGCCACCACCAGTGCCAGGTGACCCGGATTATCAACTCGGGGCGGGTGATCCTCGCGACTCCACACAATGGGCTGCTCAGACTAGCATAAGTAACGAGGAACCGCCGGCTCAACGTCATTCACTGCCCTTTTATGGAGCTTCTAATCCCGCTTACATAAACTTGTGGTGAAGATGTGGTATTGTCCACTATTCAACTGTTTCGGGTTACTTTGATACCCCGACTGCTGCTGCTGCTGAGCCCCCTGTCCAGACTGTTGATTATAACCACCCTGATTGCCTTGGCCTTGAAAACTGGAACTAGAACCGCCACCACCGTAACCCGGACCGTGAGAGTCGGGTCCTGAACCACCGTCTGGCCCATGATTATTCTGAAAAAAATTGAATTTCTGAACTCTCTCATGATGAACCAATCTTTCCAGAGGTGAGCGGCCAGCTTTTCACGTGTACCATGCTTTGGGCATGGCTGGTTCATCATCTCCTCGAGGTTGAAATTTTGCCCTCCAAACCGAGGGTTTGGCTTTCCCTTACGACGCTGACCATTATTCTGCGTGTTGGTGTTAGCCACAAAATCCAAACTGTTATCCGCCTTGCGCTTACCGTTGCCCCCCTGATTCGTCGGGTTATGCTGCTGCCCTTTGGTGTTGCTACTCTTCTTCCCCTTACCTTGCTTTTCCTCATCAGACTCGGGGTCCTTGGTACTATCAGAGTCGGCATACTTGACCAGAGTCGCCACGAGCTCCCCCATGTCAATACAGTGGCGTTTGAGCCGCCCCAGCTTCAGCTTAAGGTGCATAAAACGATAGTTTTTCTCCAACATTATAACTGTCGTACCGGCATTGATAAGATCGGATGAGTGCAGGATGGCTGAGACCCGACATACCCAATGGGTTATTGATCCCTCTTCTTGGACGCATGAGTCCAGATCCACAATTGACATAGGCTGCTTGCACGTGTCTTTAAAATTCTGGATAAACAGGGCTTTTAAATCGGCCCATGATCCAATGGAGTTAACCGGTAACCCTTTCAACCAAGTACGGGCCGTCCCATCCAGCATCATGGTGAAATACTTAGCACAAGCGGCGTTGCCAACATCCAGCAACTCCATTGCCATCTCATAACTTTCCACCCAAGCTTTAGGGGGCTGATCTGCTATGTAGTTAGGCACCTTTCGAGGGCCCTTCAAATTCTTGGGCAAACGCACGTTCCGTATAGCCGACACTAAACATGGCACACCCAAGGTCCTAAAGGTCACGATCGTCTCTACCGAAGTCATCGGATAAATCGGAGAATGTTGATGAGCCGCTTGCTGAGCCGCCAGCTCGGCCTCCCGACGTGCTCGGCACTGGTCCACTAAAGCCTGGACATCATTACCAGCGTGCGGTGGGTTAGACCTACGAGGCTGATTATAGTATCTCCCACTGCTTGACATGGTCAGCTCATCAATATGCCTACTATAACTCCTGCTTGGACGTGGTGTTGAATGGATACATGTTGGGCCATAGCCGTCTGAAGCAATTCTCCGGCTCGTCGTATTTCCATTGCCGCCAGCGATTCACCTTCAACTGGTAGAGCCGCCAGCCGTGTCGCCGCAGCAATCATATTGTCCAAAGGGTTAGAATAATGACCCGGCGGCGTCGGTACATGCTGAGGCGGATTTGTATTCAAATGGGGTGGCTCCGTCGTGCGCGGCTGAACCGGCACCCCAGTCCCAGGTGCTTCGACCCGGTTTATCTCCCGCGGGTTACTGGTCCCTGCTCCGGGCGTGTTGAAGAGGTTCCTTGCAACATAAATCGGGGGTAGACGGCTCTGGTGCCTCCTTCTCATGACTTCATTTGACGCGTTTTGATCCAAGGTGAGCCAGAAAGAATCCGCCTGAATCCGTTGTGCCTGAGCATCCAAAACAGCTCGCTCTATGGCCATCCTAGCGTTCTCAACTACCAGGTCCTGCTTGGCCTTTTCTATCTCATCCTTAGCTTTGCAACGTCCACTTTATGCTGCTCTTGATTATGTGGGGTTATCGCCACCCCCATTAAAGTCGCCAAAGCTTCCAGCAACTCAGTCAGAACTTGAGCTGGCGGGCGCGTAGAGCCGACAATGCCAGCTATTGCCGCAGCCATAGAATCAGAGGTCATAGTAGCAGCGGTTGCAGATCCAAGCGCCGGTTGAGTACCGGCCATGAAGATCGCCACCCTGCTCGGTGGCTCATAGGGGTCCGGAATACTGTCGCCATCGGAATAGCCCCCAAGCCGGACGTCTTGCAGTTGATACATTGAATCGATTGAGCTGGACGACGATTCGCCATCAGAGTACACGACCGTCTCTCCACCAGATGTAGATCCTTCCTCAAATTTCGCCCCATGGATATATCCAATAAAGGCGTGCTTCACGATGGATCGAACCCGGGCGGGTCGTGCACGCTGAGCCGTCTCGATGATGTCGGTGCAGGTGTCCGGCTCAGGGCCTGGTTCGCCGATCTTGCCGATGAAGACGTGGGTTCCGCCGAAGGGGACCCCGTACCCGTACTCAATTGAGCCGGCCTCGGGGCCCCAGCCTGCGTCGTCGATGTAGAGCTTGCCGCGATGACTCTTCATCATCCGGCCCACATCGTATCCCCTGATCCCTTCGAAATTGCCCTTCAAGAACTCGAAACCACCGTGTGCAGGCCCCACGATGGGCGCCCACTATCGTCGGGTTAACACGATAGATGTCCTAGTGCAAGGATATAGTTGTGGAGCCATCACGCCTAGGTTAGCTTAAAGGGGTTAATCGAGACAAAGGACATAGAGAGCTTATACTGGTTAAGCCCCTTGCGGTGAAGGTAAAAGCCTAATCCAGTTTGAGGTGGTATTGTGTAGGTTTCAATTGTCGAGGAGCGAATACGCTTGACCTAGCTTTCGATCTCTTCTTTCTTCTCCTAAACCGCCGCCGGGGCGTTCCTTTATATACACAGGTTGACGCCGAGCGGTTCATGGAGTCTCGGCTCAGTGACTACTACTCTTTCCTTACAATACAAGGCATACATACATGGCGTTTCATCCTCCTGGGCGTTGAGTCATCTCTGGGTCTTGGGCCGTCAACGGGCTCGTATGATCCGCCATCTTTATTGTTAAGCCGCCAGGGACATGACCCGGTCCCTCCTGGGCGGTTCATATCCTGCAGTTATATCCCCAACATGGTTGATCTTTCCTTCATTTACCATGACTGTAATGGGTAGATAGAAATAAAAAGGTGTTGGATTTTATTTTCAAGATAACAAAAAGGTGTTGGATTTTTTTTGAGGATCTGCTTTTTAGGGAAATTTCGAGGATCCGCTTTTTTTAGTAACGGCCCAACTTTATTGATCAAAATCCACAGAAAGTGGAATAACACGTTCGTCGTGAGGTTGGCCAAACCACACATGACGCCCCGGAGCTAAGTTCAAAGCAAATCTTGCTAACTTATGAGCCTCTACATTATTGTTCCTACCTTCATAAATAAAATTACAAGAAAAAGAAGTACTTCTTGTTACAATTTCTTTGATGATTATCGCATGTTTTCCTCTGCTTCCCTGCTGGATGTCAGCGATCACCTGCTTCGCATCTGATGCCACCACAAACTGCTGGAGAAGCAGGTCCTCGGCTATGCATAGAGCTTCTCTGCAAGCCATTGTATCCAGGGTAGTGGGGTCGTCCACACCTTGTACCACTATAGCTGAGCTCCCCAAGTAATTTCCATTTGAATCTCGGCAAACCACCGCTGCCGAGCCACCTCTTCCTACTCTTACCACCGCATCGACATTGATTTTTCCATGATTCAATGGTGGTGCTCGGGGGCGCCTACCTGCATTGACGGTATTTCTTGTTGTTGGCGCTCATGCAACCTTCGTGTCCTTCTCATGGACAATTTCCAAATCAGCTAAGTATCTTGATATGAAAGAGTGGATGGTTTTGTAATGCCCGGGATGCGACTATGTCTCCTACGTGTCGAGGCATGACTTAAAGACATAAGCGCATTCTGGAATGATCTCAAGTATGGTATCTTTGCACATCTCATGTAAAAGTTTAGGGATGAAAATGGAAAAGATAGTTGGCTTACACTCGCCACGTCACACAATGAATACAATATCATTCAATCATCCAAATAACACAGGGTCCGACTACGAACGAAATGCACAAGAGAAAGATACCATAAACACAAGGCCTGATCGCCCCTCGTAGGAACCACTACTGATCGTCGAGATACAAAACATAGTAACGACCACGCTTTTTGTCGAACTCCCAGTGAAGTTCTGATCCATCTCCTGCATTGTACTCGGTTGTACCTGCATCTGATGTCTGTTGTAAACTGTGAGCCACAAGGACTCAGCAATCCCATTCCCGGGTATCAAAACTAACAAAGCCTTAGGTGTGGAAGGGTAATAAAGTGTTTGCAGCAAGCACTAAGCAACTAGCTTACGAGTTCAGAGCGAGATGAGAATAAGTGCCAACGATCACCAAGTTGATCAAGAAGTGATCCTAGCTACTCACGGTCAAACATAACCCCACCGTGTTCACTTCCCGAAGCCCTTCGGAAAGAGGCCATCAAGGTTACTCACACAGGTAGTGTATTCTTATGGATATGGTGTCAAGTTATCTACAACCAGATATTAACAAATTCCCATCTGCCACATAACCGCGGGCACGGTTTTCGAAAGTTCAAAACCCTGCAGGGGTGTCCCAACTTAGCCCATCACAAGCTCACGATCTGCGGAGTCGCAACTCCAAAGTGGGAAGACCCGAGTATTCTCGGAATCCCGTGCTCAAGATATTTCGACAAAGGTAAAACTAATCCAGCAAGACCTCCCGGCGTGCCGACACCCTGATAGTAGCCACGCGTATCTCATCTCAGGCCACGACCGGATGGGACAAGCTGCAGGTGTATACCAGACCTCGGGTTTCCCCAAGGTGGCCCCGCAGGTTGCCCTGTTTGGACCAACACTCATGAGGAGCACTGGCCCGGGTTGTAAAATTAAGTCCACGAGTTCCGGAAAGTCCCTATGCAAGTTATTTAGTTATGGCAAATAGTAAAACCAAAGTTGGGCCTTGCTGGAAAAGCTTTAAGCAGTGTGAATTATCAAGGGGGTCCCATAAACCCCAACCGTGTTAGGAACGCAAAATCAAGGAACATAACACCGGTTTATCGGGTCCTGAGGTGGCATGAGTGAAACAAAACACCAAGCAGAAGGCCAAGCCTTCCACCCATTGCCAATATATATGTGCATTAGGTAATGTTATCCCAATAAACAAGTTCAACATGGAGCAATCTTCAATCTTCACCTACAACTAACAACGCTTTAAGAGGGGCTGAGCAAAAGCGTACTTAGCCAATCAACGGTTTGCTAGGAAGGCGGTTAGAGTGTTCCATGGAAACAATAGGAGGCTGACAAACAAGAATAGGCATCGAGGTATAGCTAAAGAGCGAGACAACTAACATAGGCAAAGATAGAGGTGATATCGGGGAACGGTCATCTTGCCTGGGATCCCGCAAGGAAGAACAACGAGTCCATGAAGAAGACAAACAGACGTAGTCGAACGGATCCTCACAACTCCGGAACGGAACCGAAGCTAACGAGAGAAGCATACCAGAAAGAAGCAAACAACATGGTAAACACACATATCATAAACATGGCATATGATGCATGTCCGGTTTAAATATGCAAGGCATGGCAAAGTGCAGAAACAACACTACAAATTAAGTGGAGCTCAATATACAATGAGTTGCATATTGATGAAACACCACATTCTATTTATTTAGTTTGCTCTCGGTTATGAACCCAGCAAGTTTAAATGTTCTTTAACATGGCAAGAGAAGAAGAATAAGTAAACTACATTGTCTAGGCATTTTAAAAGAGGCTGGAAATAACAACAACAATTCCGGAAAATCCCCATGTGCATATTATTGATTTTCGTATTGTTCTTCCTATTACCAGATTTTAATGTTGTTAAACAGCAAAACAAAGTGCACCATGTTATTCTACACATTTTTCCACCCCATTTACATATGAAGTTTATTAAATTTGGAGCTACGGTTATTTAGTTATGAATTAAACCATTTTTGCATGTTATTTATACAAATTAATTCAAACATCAAGTTTAAACATTTTAAACAGGGATGAAAGTGGCATATTACTAAACTGCACAAAATTCTAAGCAATTTTCATATAAAGCTTGTTCTAAACTGATGCATGGTTCTTGAGTCATTAAATGCATGAACAAAAGGGACTTTTCTGTAAAACTCCAGCTACTGGATAATTAGGCAAATTCGCAGGACAAGGAAAAAACATCCACGGGCCGAAATATGCTGGCCCAACATGAGCTTACGGGCGCTGGAGGCTCACCTTGGGCCAAATCGGCCTGGGGTTGAGCTGCGCTAGTTCTGGAGGCGCACTGGGCCTTGGCGGCGGCCCAAGCGAGGCGCTGGACGAGCGCACGGTCAAAGAACAGAGGCTCGAACGGGACCAGCAGGCGAGCACCTGCTTGATGCAGAGGATGCAGAGGTCACGGCGGCCTGGCGGGGCTTGATATTCCGGCGAAGGGCGGCACAACAGGGAGGTGGATCCGGCAACGGGGCGATGCAGCACGAGGACGGCGGCGCGGTTCCTCGCAGACTTCGGCGCGGCAGTAGGCGAAGGAGGTCCGGCAGGGGCAGAGCTCGACGGATCCGGCTGCAGGGCTTCCGTTCCCGGCGACAGCGAGGCGAACTGTAGCTCGGAGAGGCACCGGCCTCGTGCGTGCGAGCGAGCAGAGGAGGTATGCGAGCGATGCGCTCGTCCTCCTCTCGTACAGGAAGCAGCGGCGGCGGGCTTCAGGAGCATGCGAGGCGGGGCGGCGCAACACGCAGGTAGAGGGACTTGGCGGGGTGACGGTTGGACTTGACGCGATTCCGGCGGCTCTAGGCGAAGGAGGACGAGGGGGAGGAGGATAGGCACGGCCTGGCAGGGGTGGTCTCCGGTGAGGCCGGCCGGCGATGAGGAACTCGATCGGGACCTCCTCTCCCATTCCAGATCGAGGAGGCTGCAGGTGGTGATAGCCAAGTGGCAACGATGCTGTGGAAGAACAGAGAGATAGCGTGAGGGAGAGAAGAAGAACCAAGGGAGGAAGAAGGAGAGGGGCACGGACTGGCTTGATGGTGGTGCTGCACCGGCGAGCTTCAGTGGCGGAGGACACCGAGGTGAAGAGGCACGGGGAGGCAGGGGTCAAGGTGCTCGGGAGATGGTGGCGTACG
>LR738715.1:259196445-259223556 GCA_902687465.1 Secale cereale | reverse complement strand
AATGAGGCAGGATGGTGGTTGGTTGTGGGTGATCTGGGAGGATCCCGAGGTGGGGGATGAGTGCGGCGGTGGCGGAACGAAGGATGGGACAAGGGGGCTATATTCTAGGGTTTGGTCTAAAAAATGAACTAGGGACTATATATATATACTAGCACATATGCCCGTGCGTTGCACCGGGAGAGAAAATATGTGTGTACTTAAATTAAATGTAATGAGAAGCAGAATGGAGCTAGCAGCAGCCGAGTCTAAATTAAAAAACCTTTCTCTTTGCCGCTATACAAAAAGCCTTTAGGATTCGCGACGCGCCAGTCCAAAGGCTTCGGAGGCTTCCTACTGCTGGGTGAAAGAACTTAGAATTCTCCTCTCTGGAAGCCATATGTAGCTTCAAGTAGTTGAAGGTATGTGGACGGAGAGGAAGATGAGTAGACGATGAATGTTAATGCAACCATAATCCAGATGTTATTACCAGCAGAATGGTAAATTTGCTATGTTAAAATTAGTCAAAAAATGGTTTAATGGTAGCCTGTTCTATCACAAATCATGATATTGCTATAAATGTGTGTAAGCAAAAAAGAAAAAGAAACATGAACTGCCATATTCAAATTCTATCAAACCAAGACACTGTTATTCATAAATATCTAATGTAGATGACAAGGCAATTCAAAAGGGATAAAATATAATTGGAAATTAACTTGGCACAATCTGCACGAATAGATAATAGTGAGGAGAACCAGTTAATTGTCTTGGAAAAACATATCAAAAATTATAAGTGATGGAGCGTAGCAGTAGCAGATAATCATTAATGT
Source organism: Secale cereale (assembly GCA_902687465.1). Lineage (NCBI taxonomy): Eukaryota > Viridiplantae > Streptophyta > Magnoliopsida > Poales > Poaceae > Secale > Secale cereale. Next base: position 259,222,750 of record LR738715.1, on the reverse strand, counting down.
GTTGGAACATTCATTCACATAGTAATAATCAGTCAAATGCTAGTAGTGATGTTTCTCATGGGATGGGCCAAAAAACATCAAAGAAAACTGTATGCACCATCAACTTAAGATAGTATCAGTGTTACTAAGCACATACCTTAAAGTGCAAAATGACTGTTAGTGTTTGACTGCTAGTATGTGCCTCCTTAAACACTGACCGGACTCGGGTCCACTTCGGTGCCCTCCGCTCGCCCACCTCCTCGTCCTCGTTGTTAGTTAGTACAACTCCTTGCCCTGTAAGCTCAGCATCATGTACACCCGCTCCTGCAGCACCAAGCCCACTGACCCAAAATTAAACTACGAAGCATCAAAAACTACATGATGTTACCGCAAGAAGAACATTCAGTTCTACAGCAAAGTTGAAGTCCACTCAATCATTTGCACTATATAACTTAGAAATACGTATTGACAGTCAAAAGTGCTTCCTGTAAAAAGAATTCTCAGAGGTTTTGTGCCTCCAGGAGCTTCCTTTTGAATCAGAGACAGGTAGACATGGCTGATTCTGGTTTATTTTGGAGCGATTCCTACACGAAGCTCCTCGAACTGAAGAATGCCACAATAGCAAACACATCAACTCGGTGCTTCACTATTTTCTTTCAAATCGGCCGCCTATGCAGGAAGGAAGCAAAAGGGAAGGAGGGTGGAGGGGTGAAATTTAAGAAATAAAGCCTTGCTATGTGCAACATCCATATGTTCTGAGGTTCAACTTTTTTATTTAAAAAATGGGTCGCGGCTTTAAATAACAAAACTGAATCACCTAGAAATCAGGACGTCACACAATGCTAACAACATATGAAGTTTCACCCATTCAAATGTTAAATGAATAATCAGTTTCTAATTGAAAGGAGATACAGAGTTCAGAATAGTATGATGAATATTAAAAAAATATGAAGATCAGCAACATGACACAGATGTCAGGTGGCTTGCTATGTTTTGTAGCACCAATCTACATTACCAAAATTGAGATGCTGAGAAATAGGATTAAGAATTGAAAAATCAACAAAGCTTATCAGAAGATATGAAAGTGTTACCCTAATTTTTAGATCCTCGAGTTGATCCTTTTTTCAGATGTAGAATTCGTCATATTAGGCAAGAGATCAATAAACTCCTTGTAGACTTATATTGAGAAGCATACAATGGTAATACAATTCACCAGATTAGCACCTTAAGTCCTTAACCCATGCCACTTCCTTAGTTGATTAGCAAAGTCAACTCCAATATGTCCATTAAAGCATTGTCCATCTACAATGTCCTATTTAAGAAGTTAAGACATCAAATTACACATAAGAAAGCACTCCAATTCTGTTGTCAAATTGCGGTGATATTTTAGGTCCTCAATCAAATTAAATTTGAAAAATTGTCAGAATAAATTAGATAAAATTAAACAATTAAGTACTCATGTCTATATGATGACCCAAGCAAGGTGACGATCAAAGTATGTCGGAATAGCTTTATTGAGTGCTTATATACCATGGCCCAGAATATAAGGATATATGAAAAAAGTGTAGGAAGATAGACGTAGATCAATAACAAAGTACCTAAAATTACCATACGTGCGAGGCGAGATGTCAATGAACTTCAAATGCAAGCAGTGCCCTGTCGAGCACACAGGCTGCAGCTAGGAGGCGAACCATGATATATGTGTACATGTTTCATCTGCTCAACGGGCCTATATTTAGCTCACTGTTTTGTGATTTTCATAAAACAGGTAATTAGTCATGGACTTTATCCATTAAATCTTCATCACGTGTGTCAAAATCCAGAAGGAAGCATGTCTGCCTATAGCTAACCCCTACAAAATAGCTGGAGAAAGACAGATCTGCCAGTGAGAAATCAGTGTAATTTCCAGTCATATCAATCCTCGCTTTGAAACTTTCGACAGAGATTGGCCGAGGAGCTACAACTCTCTGTCAGGCTCGAGAGCCAGCAGCACAAACGACATGTACGTACCGCCAACATCAAGACCAATGATGACAACATCAGAGATTTATTATCTTATAAGAGGAACATGCTTTCTTGTAGATTCGGCCCGAATTTTGAATTGCTAAATATCTGCATGAGGACGATGATGTACATAGCATCCTTTTTCACTGGCAGAACAGGGTCACTGGAGTAAATTTGGGACTGCCATGTTCCCCGCAAATACCATGGATACTTGGTGAATCTATCCACGTGACCTAATTGCTCCTACAAAATCCACATATTAGCATCCTTTTTGACTGACGACAGATTACCCAAATTTCTACAGTATATCACACGTACCTTCGACAACCCATGTTTCACCGCTTTAGCAGCCAACCCCATCTCCTGCCACACCGGCCGCTGCAGGTCAGAACCAAAGTAGTTTGCCACCGTTCTGAGTAGCAGTGTAGCACCGCCGCCAGAATCCTCTATGCTTGCCCCTCCCTCGCTCCTCTATCTCTCTTCCACATCCGGTGCACGGGACGAAACAGGAGGCGACCCCTCCTCCAAATCTAGATCGCGAGGAGCATCAGGTGAGGACCGGCCGCGGCGCTTGGAATTATCGAGCGCTAGGGCTGGTGGGGGCATGTCGACGCTAGCTAGACGGACGAAACTAATAGCGGACGAATTAGTACCACCTCGTTTATATTACAATATTATCTATACAAATCGTAAAAGCGTATTATGACATGAGAAGAAAGCGTATTGTGACGGTGAACCCGACGGATTCAATCCGTGCTTTATTATTATATATATATATATATGGAAAGGAGTAGAGTTTGGATCATCCGATCGAAATCAGACGGTCGAGATAAAATAGGCTAGGAAGTCCAGATAAGAAAAACGGAGATGTTATAGGGATGTTTGGGGACGATCCAGACCCAACGGTAACGAAAACCCGGGTCGGGTTCGGGGAAGTTTCAGACGCGCACGAGGTGTGTGAGAGAGGTCGACAAAGACAGGGGGTTTTGTTGGTCTCGGAGAAAGAAAGTAGAGTGCGGTCCGGTTGTTCTGAGAGAAGGTCAACAAGGACATGCGGTGTGACAACAGGTCAGCGAAGACAGAGAGAAGCGGCAACTACGAATGCCTACGATTTTTATGAAAACATGCGGATGCAATGCGGATGATGCGATGATAAAATGCAACAAACAAAAATAAAACACACGACGGCAACGGAATATACGAAAGTCTTCTGGAGCGTCGGTCTTGGGGCATCACAACTGTCCCACACTAACAGATGATCTCGACCCGAGATCCTGGAGATGGCACCGGATAGAAGAGGATAAGGAAGAGGTAAAACAAAGTTGCTTCTTTGACAAACTGGTGAAACCAATGAACCTTGAGAGGTTGAACAAATTGAAAGAAGAATACAACGGAGATGAATGAAGATGAAAACACACTGTTGGAAAAGAGGAACAAGGTACATTACGAGAACCTTGTAGGTTGAAAGGCATGAAACACGAGCTCACGGATCATGGTAGAATTTAAACCACTCCGGTTGAATAAAGCTAGAGAAGGAATAAGAACGAAAGAATTTGGACAGCATTCCGACTGTGAATGGAAGGAATTAACATGAGCTTGAGAAGATTGGATGATACTTGATGAAATCAACAACACACTGCCTCCGAAACTATTAAACGAATGGCACAAGGGGTAAGAAGGATTTCAGACAACACTCCGGTTAAAAGAGAGTTAAAATATGATAAGATGAGAGAACTTGAATGGAGAATACAACACACCTGTTGAATTGAACAAAAAGGAAAAGAACATGATCTTGATATGACAAGATGATGGTTCGAAGAGAGCAATATCACAACGCCTCCAGAACAAAATAATAGAAGCTAGACCATAGGAAGAAAAGAAAGTAGAAGAACATGACAACTTCTACCACGATTGAATTAGAAAAATCATTGTTACGAAGAAGGGTTGAATGAAGTTGTTGAAAATAATCAACAACAAAAGAATAAGCTTGTTGTGGGCTTATGGAAAACATCTCAACATTACGAGGTGACAACCGGCCACTAACGGAAAATTGATTGGATTGAGATCAACAAAGAGATGACAACTTATTTCACCGGGAGGATAAATGAAGAACTTGGTTCATATATAAGCACCATAAGTAGCAATAATCCTTAGGGAAAGCTTTTGGGTGAAATACAACCCAAGATAACTCCAACGAAGAAATTGACGAGTTTAAATATCTCATTCTTGACAACTTGTGAATCGTGAAACATGAAGGGAAATTGTCAAGAATGACATAAAACCACCTCAAAAGATAAGGTAGAAATAATTGCGCTTCGGAATGCAAGAAGAAGAATACTTGAGCTCCTCCAACAAGAATCTTGAAGAACACTTCGAGGATGAATTAAATCATGATGAACCACCATGTTGAACTCCGGTACAAAAGAAAAGATATGGAGTGAAAGTTGACAAGAACAAGAAGAAACCTTGCAAAGATTTAGATGGAGCTTCGTGACAAGATAATTGAGAGAGTTTGAAACTCTAGAAAGAAAAGAAGAACAACCAATAATTTGATATCATGAACGATATCCAGACGAAGGAATTAAATCACCTTGAAGAAAATAAGAATAAGAATTATGTCATGCTTATCCTTCACCAATTTAAATTTATGACAACCAATGGATTTGGCATACTACTTATTCTTGTTGCAAAGAATTAAAGAGAGATCTTGCACAAACATGGGTAAATCTTCAACGAACCACCGGTAGGATTATGAAAAGAACAAATGAATTGATACGATAACAACGGAAGAGTAATCTTGAATGAACCACCGTAAGAATATGGAGACGAACAAAGAGGGATCAAATAAGAATAATTGGAGGACGAAGTTGAAATCTGAGAACAAAGAAATCTTCTGAAATGATGGCCTTCGGAGGATCACAATGGGGAGAATTCATGAAATGCTTCGGATGATATGAAAAGATTCCTCGTGATCGAAACAACTATGAGGATGGAATGAAGCTAGAACCACGAATTTTCAAGAGAACGGACCAAGATTTAAGAGAAACTTTTCTTCGGTCTACAAATGTTGAGAAGAACGACGAGAAATACCATGAAGAATTTGAGATACTCCGAAAGAATGAAAATATAAAGGTTGAAGCAACAATGAATGGAAACGATATTGGAGAAGGCATATGACTGATGGAATCCATACTTACGTCACACTTTGAAAAAAAATCAGAATAACTCCGGAAAAAGAAATTAGAAGAGTCGGGTAAGATCCTGGGAAAAAACCTGTGGGTTAGGGGCCACTCAAAAGAAATCACCATCGGGAAAAGATTACTTGAAAGAGAGATTGCACCGGTTGAATTAAATGGCTTGAATAAGACAACAACCTCGAAATAGATTGAATTGATTAAGAATGTAACACGAATCTTCCGAGATATCTTCAGCACTCTGGATAAGAACTAGAGAGAGTTGAATAAACAAGAGAGACTTTGGATAAGAATTTCAACATGGGAAAATATGTGAAACAAGAAGAAGAGATAAGATCAACAGCAAAGCTTGAATTTAGTCCACCGGAGAAGAAAAAGAGAACGAAGAATGATGAACTCAAATCTTCTTGAGCATCTTCACGAGGAAAATCACCGGATGAAACATAAAAGAAGATTGATGAAGATGCATCACAAGAATAAAATGGATATTCCATTTGAGAATTTATGGCTCCGAGAAGAAGAAGGGTGGGAGGGTGGGGAAAAACAAAGACAACTTGGGATGAATGAAACATACACCGTTGAGAAAAGACTGAGAGTTGATCTTGCAGATGATGAAGAGATCGGATTAACTTGAAGCGAAGCACGCCGGTTGAAAATAATTTAACATGACAATCTTGATGATCAAGAAGGATTAGCACTCCCATAGAAATATGAGAACACTGATTAGGAAAAAGGTATGGAATCATCATTTGACATCGAAGCAACTCGAATACTACAATCAAAACAAAAATAAAGGATAGATATGTTGCAACATAATCTTCACAATATCATTTGAATAGAGAATTGAACGAATGAATTCCATAGCTTAATGGTACATCAACTTGTCGAGAAGCCACTTGGGAGAACAAAATGATAAAATAAAACAACAAGGTACAGATGGAACAAATACATAATAGAGGTTTCGTCCCACATATTCGTGTTGAATGCCCCATGGCACGTGTTACAAGGAGTCTTGCAATCCCCGGATCAGCACAGCCAAGGATCCTTTAAGATGCAACTCCCAATTGGAACAAAGCCCATGAAACCTCTTCACTAGATGTTGAACCCCAAACCTCATATCATGCACCCGTTGGAAGATTACCTAAGAACTACTTGAAACCCACCTATTAATTCCCGAAGCTTTCCGGTTATGCAATCTGGTGTTGGGGATACAGGTGAAGCACCGCGCACTCGACTCTAAACCTACATCCAGCTGTATCCATCCGTCAACACATAACCAGTCATCTTCGAAAACAGTTTACCTCGGACCTTCGAAACGCATCCGCTATACTAGCTGTGGCAATACTCCCGAACTATCCCCCCAGTACTGGGTGATGTCGGGGTTATCTCACCACCAGACATGCAGATAAGAGTTTTCGATGTCGGCCGCCTCTGGTATTCTAGAACCACAATGATACATTTGTGATGACAACACCTCGGAGCTCAACTCCCCGGGACACTGCCACAACCCCCAAATGACAGGAGGCATCAAGAACAATGTTCTCGTCACAAAGATATCAGAAAAATCCAAACAATACCCGCGTGATCCTAAAAAAAATTGGTGAAATTTTGAGAATAGTGAAGATAAAACTACGTCAGGAGTCCTCACTAGAGCGATGAAGGGGATGATAAGTAAGAAGAAATCCTACTCTCCGATATATATATAGGACTCAAAACATTTTGTGTGTGTGCCTAGACTCAACCGTCAGCGGTTCGATCAATCAGGGGGCTCCTAGGTCGGAGAAGGCTCTGATCCCAACTTGTAATGCCCCGGATGCGACTATGTCTCTTACGTGTCGAGGCAAGACTTAAAGACATAAGCGCATTCTGGAATTATCTCAAGTATGGTATCTTTGCACATCTCATGTAAAAGTCCAGGGATGAAAATGGAAAAGATAGTTGGCTTACAGTCGCCACGTCACACAATGAATACAATATCATTCAATCATCCAAATAACACAGGGTCCGGCTACAGACGAAATCCACAAGAGAAAGATACCATAAACACAAGGCCTGATCGCCCCTAGTAGGAACCACTACTGATCGTCGGGATACGAAACATAGTAACGACCATGCTCTTCGTCGAACTCCCAGTGAAGTTCTGATCCATCTCCTGCATTGTACTCGGTTGTACCTGCATCTGGTGTGTGTTGTAAACTGTGAGCCACAAGGACTCAGCAATCCCATTCTCGGGTATCAAAACTAACAAAGCCTTAGGTGTGGAAGGGTAATAAAGTGTTTGCAGCAAGCACTAAGCAACTAGCTTACGAGTTCAGAGCAAGATGAGAATAAGTGCCAACGATCGCCAAGTTGAACAAGAAGTGATCCTAGCTACTCACGGTCAAACATAACCCCACCGTGTTCACTTCCCGAAGCCCTTCGGAAAGAGACCATCACGGTTACTCACACAGGTAGTCTATTCTTATGGATATGGTGTCAAGTTATCTACAACCGGATATTAACAAATTCCCATCTGCCACATAATCGCGGGCATGAATTTTGAAAGTTCAAAACCCTGCAGGGGTGTCCCAACTTAGCCCATCACAAGCTCACGATCTGCGGAGTCGCAACTCCAAAGTGGGAAGACCCGAGTATTCTCGGAATCCCATGCTCAAGATATTTCAACAAAGGTAAAACTAATCTAGCAAGACCTCCCGGCGTGCCGACACCCTGATAGTAGCCGCGCGTATCTCGTCTCAGGCCACGACCAGATGGGACAAGCTATGGGTGTATACCACACCTCGGGTTTCCCCAAGGTGGCCCCGCAGGTTGCCCAGTTTGGACCAACACTCATGAGGAGCACTGGCCCGGGTTGTAAAATTAAGTCCTCGGGGTCCGGAAAGTCCCTATGCAAGTTATTTAGTTATGGCAAATGGTAAAACCAAAGTTGGGCCTTCCTGGAAAAGCTTTAAGCAGTGCGAATTATCAAGGGGGGGGGCATAAACCCCAACCGTGTTAGGAACGCAAAATCAAGGAACATAACACCGGTTTATTGGGTCCTAAGGTGGCATGAGTGAAACAAAACACCAAGCAGAAGGCCAAGCCTTCCATCCATTGCCAATATATATGTGCATTAGGTAACATAGATATATATTGTGTTATCCCACTAAACAAGTTCAACATGGAGCAATCTTCAATCTTCACCTGCAACTAACAACGCTATAAGAGGGGCTGAGCAAAAGCGTACTTAGCCAATCAACGGTTTGCTAGGAAGGCGGTTAGAGTGTTTCATGGCAACAATAGGAGGCTGATAAACAGGAATAGGCATCGAGGCATAGCTAAAGAGCGAGATAACTAGCATAGGCAAAGATAGAGGTGATATCGGGGAACGGTCATCTTGCCTGGGATCCCGGAAGGAAGAAGAACGAGTCCATGAAGAAGACAAACAGACATAGTCGAACAGATCCTCACAACTCCGGAACAGAACCAAAGCTAAAGAGAGAAGCATACCGGAAAGAAGCAAACAACATGGTAAACACACATGTCATAAACATGGCATATGATGCACAATCAAGTATGATGCATGTCTGGTTTAAATATGCAAGGCATGGCAAAGTGCACAAACAACACTACAAATTAAGTGGAGCTCAATATACAATGAGTTGCATATTGACGAAATACCACATTCTATTTATTTAGTTTGCTCTCCATTATGAACCCAACAAGTTTAAATGTTCTTTAACATGGCAAGAGAAGAAGAATAAGTAAACTACATTGTCTAGGCATTTTAAAAGAGGCTGGAAATGACAACAACAATTCCAGAAAATCCCCATGTGCATATTATTGATTTTGGTACTGTTCTGCCTATTACCAGATTTTAATGTTGTTAAACATCAAAACAAAGTGCACCATGTTATTCTACACATTTTTCCACCCCATTTACATATGAAGTTTATTAAATTTGGAGCTACGGTTATTTAGTTATGAATTAGACCATTTTTGCATGTTATTTATACGAATTAATTCAAACAACAAGTTTAAACATTTTAAACAGGGATGAAAGTGGCATAGTACTAAATGACACAGAATTCTAAGCAATTTTCATATAAAGCTTGTTCTAAACTGATGCATGGTTCTTGAGTCATTAAATGCATGAACAAAAGGGACTTTTCTGTAAAACTCCAGCTACTGGATAATTAGGCAAATTCGCAGGACAGGGAAAAAACATGCACAAGCCGAAATAGGCTGGCCCAACATGAGCATACGGGTGCTGGAGGCTCACCTTGGGCCAAATTGGCCTGGGGTCAAGCTGGGCTGGTTCTGGAGGCCCACTGGGCCTTGGCAGCGGCCCAAGCGAGGCGCTGGACGAGTGCGCGGTCAACGAGCAGAGGCTCGAATGGGATCAGCAGGCGAGCACCTGCTCGATGTAGAGGATGCAGAGGTCGCAGCGGCCTGGCGGGGCTTGAGACTGCGGCGAAGGGCGGTGCAACAAGGAGGTGGATCCGGCAACGGAGGCGATGCAGCACGAGGACGGCGGCGCGGTTCCTGGCAGACTCCGGCGCGGCAGCAGGCAGAGGAGGTCCGGTAGGGGCAGAGCTCGACGGATCCGGCTGCGGGGCTTCGGTTCCCGACGACGGCGAGGTGAACTGGAGCTCGGAGAGGCACCGACCTCGTGCGTGCGAGCGAGTAGAGGAGGTATGCGAGCGATGTGCTCGTCCTCCTCTCGTACAGGAAGCAGCGGCGGCGGGCTTCAGGAGCATGCGAGGCGGGGCGGCACAACACACAGGCAGAGGGACTTGGCGGGGCGACGGTTGGACTTGATGCGATTCCGGCGGCTCCAGGCGAAGGAGGACGAGGGGGGGAGGAGAGGCACGGCCTGGCAGGGGTGGTCTCCGATGAGGTCGGACGGCGATGAGGGACTCGATCGGGACCTCCTCTCCCGTTCCAGATCGAGGAGGTTGCAGGTGGCGATGGGCAAGTGGCAATGGTGATGTGGAAGAACAGAGAGATAGCATGAGGGAGAGAAGTGGAACCAGGGGAGGAAGAAGGAGAGTGTGACGGCCTTGCTTGATGGTGGTGCTGCACCGGCGAGCTTCAGTGGTGGAGGACGCTGAGGTGAAGAGGCACGGGGAGGCAGGGGTCGAGGTGCTCGGGAGGTGGTGGCGTACGGAAGGAGGCAAGGCGCTCTGGGTGAACTGGTGGGGAAAACAAGGTGGGATGGCGGCGGCGCAAGGAAAAACGAGGCAGGATGGTGGTTGGTTGTGGGTGATCTGGGAGGATCCCGAGGTGGGGGATGAGTGTGGCAGTGGCGGAAGGAAGGATGGGACAAGGGGGCTAGATTCTAGGGTTTGGTCTAAAAAATGGACTAGGGGACTATATATATATGGAAAGGAGTAGAGTTTGGATCATCCGATCGAAATCAGACGGCCGAGATAAAATAGGCTAGGAAGTCCAAACAAGAAAACAGAGATGTTATAGGGATGTTTGGGGATGATCTGGACCCAACGGTAACGAAAACCTAGGTCGGGTTCGGGGAAGTTTCGGACGCGCACGAGGTGTGTGAGAGAGGTCGACAAAGACAGGGGGTTTTGTTGGTCTCGGAGAAAGAAAGAAGAGAGCGGTCCGGTTGGTCTGAGAGAAGGTCAACAAGGACAAGCGGTCTGACAACAAGTCAACAAAGAGAAAGAGAAGCGGCAACTACGAATGCCTACGAGTTTTATGAAACCATGCGGATGCAATGCGGATGATGCAGTGATGAAATGCAACAAACAAAAATAAAACACACGATAGCAACGGAATATACAAAGTCTTCTGGAGTGTCGGTCTTGGGGCGTCACAGGTTTGTGGACTCTGAAAGACTCCCTCGTGAATGGCTTTCCTAATTACTGCCCATATAGCCCACAACGTCACTGCGAGCTTCACAAAATGCCCATGTGATAAAGTTTCAATCTATGAGAATAGCCAATGCTTCGCATGTCGCTCTGTGTTGGAGATCAAAGCTTGCACTACCTCTTCCTCTGTCAATGCCCAAGTGCATCTAGACATGGTGCACTCAATTAGCGAGTGCCGCCATGAATCTGGAGCACCACATATACCGCAAGCTGAGGTAGTAGCCATATGTCGTTTAGCACGTACGTCTTTCGTCGGCAGCGATTATTTTGATAGTCTCCATAGGAACATCTTAACCTCTGCTGGCACTTTAATGTTCCACAAAGATTTCCAATGCTTCTCCTCCACCCTTTCGCTTGATGTACTTGCTGAACCATCTAACCATGCCTCCCTTTTCTGTTTCGTCGCCACCAACATATTGTAAGCAGATTTTACTGAGAATTGACCCTTCTTCTCAAAATGCCAGCACCAAAAGTCCTGAACATTGCTAGTACACAACGGTATTCCTGCTATCGCCTTTGCGTCGAAAGGAAAGAAAACTTGGCGGACCTTTTGCATGTCCCAGGTCGCCGTTGTGTAGTCTATCAGCTCGGCAACGAGCTGAGGCGGGTCCTGCGACAAACACCCGTACGGTCTCAACATTTCATCTCTTGGCAACCAGTTTTCTGACCAAATCAGTGTGTCTTCCCCATTACCAATTCTCTTTATCAGGCCCTGAGTAAGAACATATCTTCCATCAACGATTTCTCTCCAGATCTGACTTGGGTGGGACCCCAAGTTTGCATCTAAAATTGTTTGCCCCGGATAGTAAACCCCCCTCAGGATTCGGGCACTAAGAGACTCCGGGTTCTGCAGCAAGCGCCATGCTTGTTGGGCAAATAGTGACAAGTTAAAAATGTCAAAGTCTTTAAAACCTAGTCCCCCCCATGCCTTTTGGTTTTGTCATCTCTTTCCATGACACCCAATGGGGTTTTCTCTGGCCGTTTTTGCTGCCCCACCAGAATTATCGTATCAGCATATTGAGGTGCTCGCATAACCCTCTCGGTAGCCTAAAACATGACATAGAATACACTGGCACGGCCTGAGCCACTGCTTTGACGAGCACTTCTTTCCCTGCCGTTGATAAAGTCATCTCAATCCATCCTTGGATCTTGCTCCAAAGTCGGTCCTTCATGTATTTGAAAGCTCCACTCTTTGATGATCCAATATCAGATGGCATTCCCAGGTACTTTTCATTCAAAGACTCATTGGGGACTGCTAATACTCCTTTAATTTCTTGCCTTACCAAATCCGGGACCCCTTTGCTGAAAAATATGGATGATTTTGCATAATTTATCTGTTGACCCGTGGCATGACAATATATATCCAAAACCTGGTTAATCTCATTAGCTCCCATACTATTTGCCCTGAAGAACAGTAGGCTGTCATCTGCGAATAAAAGATGGTTTACCGATGGCGCCAAGGGTGCCACTTGTAACCCACATAGGTTGGACGGCTCTCTTCTTGATTTTAGGAGGCACGAAAGGCCCTCTGCTGCCAACAAGAACAAGTATGGGGATATTGGATCCCCCTGGCGGATTCCACGTGAAGGCTGGAACTCATGTAATTTCATCCCATTAAACATTACTGAAAACTGGACTGAGCAAACCAGATTCATCACAATATCCACCCATCTGGTGGTAAAGCCTAATTTTAACATGATAGCTTGGAGGTAGGGCCACTCCACTCGATCGTATGCTTTCGTCATGTCAAGCTTCAAGGCACAAGATTGATGCTTCTTTGCCCTATTGCGCTTCATGAAGTGTAAAGATTCATACGCTGTGATAATGTTGTCAGTGATTAACCTGCCCGGAACAAAAGCTCATTGCTCCTCTGACACAATTTCAGGCAACACTAACTTCAAGCGATTAGATATCACCTTAGATGCTATCTTATAGAGAACATTACAAAGACTTATCGGCCAAAACTGCGTTAAAAGAGTGGGATTTTTTACCTTCGAGATAAGCACCAAGATTGTTTTGTTTATGCACTCGGCTGATTCTATCCCATCAACTATCCTTAACACCACCTTAGTGATTTCCTCGCCGCAAACATCCCAGTGACGCTGGAAAAAATGCGCTGGAAAGCTGTCGGGGCCGGGTGCTTTTATAGGAAACATTTGAAAAAGAGATGTATTAACTTCTGCCTGGCTGTAAGGCGCATTCAGGAGGTCGTTCATAGCTTGTGTTACTTTGACAGGTAATGTATCCAACACTTGATTCATACCATGCACCCCTTCGGATGTATACAGAGCCTTATAGAACTCGTTAGTCATCTCTTCCATCTTTGTTTGGTCCATAGTGATCTGCCCATTAGTTCTTTGCAAGGATTTTATCTGGTTTTTCCGGCGGCGACGGCTGGCACGTAGGTGAAAAAAATACTTATTCTTATCGCCATGCGCCAGCCACTCCAAACGAGCCCTCTGTCTCCATAAAATCTCTTCACGATGATAAAGCTCAACAAGGCGATCCATGGTCTTGGTCTCTAGACGAGATGGTCCTGGCCTGCTGGGGAGCAACCGAAGATTCTCCAATTCTTTCTTTAGTCTTTGTATCTCTGCACGTACACTGCCAAACTGTTGGCGATCCCAAGTCTCGAGGTCTCCAGCCACTCGGTGCAATTTCTCTTGCATGGCCTGCATAGTCTCGCCTCCTGAAGCCGCCCAGGAGGTTCCTACCAGCTCGAAAAGTGATTGGTCCCGCTCCCACATCAACTCATATTTAAAACCACGGGGCCCTCTGCTGCATGCGCCATGCACGTCGTTCATTCTCAGCTCAATCGGCACATGATCCGAAGTAGCTGCTGTTCTATATTTCAGTTCAGAATTTGGGAATGTTAGAGACCATTCTGGATTTACCACACATCGATCCAACCGTACTCTCGTGAAGGTGCCCACTGCCACTTTATTCTGAAATGTCCAGGCGTTCTCGTATACCCAATATCAGCTAGCCCACAAATGTCCAGAGCATCTTTAAAGGCATCCATCTGGGTTCGACTGCGGTTCCCCACACCATCATGTTCGGTCGCGTGAAGCACCTCGTTAAAATCTTCCATTACAGCCCACGGTAGTCCATTACTTCCAGCTATCCCTCTGAGCATGTCCCAAGTTTTGTATCTTTCCTCTACTTGAGCTTCACCATACACAAAGGTCAAACGTATCCGTGTATCCATTAGGTCATCAACCAAAACATCAATATGATACTCCGAGTAACCATTAACCTCTACCTTTATTTCATCATTCCAAAAGATTCCGAGTCCACCACTCCTCCCGGAGCTGCTTACAACAAAACTATTAGTAAAACCTATGCTACCAGCTAAACTCTCCACTCATGTCTTCTCTACTTGAGTTTCAAGAATACAAAGAATGGAGGGAGCAAATTGCTTCGCCATGTCGCGAAGCTCATGGACTATCGCGGGTTTGCCCGCCCCGCGACAGTTCCAGCACAGGGTACTCATTGGTCCTGGCGGCGCCCCTCAGCCCGCCAATTTCTTCACGATATTCCCCGTTCCTTCATTCTCCTTTACATCAACCTTGGTCCGTTTTGGATCTCTATTGGGAGGAGGACTAACAATACCTCCGTTGATAGTAACTATAGCCAGCTGGCTGTTTTGTTGTCCTTCAGCGCCAACTCCCCTCTTTCTGCTCTGGTCTTCAGTCACCATATCTTCCTGGTCATTTTCCCGTTCATTACCTTCAGTCTGCTGCTCAAAGTACTCTTCCATGCCCGCATCTCTACTGCAGTGCGTGGCAGATCGTCCCCACGACCTTGTTCTGATCCTCTTCCACGTCCAGTTCAGCCTCCCCGACGGTCTCCTTTTCTTCACCGTCCTCCTCCTGGCCCCTGTCCAGTACGCATAGTCCATGAAGCCCTTAGGTTTTTGAAAACCAGGGCTGACGGAGCGTGGATTCCATTGCCATGCTCTTTGAAGAGATGCCCCAACATACCACACACGGCGCACCAGTCCGGGAGTTTCTCATATCTGACTGAAGGAAATATGCCCTAGAGGCAATAATAAAGTTATTATTTATTTCCTTATATCATGATAAATGTTTATTATTCATGCTAGAATTGTATTAACCGGAAACTTAATACATGTGTGAATACATGGACAAAACAGAGTGTCCCTAGTATGCCTCTACTAGACTAGCTCATTGATCAAAGATGGTTATGTTTCCTAGCCATAGACATGAGTTGTCATTTGATCAACGGGATCACATCATTAGGAGAATGATCTGATGGACAAGACCCATCCATTAGATTAGCACTATGATCGTTTAAGTTTTACTGCTATTGCTTTCTTCATGACTTATACATGTTCCTATGACTATGAGATTATGCAACTCCCGAATACCGGAGGAACGCTTTGTGTGCTACCAAACGTCACAACGTAACTGGGTGATTATAAAGGTACTCTACAGGTGTCTCCGAAGGTACTTGTTGGGTTGGCGTATTTCGAGATTAGGATTTGTCACTCCGATTGTCGGAGAGGTATCTCTGGGCCCACTCGGTAATGCACATCACTATAAGCCTTGCAAGCATTGCAGCTAATGAGTTAGTTGCGGGATGATGTATTACTGAACGAGTAAAGAGACTTGTTGGTAACGAGATTGAACTAGGTATTGAGATACCGACGATCGAATCTCGGGCATGTAACATACCGACGACAAAGGGAACAATGTATGTTGTTATGTGGTTTGACCGATAAAGATCTTCGTAGAATATGTGGGAGCCAATATGAGCATCCAGGTTCCGCTATTGGTTATTGACCGGAGACGTGTCTCGGTCATGTCTACATAGTTCTCGAACCCGTAGGGTCCGCACGCTTAAGGTTTCGATGATAGTTTTATTATGAGTTTATGAGTTTTGATGTACCGAAGGAGTTCGGAGTCCCGGATGAGATCAGGGACATGACGAGGAGTCTCAAAATGGTCGAGACATAAAAATCGATATATTGGACGACTATATTCGGACATCGGAAAGGTTCCGAGTGATTCGGGTATTTTCGGAGTACCGGGGAGTTACGGGAATAGAGGAGAGAGGCCAAAAGGAAGGAGGCGTGCACCCCCCTTCTGGTCCGAATTGGACAAGGGGTGCAGCCCCCTTTTTCCTTCTCACTCTCCCCCTCTTTCCTTCTCTCCTACTCCGGAAAGGAAAGGGGAATCCTACTAGGACTTGGGAGTCCTAGTAGGACTCCCCACACTTGGTGCGCCCCTCTAGGGCCGGCCTCTCCCTCCCTCCTTTATATACGGGGGCAGGGGGCACCTCTAGACACAACAATTGATCTCTTGATCTCTTAGCCGTGTGCGGTGCCCCCCTTCACCATAGTTCTCCTCGATAAATATTGTAGCGGTGCTTAGGCGAAGCCCTGCGACGGTAGAACATCAAGATCGTCACCACGCCGTCGTGCTGACGGAACTCTCCCTCGACACTCGGCTGGATCGGAGTTCGAGGGACGTCATCGAGCTGAACGTGTGCTAGAACTCGGAGGTGCCGTAGTTTCGGTGCTTGATCGGTCGGGCCGTGAAGACGTACGACTACATCAACCGCGTTGTTCTAACGCTTCCGCTTTCGGTCTACGAGGGTACGTAGACTCACTCTCCCCTCTCGTTGCTATGCATCTGGTAGATAGATCTTGCGTGATCATAGGAAAATTTTAAAATACTACGTTCCCCAACAGTGGCATCATGAGCCAGGTCTATGTGTAGATGATATGCACGAGTAGAACACAAGTGAGTTGTGGACGATACTAGTCATACTGCTTACCAGCATGTCATACTTTGATTCGGCGGTATTGTTGGATGAAGCGGCCCGGACCGACATTACGCGTACGCTTACGCGAGACTGGTTCTACCGACGTGCTTCGCACACAGGTGGCTGGCGGGTGTCAGTTTCTCCAACTTTAGTTGAATCAAGTGTGGCTACGCCCGGTCCTTGTGAAGGTTAAAACATCACATACTTGACGAAATATCGTTGTGGTTTTGTATGCGTAGGTAAGAACGGTTCTTGCTAAGCCCGTAGCAGCCACGTAAAACTTGCAACAACAAAGTAGAGGACGTCTAACTTGTTTTTGCAGGGCATGTTGTGATGTGATATGGTCAAGACATGATGAGTTATACGGTTTTGTATGAAATGATCATGTTTTGTAAAGTTATCGACAACTGGCAGGAGCCATATGGTTGTCGCTTTATTGTATGAAATGCAATCGCCATGTAATTGCTTTACTTTATCACTAAGCGGTGGCGATAGTCGTAGAAGCAATAGTTGGCGAGATGACAACGATGCTACGATGGAGATCAAGGTGTCGCGCCGGTGACGAAGGTGATCATGACGGTGCTTTGGAGATGGAGATCAAAAGCACAAGATGATGATGGCCATATCATGTCACATATTTTGATTGCATGTGATGTTTATCTTATTATGCTTCTTATTTTGCTTAGTTCGACGGTAGCATTATAAGATGATCCCTTACTAAATTTCAAGGTATAAGTGTTCTCCCTGAGTATTATTTTGCTTAGTTTGACCGTTGCGAAAGTTCGTCGTGCTGAGACACCACGTGATGATCGGGTGTGATAAGCTCTACGTTCAAATACAACGGGTGTAAGCCAGTTTTGCACACGCAGAATACTCGGGTTAAACTTGACGAGCCTAGCATATGCAGATATGGCCTCGGAACACTGGAGACCGAAAGGTCGAGCGTGAATCATATAGTAGATATGATCAACATAAGATGTTCACCATTGAAACTACTCCATCTCACGTGATGATCGGACATGGTTTAGTTGATTTGGATCACGTCATCATTTAGATGACTAGAGGGATGTCTATCTAAGTGGGAGTTCTTAAGTAATATGATTAAATTGAACTTTAATTTATCATGAACTTAGTCCTCGTAGTATTAACATATCTATGTTGTAGATCAATAGCTCGCGATGTTGCTCCCCGTTTATTTTTTATATGTTCCTAGAGAAAACTAAGTTGAAAGATTTTAGTAGCAATGATGCGGAATTGTTCCGTGATCTGAGGATTATCCTCATTGCTGCACAGAGAATTATGTCCTTGATGCACCGCTAGGTGACATACCTATTGCAGAAGCAGATGTAGACGTTATGAACGTTTTGACAAAAGCTCGGTATGATGACTACTTGATAGTTTAAGTGCACCATGCTTTATGGCTTAGAACCGGGACTTCAAAAACATTTTGAACGCCACGGAGCATATAAGATGTTCCAAGAGTTGAAATTAGTATATCATACTCATGCCCGTGTCGAGAGGTATAAGACTTCTGAAAGCACATTTGCTCCCTGGGTGGTTTTGGTAATTAATGACAACATACTTTGTGGTTGGACTAATGCTTTTATCAAGTATGTTTCAGGAAATCCAATCACTTTGGAATGGCAAGATGACTGAAGAAGTGGACCCCTCAAATGCTAAGGCAAGCATTGGCAAAAGCTCAAGACTCCATTTTTGGTTTAGTGATCAAAGATCACATTGAGTCCATAGGAAAAGCCAATACTATTAAAAGGGGATGAGGTTGTGTTGATGATCTGGTTGCTCAAAGTGCTTAGTGATTTATCTCCTTCAGCTATCAGCACCTTTCACTACTATACACACTCATAAGTAATCTCGGACAAACCGATTCTTCCAACTCAGTCCCACCGAGATGAACCACTTCAGCCATATTCCAAACCCTAGAAAAATCGGTCATTCCGAGTTTGAGATCGGTCTCACCGAAACTGAACTGCCAACCTTCTGTAACCATTTCACATCATTTCGGAATAACCGAGTTTGTATTATCGGTCTCACCGAAATGGGCAAGCTTCTGTCTTGGCTCAAATCGGTCTCACCGATATTACATTTTCGGTCTCACCGATTCTGGCATGTTCCTGTCTTTTCTCAAATCGGTCTAACCGAGTTTTCTTTCTCGGTCCCACCGAAAACTCCAACGTTCATATCAGTTACACTTTCGGTCTCACCGAGATGGTATTTTCGGTCCCACCGAAAATCCCAACGTTCACTATATTTGAACTTTCGGTCTGACCGAGTTTTCACTTCGGTCTCACCGAGATTGCTCAAATATGTGTGTAACGGTTGGATTTTGTGTGGAGGCTATATATACCCCTCCACCCCCTCTTCATTCGTGAGGAGAGCCATCAGAAAGTACCACCACTTCTACCATACACTTTCTGAGAAGTGAACCACCTACCCTTGTGTTGAGATCAAGCCATTCCATTCCTACCATATGAAACTTGATTTCTAGCCTTCCCAAGTTGCTTTCCACTCAATCCTTTCTTCCACCACAGCCATATCAGTGAGGAGAGTTGAGTGTTGGGGAGATTATCATTTGAAGCACAAGAGCAAGGAGTTCATCACCATCAACACCGTCTATTACCTTTTGGAGGGTGGTGCCTCCTAGATTGGTTAGGTGTCGCTTGGGAGCCTCCGTCTTTGAGATGTGGAGTTGAACCAAGAAGTTTGTAAGGGCAAGGAGATCGCCTACTTCGTGAAGATCTACCCCGAGTAAGGCTAGTCCTCCGTGGGCGTAGGCCATGATGGAATAGACAAGGTTGCTTCTTCGTGGACCCTTCGTGGGTGGAGCCCTCCGTGGACTCGCGCAGCCGTTACCCTCCGTGGGTTGAAGTCTCCATCAACGTGGATGTACGATAGCACCACCTATCGGAACCACGACAAAAATCTCTGTGTCACCAAACTGCGTTTGATCTTCTCCACCTCTCTTTACTATATATGCAATTTACTTTCCGCTGCCCATACTCTAGAAATTGCATGTGTAGTGTGTTACTTGACTTGATCTTAATTGTAAAACTGCCTAAAACTTTGCACAACCAAAAAGGCAGATTTTTATATTGTCAAGTAGTCTAATCACCCCCCCTCTAGACATACTTCTTCGATCCTACAATTGGTATCAGAGCTTTGGTCTCCATTGCTTTGGTTTACACACCATTGGAGGAAGATGGACGTGTCTACGGATGGGAGTGTTAGCCATAGAGTGCCTGTTCTTGATGGAAGGTTCTATAACTCTTGGAGGTCTGAAATGCTTAGTATCTTTAAAATGTACAATTTGTGCAAATATATTGAGACCCCATATGTGCCTCCATTTGATCCCTTGCACCCTACCATGGATGAAGAGCTTGATTTGCTTCGTAACCTTAGAACTGTAAATCTTATCATTAGAGAGTTACCTGATGACTTGCTTAATCTTGTTACAAACTTTGAGTGTGCCTATGCTATGTGGAAATTCTTGGAAGAACTTTATCCGGACTACTCTTTGAGAAGTCTTGATGAAATTCTACACAAGACTATTGAATTTGATAAGTTGCACCCCAATGATCCTAACTTTGATAAATGCTTCTTTGAGCTTCGTGATCTTATGAAAAAGAAGGGTGATCCCAGTCTTATCAATATTATCATTAGAAATGCTCTTGCATTGCATTCCGAAGATTATTGTTCCATTAACCAAACTAATGCAAATACTTATCAAATTGACCTAGGTGTTGATGATGAACAATCTATGGGTCAATATGATGATGAGCATGAGCATGATGATGATTACTCCGATTCGGACACCGAGCTAGACAAGGTCATGAAGAGTCTCAATCTCATGGCAAATATGAGAGACTACATGTCCGGCGGAAAAGAGTGGATTCTTGATAGTGGATGCACCGATCACATGACCGGTGACAAAGACATGTTTCGAGAGCTTGCAAAGAACGATGGCCCACGCAAGTATGTGACTTTTGGAGATAACTCCAAGGGTAAGGTACTTGGCCTTGGTAAGGTGGCCATATCTCATGATAGCTCTATTCAAAATGTCATGCTTGTAGAATCTCTTGGATACAATTTACTTTCCGTGTCTAGATTAGCTGACTTTGGATTCAATGTGCTATTCACCAAAGTAGATTGCCAAGTCTTTCGTCGTGATAATCAAAACATGGCTTTTACTGGTATTCGTAGAGGTGATCTATATATTGTTGATTTCACTAAGAAAGCCCAACCTAGAGCTTGTTTCATTGCTAAATCCTCTAAAGGTTGGTTATGGCATAGAAGGCTAGGACATGTTGGTATGCGTAACCTAGACAAGCTGATCAAAGGTGATCATATTCTTGGTGTTAAAGATGTTTTCTTTGACAAAGATAGACTTTGTAGTGCCTGTCAAGCAGGAAAACAAGTTGGTGGAAGTCATCCCGTGAAAAACATCATGACCACTAGGAGACCGCTTGAGCTTCTTCATATGGATCTCTTCGGTCCCAATGCTTACAAAAGCCTTGGTGGTAACTCCTTTGGTCTAGTTATAGTTGATGATTATTCCAGATTTACGTGGGTATTTTTCCTTGATGATAAATCGCAGGTTCAGAGGATCTTCAAGACCTTTGCCAAAAAGGCCCAAAATCAATTTGAGGTGAAGATCAAGAAAGTTCGGAGTGACAATGGAACGGAGTTCAAGAACGCCAATGTAGACTCTTTTCTCGATGAGGAAGGAATTCTACATGAGTTCTCGGCTACGTACACTCCTCAACAAAATGGAGTTGTTGAGAGGAAGAACCGAACGCTCATTGAGATGGCAAGAACGATGCTTGATGAATACAAGACACCAAAGCATTTTTGGGGAGAAGCGGTCGAGACAGCTTGTCATGCCATCAACAGGCTTTATCTTCATAAGCTTCTCGGCAAGACATCATACGAGCTTCTCACCGGTAACAAACCCCAAGTGGGATACTTTCGTGTCTTTGGTTCAAAATGCTATATCCTTGATAAGCATCGTCGATCTAAATTTGCTCCTAAATCTCATGAAGGCTTCCTTCTTGGTTATGGATCAAACTCCCACACCTACCGTGTCTACAATAATTTCACCCGAAAGGTTGAAGAGACGGTAGATGTGAAGTTTGATGAATCTAATGGCTCGCAAGTAGAGCAAATGCCTATTGATGTAGGAGACAAGGACCCATCGGAAGCAATCCAAGATTTATCTATCGGGAAGATCCGTCCCATGGAAGTGAAGGAGAGTACCTCATCTACATATGTGGAGCCACCTACCTCACAAAGAGATGAACCTCAAGGCAACATGGAGGCCTCCACAAGTGGAACTCACCAAGATGAGGAAATGCAACAAGAAGATCCACCGCAACCTCCTTCTCCACCACCTCAAGACAACACCAACAACAATGAAGAAGAAGAAGAGGAAGATGAAGATGATGAGGAAGCTGAGCCACAATATCAACAAAAGCTATCCCGAGTTCGAGCAAGAGTCAAGAAGAATCATCCCGTGGAACAAATGATGAACGACATCAACTCCGGGAGAATCACTCGCTCTAAAACTCGCTTAGCTAACTTTTGTGAGCATTACTCATTTATCTCTAGTATTGAACCTATGAAGGTAGAAGAAGCACTTAAAGACCCGGATTGGGTGAACGCTATGCACGAAGAACTACACAACTTCGAGAGGAACAAGGTGTGGACTTTGGTAGAGAAGCCCAACGATGATTAAAACATCATTGGAACCAAATGGGTGTTTCGGAACAAGCAAGATGAAGATGGACAAGTCATCCGCAACAAGGCTCGTCTCGTAGCTCAAGGTTATACACAAGTCGAAGGTATGGACTATGGTGAGACCTATGCCCCCGTTGCTAGACTTGAGTCCATTCGCATTCTTCTTGCTTATGCCAATCATCATGATATTACTCTCTATCAAATGGACATCAAAAGTGCTTTTCTAAATGGTGAAATCGAGGAGGAAGTATTTGTAAAACAACCTCCCGGATTTGTGAATCCCAAAAAGCCTAATCATGTTTACAAGTTGCATAAAGCTCTTTATGGTCTTAAACAAGCCCCTAGAGCTTGGTACAAATGCTTAACTAGCTTTCTCCTTGAGAAAGGCTTTGAGATTGGAAAGATAGACTCAACGTTGTTCACAAAAAGGGTTAATGGTGAACTATTTGTGTGCCAAATATATGTTGATGATATTATCTTTGGTTCAACTAACCCCCATTTTAGCAAGAAGTTTGGACAGCTCATGTCGGAGAAGTATGAAATGTCCATGATGTGTGAACTCAAATTCTTCCTTGGGTTGCAAATCAAGCAATCTAAGGAGGGTACTTTTGTCTCACAAACAAAGTACACCAAGGATCTCTTCAAGAAGTTCAACATGCAAGAAAGCAAAGGTATGAGTACCCCCATGCCTACTAGTGGACATAATGACTTGACAAAGGATGGAGAACCCGTTGATCAAAGGGTTTACCGTTCTATGATTGGTTCTCTACTATATCTTTGTGCTTCTCGTCCTGACATAATGTTGAGTGTTTGCATGTGTGCGCGATATCAAGCAGCCCCTAAAGAATGCCATCTTAAAGCTGTTAAAAGGATAGTGAGATACTTGATACACACACCAAACTTTGGCATTTGGTATCCTAAGAGAGCTTCTTTCGATCTTGTTGGCTATTCCGACTCGGACTATGCCGGTGACAAGGTTGATAGAAAGTCAACTTCGGGTACGTGTCAATTTCTTGGTCGATCCCTTGTATCTTGGTCCTCCAAGAAACAAAATTCGGTATCATTATCCACTGCCGAAGCAGAGTATATTGCTGCTGGTTCGTGTTGTGCTCAATTGCTATGGATGACACAAACGCTTAAAGATTATGGGATACATGTGAGACGTGTTCCCTTGCTTTGTGACAATGAGAGTGCAATCAAGATTGGACACAATCCTGTGCAACACTCTCGAACAAAGCATATTGAAGTTCGTCACCATTTTATTCGTGATCATATTGCCAAGGGTGATATTAATCTTAAGCATGTTCGTACTGACAAACAACTTGCTGATATCTTTACAAAACCTCTTGATGAGAAAGTGTTTTGTCGCTTGAGGAGTGAGTTGAACATCATTGATGCTTCAAACTTGGAGTAATAACTCCTTTGATGCATGCAAGGCATGAGCCTCTTGACTAATCCTTGATATTTCTCTTATGATGATGATCATATGTCTTGGACACATTTGCCTCCTTGTATTGCATCTAACTCCTTGCAGGTACTTGGATGATCTACATTCCACAAGATTACCACACACTCAAATCATGAGTAATCTTGTCATTGACCAAGTATCTAGCCCTTTGGGATGTTGAGTTCAAGGAACAAAATTCCACATATCCTTTTTGACACCTTATACATCTAGTATTTCACTCTTGTCATCTTGGATATTCTTGAGTATTTCCTTGCTTGCCTAACCCATGTAGGAAGATGAACTACACAAGTAGAAATGGCGCTCCAACTTCACATTCAATGAGCACCTACATCGAGCTTACCTACATGAGTAAAGCAACAATATGCCCAAGGTATGTTCTTCACATCTTTAAGGAGCTTTACTCAAAGTCATGAGTACAAGCATCTTCATAAGATGTGATCACATCAAATGCTTAATCGAAAAATGGCAACCCCATTTTGAGCTTAAACGATGAGTATGACCTATGATCAAATGTCCTCATTTGACTCCTAAGTCAATATACTCAAACATAGGTGACTTTGTCGCCGACCTTTATCTAGATGAAGTACATATGCTTTTGGAGTTTTTCTGTTTTCTCTTACATTCTCTCATTGAGTTTTCCTTTAAAAAAAAACTTCATCTAGGAATCTTTTTATCTCTTTTCTTATATTTCCTTGTGAATATCCTTCTGGAAATCTTTTTATGGCTCTGATCAATTCCCCGAAAATCTTTTACAAATTCATTGCAAATCTTTTGAAATACTCCTCGCAGAGTGAGCTGAATTCTTTCTGTACTTTCTTGGAATAAACTCGGTGTCACCTATTTATCTTCCAGGACATATACTTCTGCAGCTCAACTCAAATTTTAAAATTTTAAGGAGGAGAGGACTCAAATTTAAATTCAAATTGTTTCTCTATGAATGTTCTTATTTGCCCTGCTGTGATTCTTAAGGATCCCACTTCTTTCTTTCTTTCTCTCTTTTCACTTTTCCTGTCCTACCTAGTTTGCTGTCCTTTTCGGCACTTGATGTCAAAGGGGGAGAGGACTTAGGGGGAATAGGGGGAGTAGGGGAGAAGAGAAGACTTAAGGGAAGAAGAAAAGCAATCTTATCTTAAGGGGGAGAGAATCACATCAAAGCTTTGTCGTGTTTTACATTGGACATTACAATTGGCATCATTCTTTTGATTTTGCTATTTCCATCAAAACCCCTTGTTCTGATATCTTATGAAATCTTTTAGTTTAGGGGGAGAAGACTTAGAGGAATCGTCACAATTGATATCCTATGAAAAGCAAAATCTCTCAGAGTTCATTGAAAATCTTTTAGTTTCGGAGACATGTTTGCTGATTCAAGCCTGTGCTCAAATATGAGACACTCTTTATACATGTCCTCCCTGGCTTGGTACTCTTGATGTTCTTGCAGTTGGTTGAAGGAATACTCCTGTGTTATCTAACCTTGTTTTCCCAAGTTTATTCTTTCAGGTACAATGTCAAGGAACCTCAAGGTAAGTATATGCATCTTGCAGAATGTGCATGATGGTGACTTGCTTGTAAATACTTGTTTGCAAGAAATCACCATGCACATATGCATTATCACTCACTTCCTTTCATCTGCTTTGATGCATATAGCCAAGCTGCATGTAGCACATCTTGCTTATCTCTCTTGTGTGCTTGTGGTAGTCCAAAACCATAATCTATGAAAATCTTGCACACTTGTAGGGGGAGCCTGTGTACTACATGCTTGTCAAAGCTCTCGTGATAATTCTGTCTTTCTTTCAATAAGCTTTGATGTCTTGTTTAGTATAATTTCAGTGTGTTGCCATCAATTACCAAAAAGGGGGAGATTGAAAGCACATTTGCTCCCTGGGTGGTTTTGGTAATTAATGACAACATACTTTGTGGTTGGACTAATGCTTTTATCAAGTATGTTTCAGGAAATCCAATCACTTTGGAATGGCAAGATGACTGAAGAAGTGGACCCCTCAAATGCTAAGGCAAGCATTGGCAAAAGCTCAAGACTCCATTTTTGGTTTAGTGATCAAAGATCACATTGAGTCCATAGGAAAAGCCAATACTATTAAAAGGGGATGAGGTTGTGTTGATGATCTGGTTGCTCAAAGTGCTTAGTGATTTATCTCCTTCAGCTATCAGCACCTTTCACTACTATACACACTCATAAGTAATCTCGGACAAACCGATTCTTCCAACTCAGTCCCACCGAGATGAACCACTTC
>LR738715.1:259169061-259183444 GCA_902687465.1 Secale cereale | reverse complement strand
AAATTACGGTTATTCGTATGTACGTGAACACTTTTTAGAATTACATGAACATATTTTCGAGAAAGGGTGAACATTTTTCAATTTATATGAACATTATTTTAATACGTGAAAACTTTTCTTAAAACCACATAAACAATTTTAAATGCATGAACGATTTTAAAAAATTATATGACATTTTCAATAGGCACAAACACATTTTAAATGTGTCACTCATATTAATTGGATTTCGAGTGTGATCAGGTTACACACACGTGCCCAAGTTTATTCTCAAAGATTTAGTCATCTTTCCCGCTGAACACGTCTGACCAAGAGTAGCAGGTTCATTTGGCTTATAATTCTGGTTGAGCAGGCAGCGTTGAATTTTGATTGGATACATATGATGCCCGACAGGCAGCCGTTTTAGCTTTTTTTTTCAAGTTGTTACATGAGCACATCAGGACCAGTTGGCCCATAACACACTGGTGAGGCCCAGCTTGGCGACAGACGTACAAAAATTATGCGGGCTGCTCCTGCTATAGTAGCGACCGATTGACGACGTACGTACGAGAAGCGCTAGCTAGCTATTGATCTATATGAAACCTATTTTTATTTTACGCTAATAACCAGTACGCCGCAGGACCAGCTAGCCCATATAATTTTATTTAAATAATAGGCCCATATCACGTGGATTTAGACCCAGCTGGGCGACGCAGGAGGGATGACGATTCAAACACCAGAGCTAGCTGGGGACGCAGTAAGATTAGTACCACCTTGTCAGATAGAAAAAGATAAACGGGACGGACGAAAAAAAACTGAAAGCGTAAAATCACGGGAAGAAGCGCATTGTGACGGTGAACCCGACAAACTCGTTCCGTGCTTTATTATTAAATAATAGCACATATGCCCGTGCGTTGCAACTCGAGAAAAGAAAATCCCACACGCTCCAAGTGACCTATCCATGTTACCAATTTCTTCGCCACCATGGTCACATTGTCCATCTCACGACAAACATGACAATCTCAAGGCAATGAGCTTGGTCATCATACTCTAGCACGCTGCTTTTGAAAGACCTTACGGTATGTCGCAATAGAAAAAATTATCCCCATACTCAGCCTCCGTCTTAAAGAACAGAATACATCTAAACTGATAAATATCTACCTAATTTTTTTGTTACAATGAAAAATGCAAATTATGCCAGCTATGGTTGAATTGAAAAATAATAGTATAATTATTCTTGAAGCTAGCAAAAGTTTGATTAGCTGTTACCACTGAGACATACAGTTTGGAACTGAAACATGCTTTTTAATGATAATTTTCTAGAATTGGAACACATATCGTTCAGTACATCCAAATATTCAGAGTGATAGTGGAAAGAAGGAAAAATTATAAAAGCATTCTTTATAAGAAAACTACATAAAATATCATATAGCCCTAGCCCAATAATAACACATAAAATCAAGTGAAACATCTATTCAATTCTCTTCTAAAAATGAAGGATGTAAATAAAGAAAAAACAAATTAGTGAGGAAAATAACATAGATCATTTAATCAATCACTTTTTTCATGCATGTCTCCCTCGTACCGCAACTGTTATAGTTAAACATATTCAATGATTCAATACACATTAGAGGAAAACAAACCACATAGCTAGTATAACCACTTTAGTGCACTTCATTTGAAAGAGTCAAGCACGAATCAAAAGAAGAATAGATCTACCTAAGAAAGTAACAGTTTGCACCCGATAAATAATAGAGAACAAAATAAAATATGGCAGCTACAAATTTTGAAGAACATACACAAACATGGATGTCGACATGCCTCCAATCCTTGCAGCAGTCACGAAATCGCCTATCTCCTAAAGATTGCCAAATAACGGCAGTGGTACTTACCGGCCAAACGGTCGCCTTTTGAATCGTTCCATCACGTGGCTGGGCCAAAGTTTTTTCCATTCCTCACCCCTTGTTATTCTCGCTTACTGATTCCCGTGACACTTCCTTGATACCTAGGAACTTGAAAGAGATATATAAATTGAAAGGATTGAATATAAGAAAGCAAGATGAGACTATTTAATAATTTGAGGCCATAATCAATGAAATACGGCTGTGTTGTTAAACGGGCTGAGGCCAGGTGATCGATTAGCTGGGCCGACCTTATTACAGTGGACGATATTAAGTACTCCCTCCGTCCGGAAATACTTGTCATCAAAATGGATAAAAGGGGATGTATCTAGATGTATTTTAGTTCTAGATACATCCCTTTTTTTTCATTTTGATGACAAGTATTTTGGGACGGAGGGAGTACCTAACTTGCCCCTAAAATTGCCTCAAAAAAAAACTTGCCCCTAAAAAAAGTACCTACCTCGGCTTGCACATAAAGGAGTCAGGCGCTGCAATCAAACACGCACAGCATCTCAGCCAAGCTGGTTGGCGCTGCGTGTATCAGCCCAGCATTCCAGGGATCGAATCTCACCACTGGCGTTTGATTTTTCTCGTTCTGTTTTTTCCTTTTTTCCTTAAAAACGGACACAGCTAGCAATAGATCGGAGACGGTCCCACTATGGACAAAAAGAAGTGGAAAAACAATCCTCCCTTTAATATTAGGTAAAGATAAAGATAAAGATTATTATTATATAGGTAAAGATAGGACATCCCCAAATTATTAGTACCACCTCGTTTATAAAGAAATTTTATCGCAAAAGCGTAATATGACATGAGAAGAAAGCGTATTGTGACGGTGAACCCGACGGACTCGTTCCGTGCTTTATTATTAGGTAAAGATTGGGTTTGATTGTATCACTGTTAAGGCCCGTTCGGTTTCACTCTGCTTCACGCTCCGGGAGCGGACTGAGCTGTAGGTCAAAATTTTGAAGCGAGCCAACAGCCACTCTGCAAGGAATATCATATACTAGTATCATACTCTCTCCTTCCAAAATAATTGACTAAAAATGACTCAGCTTTGTACTAACTTTAGTATAAAGTTGATTCACTTTTAAATCACTTATTTTGGGATGGAGGAGTAATGGAAAAAAAATCCTATGCGACTTGGTCGTATGCAGCTGAACTGGAGACCTCCCACGTCTGACAACTAACAATGCGAATCTCAAAGTAGCGGCCATCTCGTTCCCCACTCCTTCGTCACCAAATTGTGATTCCACCAGTTCGATCTATCAATCAAATCCTCCAAACTCCAGATGCCCGTGTGCTCCTCGACGCCTCGACGCCAGGCACACCACCTCAGCTTGGCGCGCTCCATCTACGGAGGCAGCGGCCATGTTCATCAGCCACCCAGCTACTTGTCCCCGCCGGCCATGCTTCTGGCACCTTCAATCGCGGCATACTTGTTGTTTCTCGGCACGGAGATTCACTTCACGACTCAACCAACATGTCCCCTGTAAATTGTTGGTGTGTGTTGCAAAAAATTAAACAAATGCAGCTCTAATTTATTTTCCTGGCATGAAGTTCGTTGCTGTGGCCCGTTAGGATTTAATTAATATATTAGATTAATTAAATAGATAATCCTCCCTTTGTCTATGTCGGTTACAATATGGCAACTGACTATCTCGCACCTTTTTGTACGGACGCGACTCTCCACTCGCGTCCCCTCTCTTGTATATATACTGAGATCATCAATGGAATAAAGACAGTTCGATCATTTGCTTCTTTCGGTCTCGAAAACGTTATCAGCACGCTCTCGGCAGAGCGACTACCGCCTCACGGGGCGGCACGGAACAGCGGAAGACCGAGGCCGGTGACGTCTCGAAGAGCAGCAGCGTCGCTCCCCGGCAGACGACGTGGCCCTCGTCTTGCATCTGGCGCAGATCGGCAGGCCTCGGCCACTCCTCCACAGCGATGCCCTTGGTCCCGTCGCTAGCCCCGGCGAGGCCCTTCCCACACGCGGGGCCCGCGTTACTCAGCGGCGGCCACGGCCATAACCAATCCCGGTGCGGCGCGCAGCCCCGCATCGGCGGCAGCGCCAGCGACCAGGTCCTCGAGCGTCTCCGGCCTCTTGACGTGGCTCCCCACGATGAAGTCTTCACGCGATGCAGTGCCTGCGACCGGCCCTCCACCCTGACTCCACGCCACGACACCTCCCGGCGATACTCGCCTTCGTCAAGCGGGAAAATGTCGGCGGTGATGGGAGAACGGCGTGCCCCTGCGGCACGAACGCCTAAGGAGGCGGTGGCCCTTGGCGCTTGCGCTCCTTCCTCCAACCGGCGCGTGGTGGCGCAGCCTGGACCTCCCAGCGCGGAGGCGGCCTCCTTCTCGTAGCGCACGGGCCCTCAGGCGCGCGAGGCGTGGCAAGCCCATGCTCGGAGGTGGCAGATCGCGCCCGACGCACCGCACGGTGATGGAAAACGGGCAACGACGTCCGCGACCACGGCCCTCGTCATGGCTCCATCCGGTGAGGAGGCAGCTCTGTGTTGCGCCCTCCGGCGTGGCAGGGACGCACAGTGGCGTGGTCTCTCTGTTGAACTGAGTAATCGATTGAATCAATCGATTCGTATCCACAGAACCACACCAACGATGAGGATGGGAACCTTATCTCTTCCTCATTTTGCAACCAGGTCAATAATTTTTCAGACTATTGCAGCTTGGTCCAGCTACTAGTGTTATTGATTAACACTTGCAACGTTTAGGCCATGTATACATCTGCATTTAGTCCATTTTCTGGAGAGTTTTTAAAATTCCAGAAATGTGCGGCTGTTATTTGCTTGATCTATAACATGTTATTTACCGGTACAACGACATTGTTGTACGATTGAGATTAAGTTTTCTCGCACAACAATGTTGATTTGCGATTGAGATTTTTTTTTCTCTCGTAAAACAATCTCATTGCGATTGAGATTAATTTTATCTCGCAAAATATTAATTCACCCTGCTGAATTATCTTGCAACTTGACACGAGATCATCTCATTCAATCTGAGGTCTATACAATTCAAGTTTTACACTTGAACATCAAGTTTGCAACATCATTACTATTTATTACAATAGTAGTGTATTTCTGTTGAGTACGATGTATTCCGAAATGTATGTATCTCCATGTTCACTACATGTCGAGAATAATACATCTATTTGCAATTGAGATTTTCAATTTCTTGTAAATACATATGCAAAATTCAAGGTGTCATCCTTAGCATTTTGAGATTCACACTACCGATTTCGAGCCACCTTCTTGAAATCTATTAATTTTGCACCATTAAGATGTATTTATATTACACAATCTGTAATATAAATAAATTACCAGTTTTCCACCGGAGATGATATGTTCTATGTGTTTACCACATTGCCATTCTTCGTGAACATGTCACAGCGGTCGAGATTAATTTCTTCCGCGCAATAAACTTGTAAAATTTTGACAATAACATCTCCCTCATTATATTTGGAAAACACAATGTAATGAGTTGGTTCTAATGCCCATGAGCAAACTACCTCTATTAGTGTGAGATCTGTATGATCTTCAATGTGTTATATTCCCACAATTGAGGTTGAGCACTTTCAAGTTATACACTTGAGTCAAATTTTTGCATTCTTATTACAAAACCATGATGATTTCTAATTTACTTCTTGTAAATTAATTATCTCTGGCTGGCCTCTATAAGTAATAAATGGCTAACAATTTGAGGCTCTTGCCCTCGATGGCCACAACTTAATTAAGCGGGTCATGGACATCAAGATCAGTCTTGCATCCCATGGGATAGCGCGTGCAATCCAAGCCACGCCACCGGGACGCAAAGGACCTCAGGGGTAATGGTTTGAAACTCACTTCAAACCCTCAACCTGACACCATCAAGTTGTCACGAAACCCTATGAGCATGGAGAGCATGATGGTTGAATATGCATCAACCGACGTGTTTGGAGACTATACATTTAGTCCCTTAGTCTCCTCAGTGATCTATTTATTTATGTCCATTTATGATGTTCTAATAAGAACATGATTATTGTTGTCATCATATATTGTATATCACAATATACCGTATCAGCATTTTGGTACAAATATATTTCTATGTATTCTATATATCTGACGTTGTTTTTCATATTGAAAATCTTCATGTCTATATATAGATTTCTACGGGGTCAATTTGATGAAAGATGATTTGTGCCATGTGGACATATGCACCACAAACTCTATACTCAGGGAAGTGAAATGTTTCCACTCTCGTTGAGAGAAAGGAGATATTTTAAAATCGCTAGACGCGATGAGGTATTTGTTGGCTCAACTCGAGTCATATTTACTATCCCTGTTGATACTCGAGTAACGTCAGGATGCTTTATTGCTTCCGGGTTTAACTCGTACCCTACTAAACTATAGAGGTATCCGTTAAAATAGTTTCCATAGTGAAACTTATTATGACAACAAAGAGGAATATCTTCTCTTTACCATATGCAACGGATATGGCAAGCACATTCTCTTTGTATCATCATGGTTGTACTACACATACTACAAAACCAGTAGCACATGTTGCGTACGGGATAGTTTTCCAGAGTGTCTTTTGCATGACAAACTTGGCATTCCGGCTTTGGTCATCATTGACATTGGGTTGAAACCGAAACTATCAGCAATTCCAATGGTTTATGATTATTATGATGCTAAATTCTAACAAAATTTGGATTTTGTGTGCACTACATGTGACACAGGGAGGCAAATTTTAAGGTTTGCACACCTTATAGTCTATGTCGAATCACTCAGACTCCTTGAATGCATCAAGTCGAGGTAAGTGCGTCTTCCCAACCATTGAGTGGACTATTCGGGTATTCTATGGTTTTAAAAGACATATCTACATGATGGTCTTAACTGTGTGCTTTAGTCACACGAAACCATTGGCTCATTATCCTGACACCGATTTCAAGTAAATCGGATGGATAGCATTGCAGAATTCTCCTTGAGTGCCTTGTCTATGGCTCTCAGATTGAAGGTTAGCAATTTGTCCTAATGTCTAGACTCAAAATGGTTTGGCAGAATCCCATCCAAAGAATTAAGCTCATTGCATGATCTTAACTTTGAATTGCAACTTACCAACTTTACGTTGGAGTCATGTAGTTTTACACGCTCATGACCAAACTGCATAATATTATTCCCCTCTATCTTTGATATGTGGATATCTACCAAGTATTTCCTATCTGCGGTAATTCGGTTGCATACCGATATCACCACCCGGCATACATCATTGGCCCCTCAACATATAGTTGGGATCTATGTGAGGAATAACTGTATTACCCTCAATACCTCAAGCCCATCACATGGGGAGTTATTCAAGGCCAGTATGATGATTCAATGAGGAACATTTCCGGGCATTAGGGGGAGATTTCAAGTACCATAAAGAATGCCAGGAAATTAGCGGAATGTTCAACACATTTCTGCCTCAAATCCACGTACTCAAAGATCTGAACCATGCGTTCAGAAGATTTGCAACACATTGCAAATAACCTGTCAGATTCATTTACTGACTATAAATGTGTCACATAATCCTACAATCCTGCAAAAGTATGCCTGAAAGAGTGGAGGTACCAGCAAAATCCACTCCACTCCCCGTTCAAAGCAACATGCGGAGATGTATGACAAAATTACATCAGGATTCAGCTTCTCGCAAGCAAGGATATCAAGGCCTATGAATCAGTAAATGCAAGTCAACTTCACGTTGACAGACACCTAATGGGTAGTATACACCCAATGGACGGGAAACCTCCACTAACCCAGGTCATAGTGCACACAATGACCGGGACATCGGAATACCTGACTCAATCGCATTGGAAAATCGCGAGCAGTCACCATGGGTAACGATATTTCCATCAACTATATATTGATATATAGATTCTGGAGAATCATATATCCGGAAGTCTACAATTGTCGACATACATTTCTCAACTAGATTGAAAAAACCTTTCAAGTGATTCAGATCCAAAGACCATGGCCATGGCAAAGCGTGATCAACGCTTGGACTGAACTCAAGCAAAGGGTATAATCTCGGTAGAAATGATCTTGCTCAATAATGGCTTATTCATAAGCAATACCTACACCAGTTTTCTTCTGGAAACCGAATTGAGAACAATGAGGTGGTGAAACAAAGAGCAAGTATTGTAGCACAAGGGTTCACGCAGATAGCAACAATTCTCCAGAGGTGGAATCTCTTTCCGATTACTTATATCATTGGCAGTACAAAATCATCTATTTCTGCAGTTGATAGATGTAGTGATCACATATCCATGTGGACCACTAGATTCAGACATATATGGTTGATTCCCGATGGAATCTCACTTCTGAATCGAAATGCAATATGCAACATACATTGTGTAAAATCAATAAGTCGCCATATGACTTATTATTATTGTCGGTACATTTGGTACTACCGATGTAGTGAGTTCCTTATTCACAAGGATTACTCCTACAATGATGATTATCCATGTATGTGTGTCTGCAATAACGACACATGTAATCATCTAAATGACGGAGTTTAAAATGAAGGATTTGGGTAAACCAAAATACCGCTCGTTACTACAAATTGAGCACCTTCATTCATACATTATGGTATACTATGTTGTCTATATCCATAATATATTGGAGAAATTCATTATGGACAAATCGTATCCATCCATAACTCTCATGGTAGTTCATTCTCTAGACGTAGAGAAAGATCTATTAGACCAATAGATGATGGAAGTAAGATATTGGGACTCAACATTCCATAATGCCATTGTATCCACCAAACACAATTGATTGGTACTCAAGAATATCTTTCGATATCTCCAAGGCATGAAACATATTGTCCTGGTTTTTCAGTTTCGGAGAAGTCTGAACACCGATATCATTGGATACATTGATCAGATCCCCACTATGTGAGATCATAGACAAGCTTAGTGTTCCTACTAGGTGTGGTAGCCCCTTCATGAATAGTCTTCCAAACAGACCTCATGGCTACATCCACCAACCATTATCTCAACGATAATGTTTCTTGTGTTGCCCGGATGCAAACAGGTTATATAATAAGCAATATCACTATATTACATATCTTGCAAGTCAAATCATGCGACTGATTTGTTCAGCGGGTCTCTACCAACTTTTATGTTTTGGTATGTGACGGCTTCGAATTTTGCAAGAATCAGGGGGAGTATCTTCCTGAATTGTTCCTGTTCAATGCGTCATATTATACTCTTTTTCCCTTCATGAGTTTACTTTACAGGTTCTCATAAAGGTTTTTAATGAGGTAATATCAACATGAGATCATATGTCATACTTTCTGTTTTCTCCACCGGGGTTTTTGGGAAAGTATATACGGCATATTTATTGTCCTCTAAACTCTATGGGTTTTCTCATATTGAGTTAAAGAGACAATAACCATTATATGTTGCATCATTTTCTCCTTATTTTTTTCACTGGGTTTGAAGGAGTTTTAGCAACATATGGAACACCTATCTCCCCATATTTTTCCCACAGGGTTTTTGGAGGAGATGATTCCAAAGATGTTCGATTGCAAACACAAGGAAGGATTAGGGGGAGTGTTAGGATTTAATTAATATATTAGATTAATTAAATAGATAATCCTCCCTTTGTCTATGTCGGTTACAATATGGCAACCGACTATCTCGCACCTCTTTTTACGGACGCGACTCTCCACTCGCGTCCCCTCTCTTGTATATATACTGAGATCATCAATGGAATAAAGACAGTTCGATCATTTGCTTCTTTCGGTCTCGAACATGGCCAACTACACAGCGCGGCCGTCGTCGACAAGACCTTGTTCAGTTCGTCGCCATGGATTCGCTTGTGACGGAGCAGATGGATGTGTAGCACCCACGAGTATTCCCTTCGTCCGGAAATACTTGTTATCAAAATAGATAAAATGAGATGTACATCGAAGATGACATGCCGTATCATGCCGCACGGCCGCCGCTGTCGAGGGGTCGTGCCGCACGGCCGCCGCCGTCGGGGGCTCGTATCGGGAAGATTGGGATAAGAGAGGCACTGTTGCTTTGAGTTGAAATATACACGTGGCACGAATCAGAATATGTCTCATCTGGGGCAGCGACCTGGTCATATAATTTTTTTTCACTAATGTATAATACTACCTCCCCATGCATAATATCATACTCCTTCCGTTCCTAAATATAAGTCTTTAAAAAGATTTCATTATGAACCACATACGGATGTATGTAGATGCATTTTAGAGTGTAGATTCACTTATTTTGCTCCGTATGTAGTCCATAGTGAAATCTTTACAAAGACTTATATTTAGGAACGGAGGAAGTATATTAATATAATGTAGTACTCTCATGCAAAAAAATACCGTACAATGTAGTACTTATTTATTGTCATGCATGACACACAGTAGCATAACATTTATTGTGATACAATATCATGATATGATACGCGGCCCTTTCTTTCTTCATCTAATTTTATGTACCTCATTAAGATTGCCTAGTTGACATGCATAATACTCCCTCCGTTCTCAAATATAAGTCTTTCTAAAGATTTCAACAGGTGACTACATACAGAGCAAGATGAGTGAATCTACACTCTAAATATGTTCACATATATCTGTATGTTGTACTCCATTTGAAATATCTAAAAAGACTCACATTTAAGAATGAAGGGAGTACTAGTTATGGTACTACCGTTACAACAGACCTAAGAACTAGTATTTTTTATTAGGGATTTCTTCTCGCTGTGGGAGGAATTCAGAATTCAAAGTATATGCTCATTCATGATAATAAATAAAGATTATAATAAGATACACATGGAATGATATTACACGTTTAGAAACAGTACATTTCTTTGCAAGTAAAACGGCCCGGTGAGGTAGGTTATGGAGCTTGGCCCAAATTGCTGCTGGAGAGGCTGAGAGAGTGAGAGTCTGAGTCTGTTTCCCTCTTAAGTTCTTATTCCAAATTCACTCAGATTCACCTAAAAAAACACTCGCATATGTATTCAGCAGTTTTGCTGACCTTCGGGCATTTATTGCTCTCTGCTGGAACATGCTAAATTTCTTTAATTTTTATACACATTATGCAATGATGAGTCGTATGTATGTGCAAATATTTTCGGAATATCTCGTGGAGTCTAAGTCCCAAGCTAAAATATATCTGCTGACTCCTGACTAAGCTACTAAGCAAAATTGTGCTTTACTTGCTTTTAGATACATGAGCTTTATTTTCAAATTCATATTGGATCACAAGGACCCAATTATGTTAGCATATACTGTACTAATGGATAAATAATTTATGTTTTTCCCTACATCACATACATACATGCTTACATTATAATTATTTCGTGGACTAAACACCTTGCCTACTCGCTAAAGCTTCGCGGGGATAAAAAATAAGTCTTAAGAGGGACGTGATGATGAGACGAAAAGTACTTACTTTTCATTGGTTTCGGAATAATAGAGTAATTCGGAATAGCAGCCAAAATCTTGGGAAAATCTAAGTTAATGATCAATAGGTTTGGACAAACAATTTAGGAAGGATATTCTCATACTGAAGAAAAAAAAGATTCAAAATAAAGTAAAGGTAGGCGGGGAATAACCTTATTTATGACAAGTTTCAAACTAGTAAAGTATATCCCTAGGAGAGGATTTGCCTGGGATTGTTTAAGCAATTCCCTTAATCGTCGACCCCTTGCCAATTGATTCTGACTTGTTTTATCGAGAGCAGAGCCCTTTTTCTTTCATCAAAAGGTATTGCGAACTTGCATAGTTCACATTCTTTGGCTCTACCTATCCATTATAGAGTAAATAGCTCTTTTCGAAAAAGAACTTTACTTTCTAAAAAGTAAAAAAAAAAAGTTCGAGTTTGCCAGGGGTAGAAATGAAATGAAAATGAATTGATAAAACATTCCTACAAAAAAAATTCTGCCACTTATACTTTATGTTATGATATTCTAATCTAGCGGAGAAGAAGCGGTAAATTGGGGCTTATCGGGACCGATGTTACGAGCTTCTGGAATACAATGGGATCTTCGTAAAGTAGATCCTTATGAGTCTTACAACCAATTTGTGGAAAGACTAGATCTGACCAACTGCCCATCCTACCTCCTCTACCTTTTTGACAGCCCATCTTTTTGTCTCAGTAGAGTCTTTCAGTGGCATGTTTCAGTCCTCTTCTATACTTCCATCTCAAGAAATTCTTATTTTTTTCCGCAGGGGGTCGTGATGTCTTTCTACGGAATCGCAGGCCTATTCATTAGCTCCTACTTGTGGTGACGGGTTGATGAGAGGAATGGAAGTGATTGACACGGGAGCTCCTCTCAGTGTTCCGGTCGGTGGAGCTACTCTCGGACGAATTTTCAACGTTCTTGGGGAGCCTGTTGACAATTTCTATTATTAAGAATTTTAGGTTCTTTTTGGATAACAGGTAGTTTAGAGTTTAGGGATTTGTTCAAAATAGCTAATAACTGGATTCCTAATAATGGAATTAACTCTTTTCTTACTACTTTGTGTGCTTTTTTATTACCACAAGGTCGGGTGGTTTTTTGGTCCTCGGCTGGTACTTGTGGATTCAAAAGCTCAAGAAAAGCATCACCCTATGCTGGTCAAAGAACAACAATAGATGATTCCGCGTTTTTGAACCACGAAAGACTTGGTTTCCATTTGGGTTGTAGATGTAACCAACCCGCTATTAAGGACAGCGTAGAAAGAAATAATAGAAAAAGTAAATATTTTGTTTGGAGGTAAGAAACTTGCGATATTGAGGGGATAAATACCAACTAATCAAGAGACATGAGACAATCCACAAAGCAATTGATCATGATCAAATTGGCAAAGAAAAAACTAGAGGTTGAATCTAAAGGATCTACTGCTGGATAAATACCCTTGGAAGCTAATCCTCTGGAAAGTACGGTAGTAGCATCCAAACGTGCAAATGTTGTGGCAGGGGCAGGGTCGGTCAAATCGTCTGCAGGTACATAAACTGCTTGAATCGAAGTTATAGATCCCTAGCCGAACGCGGAACATTCCATTGGGTAGGGCTTCCGTAACTAAACCTTCGAAAGTTACTTTTGCTTCTCTCGGTTTTTTTTTTCTCTCCTATATTTTTTCTGTCATATTTTTTTCTCTCCTATTTTTATATTTTTATTTTAAAAATAGGAAGGGCGAGTTGGACCTGGAGTTGGTCAAGGTACTGCTGCAGGACAAGCTGTAGAAGGTATTGCGAGACAGCCAGAAGCAGAAGGTAAAATACGAGGTACTTTATTGCTTAGTCTAGCTTTTATGGAAGCTTTAACAATTTATGGACTAGTCGTGGATACAGAGACTTGCTTCACATTTGGAATTACACAAAAAATATTTTTCATCGGAAAGAGGTCTACGAAGACTTTTGGGAAAACGTTGATGTTTTCTGGAATTGTCAATATACTCAAAAAGTATAAATAGATCCAAAGCAAAGAGTTTTTCCAACTTTTCTGTTATGTTTTCATCTAGGATTTTTTTTAGTTGATCATGGAAGTGATTGACACGGGAGCTCCTCTCAGTGTTCCGGTCGGTGGAGCTACTCTCGGACGAATTTTCAACGTTCTTGGGGAGCCTGTTGACAATTTGGGTCGGGTCTGTCTCTTGGACCTCTTTTTCTTTTGCTTAGGTTTAGCCGAGGTAGTGGACAAACAGAGGGGAACAAAATATGGCGGGGGACAAATTTCTTGTGATTGAGGCGAGTTGCAGCCTGCAATCCGAACTGAGGACGGGTTTTTGGAGTTAGCTCACCCTCGCGAGATCGCGACCCTTTGTCCCGCCCATTGTAGCACGTGTGTCGAAAATGATTCTAGAAAGATTCATAGAATTAGAAGAACTTTCTCTCTTGGACGAGATGATAAAAGGGAAACTAAAGACACATGTACAAAAACCTCCTATAACAGGGTCAGCTACTTAGCCAACTTTCATAATTAAATACCGTCACTGTATGGATAACTCTTTTTCTGGCGGACCTGCCGCGTAAGATCTTTGGTCTTCCCCTGGAACTGATGAAAAAAAGTGGATCGTTCAGGCTATATATATTTAGTCTATTTTGGCTTTTACTGTCTACTTTTCTCAGGGAGATGGTTAAGGATCTCATTTCTAATTTCATTTTTAAAAAAGATAAAGAACCTATATTATAATTATAATATAATATAATATGAGTTCTGTGATTAATCGGCCTCATTAGCCCATACTGCTCCACAAAGAATACCTACGGTTAAAAGGGTAAATCCCTTTACAGAACCGTACATGAGATTTTCACCTCATACGGCTCCTCGGTCAATTCTTTCGAAGGGGTTTTTTTTTTCACCTTTCCCTCA
Source organism: Secale cereale (assembly GCA_902687465.1). Classification (NCBI taxonomy): domain Eukaryota; kingdom Viridiplantae; phylum Streptophyta; class Magnoliopsida; order Poales; family Poaceae; genus Secale; species Secale cereale. Next base: position 259,169,205 of record LR738715.1, on the reverse strand, counting down.
CGGTACTACTTCGCTATTGGTCACCCAGGAGTATTTAGCCTTGCAAGGTGGTCCTTGCTGATTCACACGGGATTCCACGTGCCACATGCTACTCGGGTCGAATCGGTTTTGTCTACGAATAAGGAAGCTATAAGTAATTGTTGG
>LR738715.1:259134990-259168061 GCA_902687465.1 Secale cereale | reverse complement strand
TACCTGTAGAGTACCTTTATAGTCACCCAGTTACGTTGTGACGTTTGGCACACACAAAGCACTCCTACGGTGTCAGTGAGTTACATGATCTCATGGTCATAGGAACTTATACTTGACATGCAGAAAACTATAGCGATAACTGACACGATCAAAAGCTATGTTTACGTTTGGGTCTCGTCCATCACATCATTCTCCTAATGATGTGATCCCGTTATCAAATGACAACTCATGTCTATGACCTGGAAACCGCGGTCATCTTTGATCAACGAGCTAGTCCTGTAGAGGCTCACTAGGGACACAAAGTCTGTCTATTCATCCACACGTGTATCTGAGTTTCCAATCAATACAGTTATAGCATGGATAATAAACGATTATCATGAACAAGGAAATATAATAATAACTCTTTTATTATTGCCTCTAGGGCATATTTCCAACAGTAATGCAACAAATGCATCGCCACTTCTTCCATGGAGGTCAAAAGCTCTAAGTTTAGGTATGTCGATGCATCCCCCTCTACCTCAATTATCTTACCATGATCTTTTTCAACCTATGTTTTCTTTATTTATCTTCATGTTATTTGCAAATTCTTGGAGCTTCCATTGTATTTTGTTTTTAATAAGATTATCATGACAACCAAAAGACACTTATGAAATGAGAAACTTGCATCACTACACTGAATTTGCTCCCCAAGCTTCACTTATATCCTTAGAGTAAATTGTTTATGAATTTATTGTTACTCTCCGTTGATGGGCCTCTAACCCCTCGTTGGTTACCCCAAGTGGAAGGTGTAAGATGCAGTGTTGTGGAAGTTTTTCCCTTAGCAAAGATGCCAATGATCGAATCCCCAGAGACTCCTAGGTTCAACAAGTAGGTGTCAACTGCTAACGGCGCCGGATTAGCAATCAACGTGGACCTGCACACAGATACAAATAACTTTGCTCCCAACGAGTACAGAGAGGTTGTCAATCCCTCCGGCCTTGTAGTTCACAAAGGATTAAACGCAAATGATAGTAGTGATAGATAATGTTTGCAATAGTAAATAAAAGCGAAAAGTAAATAGCGAATGTGATCAATGATGGTAATATGGACCAGAGTCTCATGATGTTCACTAGTGATGTCTCTCTCCCAAAAGACGATAAAACAGCTATGTGAGGTAAACGAATTACAGCTGGGCAATTGACAGGACCACGAACGCAAACCAATGCTGACTACATTGCAAGAAAGGTTGAGGTTCAAAGCATGGGCGGTACGCCAAAGTAAGTAGACCGAAATCTATCAATATCTACTACTAATCATCCACCTTGAGATATCTATCCAGAACATCTCGCTGGTATTAAGTTGCGAGCCCCACCCATAGTGTAAACTCAAAGCAACAGACAACTGCATTAAAAGAACTTTGCGTAAAGTAAACAATCCTTGCACCCGCGGGCACAAGCACCGTTGTTTCCCCCCTTGTGGCAACATCACATTCCCTAGACTCATGTTTCTGTCACTCAAGCTAGTCATCGAGGGGCATGAACCCACAATCGAGCATAACGTTCCCTCTTGGAGTCACTACGTATTACTTGGCCAAAGCAATAAATAACAACGGAGAACATGCAAGAATTACTTATGAACATAAATATAAAAGAGGTAGATCAAATATATTACTCAAGAACAATCTGAACATAATCTCATAATCCATCGGATCCCAGCAAACTCATCATAGCAATAGCATAAGGATTACATATGTGCCTCGATCATGTAGGGCAGCTCACGAGGACTAATTAGTGAAGCACAAGAACGGGAGGAGAACATCACATAGCTACTGGTCATGGACTCATGGTCCAAGGGAGACTACTCACAACTCATCCGGGAGGCGTCCATGGTGGTGGAGAAGCTCCCGATGGTGATCCTCCCCTCCGGCAGGGTGCCGGGTAGAGTTCTCCTGGTGCTCCCGATCTTGGAAGCGGCGGCGGCGGCGGAACAGAGATGAGATCGCGAAAAAGAGTTCCCGTCCCGAGGGTTTCGAAGGACGCTCTAAATATATGTCGAAGGGGGGCACCAGACGGGGCTCGGGGGGCCCAGGCGCCCCCCCGGCGCGGCCCAGGGGGGGGGGCGCCACCAGGGCGCCTGGAGCCCTGGTGGCCCCCCCGGCTGTCCTTCGGGCGCAAGGTAGGTTCCGGAACGCTGATTTTTTATATAATTTTTCTGGATTTTTCCTGGCAGTTCTCGTAACGTGAAAACCTGAAATACAAAAACAGCCGAAAACAGAAACTGGCACTGGGGTGCACTGGATTAGTAGGTTAGTCCAAATATGATAAAAAGTGTATGGAAGTGTATGAATATCATAGCAATATCACCCACAAGTGGCATGGAGCAAGCAGAAATTATAGATACGTTTTGGACGTATCAACATCCCCAAGCTTAATTCCTGCTCGTCCTCGAGTAGGTAAATGATAACAAGAATAATTTCTGTGGTGACATGCTATTAACCATATAGGACTTTTTATAGTCATACGACAAAAGCTTACTGAGACAATGATTCCATAGTAATTAAGTTGCCTCATGAGAAAATCACAAATGACTGAAAGTTTTACAATATGAAACTGAAATATCAAAAAGATTTGCAATGAACATGATGTGCAAATATGATAAAGTGATATCTAGCTTGCCCCCTTTAGTGAAGCAAAACATAAATGCAGGGGCACCTTCAAGGTTTAAGTGATGACTAGATACAATGATTTCAGAAATAACGATATCACAATCATGCAAAAGACAATGCTACTTTGGGACAATGCACATTACACTCAGAATGACAATCATGCCCTCAGTAGTTGGTGCTTGAAGAAAGAAGGTGGAGACTCAACATAAAAGTAAAAGAATGGTTATGTGCTAGAGCTTTTTATTTTGAAAACATAGAAGCAATTTTGTCAACGGTAGTAGTACTTCATATGTGTCATGCATAAGACATCCTATAAGTTGCAAGCCTCATGCATCGAATACCAATAGTGCTCGCACCTTGTCCTAATTAGCTCGGATTTCCATGGGTTATCATTGCATTACATATGTTTCAACCAAGTGTCACAAAGGGGTACCTCTATGCCACCTGTACAAAGGTCCAAGGAGATGAATCACATTTGATTTCTCGTTTTTGATAGATCTCAACTTGAGGACATCCATACCGGGACAACATAGAAAATAGATGATGGACTCCTCTCCAATGCATAAGCATATTCTCATAAGAGATTGAGGATTAATGTCCAAGCTAAAACTTCCACCATGATACATGGCTTTGGTTGGCGGCCCAATGTTCTTCTCTAACAATATGCATACTCATTCAACCCATGGCAAATCACCCTTACTTCAGACAAGACGAACATGCATAGCAACTCACATGATATTCAACAAAAGTGTGACAGTTGATGGCGTCCCCAGAAACATGGTTACCGCTCAGCAAGCAACTTATAAGAAATAAGATACATAAGCAACATATTCTTTACCACAATAGTTTTTAAGCTACTTTCCCATGAGCTATGTATTGCAAGGTTAGTCTGCTTAGTACAGGTGGAGGTTAGCAAAAGACTGGGAGCGACCAACTAAGAGAGCAATGCCGGTCATAATCATGCAGAGCGACAAAGCAATATTGAATCAGGCATGGAAGTTATATCGCTACTCAGAAATAAAAGATCATCAAGGCTTGATAGACTTTCTTTACAGTCTTAAATATGCGTGAGCATATGCCAAGTCAATCAAAATAAATTCTCGAAGGAAGATATTACTAAACCATACCACATCATAGGCAAACAAATCAAGTTGGTACTCCAATTACTCATTGGGAATCCCCCAGCTATTTGAGACTAACCATAAGAAACCTGAACTACTAAGCACCATGTAGCATCTTTATCATAGACATATTAACCAATGCAACAGAAGCAAACTCTCTTAATTAGATGAGAATGATAATTAAAGAGAGTTCAAGCAACCAACTAAACAAAAGCTCTTTGAAAAGATAAGCATGAATACTAAGAGCAGAGCATGATAGTAGCTATTTAAAAGACGAAGAACACACACAACAAAGATAGACATGAAAATTCTATGTTATGTTCTAGGTAGAAGTGGAGCGTGTTTCTCTCCCACATAAAGAATGCTGAGTTCCGACTCGTTATGAAAAACTAAAAAGAAAACTAAAAGCAAGACGCTCCAAGAATAGCACATAACACATGAAGTGATAAAAATATAGTGGAACGAAAGACGAATTGATAATGTTGATGGAGAAGGGGATGCACGGGGGCATCCCCAAGCTTAGACGCTTGAGTCTCCTTGAATATTTTTTGGGGGTGCATGGGGGCATCCCCAAGCTTGAGTGCTTGACACTCCTGAATCTTTTTATCATCTTCCCTCGCACACTTGAAAACTCCCTTCATACATAACTCATCATAATCTGATTAGCGAGGTTAGTACCCTTAATAAAATAATTATACCTTGCTGGAAATAAAGATATTCTTGAAGTTCTACTGTTTCTCAAGATTGCCAAAAGGTTTTTGCAAAGAAAAAGCAAGCTCTTGGTTTGCAAAATGAAGGAAATGCAAAACAGGACAGAATCTGTGAAAAACAGATCAGCAGGTAGTAATTGATTTGTTCGGGGTACTTATGCAACTCAAATCAAAAAACTCAGAACAGATGCACGAAAGAAAATTATATAGTGAACGCTGTCGAAAAAATTCAGACCAAAAAGGTGATCTGGTGATTTTATACGAAATTTTCTGTCCAAGGACAGAATCTGTTTCCTGGACAGCACCTCACAATTTTTGAACTTTCTAGCAATCAGAGGCTATACTTGGCACAAATATGAAAAACAAAGATACAATGATGATGCTACTGTAGTAAAAAACATCAAGACACAACAAAAGCAAAATATAAAAAATTATTCATGTGGGCTGCCTCCCAAAAGCGCTTTCTTTTATGCCTTTAAGCTAGGCATAATGCATAAAGATCAAGTTTTATCAAGAGTAAAAGAATAGCTAGCCCGTACAACGGACTCAAAAGGTAACTTGATCTTCTTTCGAGGGAAGTGTTCCATCCCTTTCATATATTACCCTCTTTCAGTGGCGGAGGACGAAAAAATATTAAGGTGGGGCGAAGCCTAAAGCCGAAAAAAATGATTTGATGCAATATCAAAATAGCATGTACAAACTAACAACACACTCTAATTTTTTACGTGATTCTAAACTGAATAATTAAATAAAATGGAAATGCAAGCATATTTAAATAGGAAAATGGTCTGAAAACATACGGATAATGAAGCTTTAATGTCATTTAGATTGCCAAGCTATTTTCTAAAAATTAGATCATAAAGTCACAACATGAAAATGTAGAAATATATAGCTCTCTGTGGGTCGGCATGGTAGTGGTCCGTGCGCTAGATCAATTGGGATTGACTTTGACTGCCTTGGCAGTTCCGCTTAGCATGTACCGAAGCTGCATGAGCGACTAGGCCCTCTCATTTTCCATTTTCCTAGCAACCATGAGTCTCCATGCACATAGACCCGGCCAGCGACAGCGTATACGTACGTATACAAATATTTCTGCACAAAATCAAGGTAGGGCGGGCGCCCTGCCTCGCCCTACCGGGAGCTCCGCCTGTGCCCTCTTTCATGTCAATGATAGCACCAACGGTGCGTAAAAAGGGACGTCCCAAAATAATTGGACATGAAGGATCACATTCAATATCCATAATAATAAAATCAACGGGAACATAATTATCATTGACAACGATAAGAACATCGTCGATCCTCCCCAAAGGTTTCTTTATGGAAGAATCAACAAGACGAACACCAAAAGAACAAGAATCATAAGGTTTCAATTTAAGCATATCATATATTCTTTTGGGCATAACAAAGGTACTAGCTCCAACATCACATAATGCATAGCAAGAGAAGTCATTCAATTTAATTTTTATCATAGGATCCCAACCATCTTCTAGCTTTCTAGGTATGGAGGCTTCTACTCTAAGTTTCTCCTCCCTAGCTTTGATGAGAGCATTAGTGATATGCTCCGTGAAGGCAAGGTTAAGCGTGCTAGTGCGGGGAACTCTAGACATCTTGTGAAGGAAATCAATAACTTCGGTAAGAGTGCAATTATCAAAATCAAGGTCACGAGCATCAAGTAAAGTGGTAGTAGTGTCCTTTCGGTTCACTTGTTTGGTAGTTTCTATAGTCATAGCATCACCATTAATAGGTCCACTGGGACCAGGAGTACATTGGGTGCTAAGAGTTTGGATATCCTCAACAACTTGGATAGTAGCAACAGTGTGGTGGGTAGGAAGACTCTTAATTCTATCCTCTTCCTCCCTTTCTCTAGCCCATCTCTCTTTAAGTTTAGCCATCATCCTAATGTTTTCATTAATTTGCACTTGAATAGCATTTATAGGAGTGACTTCCCTCTCCTCAAGAGGAGAAGTTTTAATTTTTAGCAATTTTACCTCATTGGCTAAATGGTCTACCTTAAAAGAAAGATCATCTAGTTTATGTAGTTTTTCTTCTACACTCTTATTAAAGGCTTTTTGGGTAGTGATGAAATCTTTAAGCATAATCTCTAGTTCAGTAGTGGAGTTCTTGGTGCTAGGATAAGCATTGTTGTTCCCATAAGAATTAGAGGGGAACGGTCTAGGATTGCTACCAAAATTACTCCTATAAGCATTGTTGTTAAAATTGTTTCTAGAGATAAAATTCACATCTACTTGTTCTTGAGCAATCAAAGAATTTAAAGGAACATCACGAGGATCAATAGTAGATTGCTTCGAAAGTAGAGACATGATCAAGTCAACTTTTTCATTAAGGGAGGAAATCTCCTCGACAGAGTTTACCTTCCTACCTGTTGGAGCGCGTTCGGTGTGCCATTGGGAATAGTTGGTCATCATCTCATCGAGAAGCTTCGTGGCAGCACCAAGTGTAGTTGACATAAAAGTTCCTCCCGCGGCCGAATCTAACAAGTTCCGCGAGGTAAAGTTCAAGCCTGCATAAAAAGTTTGGATAACCATCCAAGTAGTCAAACCATGAGTAGGGCAGTTCTTGATAAGAGATTTCATACATTCCCAAGCTTGGGCAACGTGTTCATTATCCAATTGTGTAAAATTCATTATGTTACTTCTAAGTTGGATAATTTTAGCAGGTGGATAGTATTTTCCGATAAAAGCATCTTTGCACTTGTCCCATGAATCTATGCTATTTCTAGGCAAAGACTGAAACCAAATTTTAGCTCCTCCTCTCAAGGAGAAAGGAAAAAGCTTAAGCTTAACAATATTACCATCTATTTTGTGGTACTTTTGCATATCACAAAGTTCAACAAAGTTGTTTAAGTGTAAAGCAGCATCATCTCTAGCACCGGAGAATTGATCTTTCATGACTAAGTTCAGTAAAGCAGGTTTAATTTCATATGAAGGTGCTGAAGTGGCAGGTGTAGTGATAGGTGTGCTGATAAAGTCATCGTTGTTGTGACTAGTGAAGTCACACAACTTGGTGTTCTCGGTGGAACCCATAGTAGCAAGCAAGCAAGATAACTATTTTTGTGATTTTCGATAAAAGGTACTAAAGCAAAAACTGGAAGGTAAACTAACAAGACTAAAAAGCAAAGGTAAAAGATAGCATGCAACTCCCCTATCCTGAAGAGTGGAGTCCCCGGCAACGGCGCCAGAAAAACTCCTTGATGGGCCTCTAACCCCTCGTTGGTTACCCCAAGTGGAAGGTGTAAGATGCAGTGTTGTGGAAGTTTTTCCCTTAGCAAAGATACCAAGGATCGAATCCCGAGAGACTCCTAGGTTCAACAAGTAGGTGTCAACTGCTAACGGCACCGGATTAGCAATCAACGTGGACCTGCACACAGATACAAATAACTTTGCTCCCAACGAGTACAGAGAGGTTGTCAATCCCTCCGGCCTTGTAGTTCACAAAGGATTAAACGCAAATGATAGTAGTGATAGATAATGTTTGCAATAGTAAATAAAAGCGAAAAGTAAATAGCGGATGTGATCAATGATGGTAATATGGACCGGAGTCTCATGATGTTCACTAGTGATGTCTATCTCCCAAAAGACGATAAAACAACTATGTGAGGTAAACGAATTACAGCTGGGCAATTGACAGGACCACGAACGCAAACCAATGCTGACTACATTGCAAGAAAGGTTGCGGTTCAAAGCATGGGCGGTACGCCAAAGTAAGTAGACCGAAATCCATCAATATCTACTACTAATCATCCACCTTGAGATATCTATCCAGAACATCTCGCTGGTATTAAGTTGCGAGCCCCACCCATAGTGTAAACTCAAAGCAACAGACAACTGCATTAAAAGAACTTTGCGTAAAGTAAACAATCCTTGCACCCGCGGGCACAAGCACCGTTGTTTTCCCCCTTGTGGCAACAGCACATCCCCTAGACTCATGTTTCTGTCACTCAAGCTAGTCATCGAGGGGCATGAACCCACAATCGAGCATAGCGTTCCCTCTTGGAGTCACTACGTATTACTTGGCCAAAGCAATAAATAACAACGGAGAACATGCAAGAATTACTTATGAACATAAATATAAAAGAGGTAGATCAAATATATTACTCAAGAACAATCTGAACATAATCTCATAATCCATCGGATCCCAGCAAACTCATCATAGCAACAGCATAAGGATTACATATGTGCCTCGATCATGTAGGGCAGCTCACGAGGACTAATTAGTGAAGCACAAGAACGGGAGGAGAACATCACATAGCTACTGGTCATGGACTCATGGTCCAAGGGAGACTACTCATAACTCATCCGGGAGGCGTCCATGGTGGTGGAGAGGCTCCCGATGGTGATCCTCCCCTCCGGCAGGGTGCCGGGAAGAGTTCTCCTGGTGCTCCCGATCTTGGAAGCGGCGGCGGCGGCGGAACAGAGATGAGATCGCGAAAAAGAGTTCCCGTCCCGAGGGTTTCGAAGGACGCTCTAAATATATGCCGAAGGGGGGCACCAGACGGGGCTCGGGGGGCCCAGGCGCCCCCCCCCCCCGGCACGGCCCGGGGGGCGCGCCGCCAGGGCGCCTGGAGCCTTGGTGGCCCCCCCGGCTGTCCTTCGGGCGCAAGGTAGGTTCCGGAACGCTGATTTTTTATATAATTTTTCTGGATTTTTCCTGACAGTTCTCGTAACGTGAAAAACTGAAATACAAAAACAGCCGAAAACAGAAACTGGCACTGGGGTGCACTGGATTAGTAGGTTAGTCCAAATATGATCAAAAGTGTATGGAAGTGTATGAATATCATAGCAATATCACCCAAAAGTGGCATGGAGCAAGCAGAAATTATAGATATGTTTTGGACGTATCATCCGTGCTTTAGTTATATTTGTTGGAGAGTAGACATGATTTCCCTTGTTATGATATATACACGCTATGGTAAACTTAATAATGGTTTGAAATCCAAAGGTTTAGGCTTGCACGAGATATACTAATTCCTTAAGCAGAGAAACAACTAAGGATCTTGAGTTTGTAGGATTTGGTATTTGGCAATTTGTTCTAAAACAGCTTGTAAGGGCATCTTCCTTCCTAAGCCATTTTGGTGATTGATGACAATGCTTTTGCGGACTAATCGTGTGTGCTAAGTATTTCAGAGACTCATCCTTTGGCACGAGACGATTCCTTTTCCTCAGAGTATTAAGTGAAGACATGTCGTCTCCTTCGTTTTGGTTTTGGTGGACTTGAGTTGTACGAGACACCGTACTATCAAGAGGGGGTCCGCTTTGGAAAGGCTAGGGTGGAATCAACACGTACACTTCTCTTTGGCACCCCCAGCTCCTTTCCTCTCATTGGAGCTTTCCGTCTCATCCATAGTGGTGGTTGTTTGGTGGTGGCGGTAGTACCGTCGCCGGAGCAGTAGTACCGCTGTTCACAGCGGTAGTACCGCTTAAGGGCATAAGCGGAAGTACTGGCCCGGTCGGGCTCGGCTACCGCCTCGATTCGAGGTGGTATTTTCTCGTGTCGGATTGTGCACTAGTAGCAGCGGTAGTACCGCTTACAAGCGGTAGTACCACTGCCACAAGCGCGGCTAGTACCGCTGCGCCTCTCATCTCTCCTCCTTTCTTCCGTTGTTGCCCCGACTTTTCTATTGCGTGGTAGTACCGCTGCTACCTTCCGCTGTTGCCCCGGCTTTTCTACTGCGTGGTAGTACCGCTGGGGGTCGCGGTAGTACCGCTGCTACCAGCGGTAGTACCGCCCCACCGAGCGGTAGTACTGCTTTGTGCGAGCAGATGTGGGGGTAACGGTTCACTTTGCTTCGCCACTATATAAAGAGGTATTCTTCTTCTTGAAGACCTACCTCTTCTCCCCGAAGCTCCATTGTTGCTCCAAAAGCTCATTTTGGCCCGATCTCTCTCCCTAGCCAATCGAACTTGTTGATTTTCTAAGGATTGGTTGAGAAGGCCTAGATCTACACTTCCACCAAGAGAAATTTGATTCCCCCCACTAATCCCTTGCGGATCTTGTTACTCTTGGGTGTTTGAGCACCCTAGACGGTTGAGGTCACCTCGAAGCCATATTCCATTATGGTGAAGCTTCATGCTTTCGTTGGGAGCCTCCAATTAAGTTGTGGAGATTGCCCCAACCTTGTTTGTAAAGGTTCAGTCGTCGGCTTCAAGGGCACCAATAGTGGAATCACGGCATCTCGCATTGTGTGAGGGCGTGAGGAGAATACGGTGGCCCTAGTGGCTTCTTGGTGAGCATTGTGCCTCCACACCGCTCCAATGGAGACGTAATTCCTCTCAAAGGGAAGGAACTTCGGTAACACATCCTTGTCTCCATCGGTTCCACTCTTGGTTATCTCTTACCTTTACTTGTGCAAGCTTTATTGTGTTAGATCCTTGCTTGCTTGTGTGCTTCTTATTGTTGCATCATATAGGTTGCTCACTTAGTTGCACATCTATACAACCTACTTTGTTGCTAAGTTTAATTTGGTCAAGAAAAGCTAAAAATTGTTAGTTGCCTATTCACCCCCTCTAGTCAACCATATCTATCCTTTCAATTGTTATCAGAGCCCCGTTTCTTTATTAAGGACTTTACTGTACAAAGAGTATGGGTAACACCGTAGTCGAGACGGAGGAGCACTCCGGTGGGCACATGTCCTTGTCTACAACCGATGGGGGGTCCTCGATCTCTCGTGAGGAGTTCAATGCGGCTTTGGACACATTGAAAACCTCTATGACGATTGAGGTCAAAGGCATGTTCAAAGAATTTCTTGATGGGCTTAAATTATCCACCGCACCGTTGGAAGTGGCTAGTCCCACTAATAAGGTGACGGATGATCTTCCCGACAAGGGGGAAGCTAGTAGTGACCAAGCTCATTTACCTAAAAGAGGGAGTTGCATTTTTGCCCATGTTGAACGTCCCATTACCTATGGAGGACCCGTTCCCTCCACGCATCTAAATCATGTTTGTCCTCCACCGAAGTATGTAAAAAATGCAGTTTCGCTACTTGGGTTTTTCGCTTTAAACGTCATTTAAATCATTGCTCTACTAATCTTTGGAGAATTATTGAGCAAGGTTTCTATCCGCACAATCCATACAACTTCACTCCTAGAGAAGCCGTGGATCATCAATTCAACGAGGTTGTTCTCTGCATTCTCCAAGATGTTATCCCTCCCGAAGATATTGCTCATCTCTGACCCTTCTCCATGGCAAAGGAAGCATGGGAACATGTGGTTTCCTTGTACAAAGGAAGTGCAAGCATTCTACGCTCAAACTATGAAGTGGTGCAAGATGAGGCCGATGAGTTCGCCATGATTGAAGATGAAGAACCTCGTGAACTTTATCGAAGATTAACCACTCTCACGGTCTCACTTCGAGATCATGGGAGCAAGGATACAGATGAAAATTGGATCAAGTGCAAGTTTCTCAAGGCCATGATGCGCTATCACAATGCCATGTCCTCCGTCATTTGTCAATGGCTGGACTTCCACACCTTGTCCTCAAGTGAAGTGTTGGACAAGTTTGTTGCTATGAGGATCTTGGACAAGACCGCCGACAATGCGGTGTTGCGGTCTCAACGATCAAAGAAACCCAACCTTGCTTTGAAGGCCAAGGCTTGTGTAGAAGAAGAGGATGAAGAGGAGTGTTGCCCCGAAGACACCAAATATGCATATCATGAGCACATGGCTCTTGCATCTCGGCAATTTTGGGGCAACAAGAAGAACTCAAGACCCAACTTCAACAAGAATAACTCAAGTAGCTTCAAGGGCAAGCAACGAGTGAGGACGTGCTATAATTGTGGCAATGTGAGTCACTTTGTTGTGTATTGCCCATATGAGAAAAGGGAAGACAATGGAGGAAATCTTATCCTAAAAGACAAGGCCAAGTCTTTCCCAAACAAGAACAACTTCACCAAGAAGACTCCTCCCAAAGTATTGGTGGCGCAAGAAGAGTATGATGAGGATGATTAAGATGACGAGATGGTTACCATGGCCACCGTTTCCATTGCAAAAACTCCACGGTTATCCCTCTTCGATTCACCCAACGAGAACATCACTGCCAAGTGCCTCATGGATAAAGCCACCAACAAGGTAACCCCCAACATCAAGTCCACCATCACTACTAATCCCTCATTGACGGATTGCATTGATGAAAGTGAGGGGCGGAGGAGGAGTAAAATGAATTTGAATCTTTTATGATTAAACTCAAAGGTAAATCCAAGAAGCACTTCGTTGCTCTCTTGGAACAACTTGGTGAAGCCAATGACATGATCGAGGCTCACGAAGAGACCATCTCTAAGATGAAAGGACATAGTCGTGACTATGCCGATGAGATATCGGATCTCTCTAATGCTCTTGAGGAAGAGCATGGTCATCGTTTGGCTCTTGAGGAGTCATACAACGATGATCATGCTAAATTAAAGAAAGATCTCGATCATGCTCTTGTTGTTTCTCGTGTGCTCAATTCCGAGAAGGCCAAACTTGGGGTTGACCATGATAGACTCAAGGAGGAGTTTGATACACTTGACAAGGCCCACAAGGTCTTGAAGAGTGTTCATGCTAGCCTCAAGGAGTCTCATGATCAACTCCAAGTATCGCTAACCAAGGAGAAAGCCACTTTTCCTCATATGGTCTTAATTGATAATGCAAATGATACTAACCCTTGTTGTGAGCATGTGCATCTTGTGGAGGAGAATGCCAAGTTGAAGAAGCAACTTGAGAAAGGCCTTGTGTCTTGCATACAAGGTGAGAAGAACCTCAACGTCCTTTTGAGCAATCAAAAGGAAGTTGTTGCCAAGGAGGGGATTGGGTTTGCCCCCAAGCCCAAGAAGAAGAAGAATGACAAGACCAAGCAACCTCTACCTCTCAAGCAAACCTTTGTGAAGGAGGGAGAGGGTACTTCTAAGGAGAATAAGAACAATGTGAAGGGTGGTGGAGTCGAGAAGGGCATTGCCACTCCTTCCAACAAAGCCAGCGACTTTACCCCGTCTTACGTGTTATGCCGTGCTAGTGATGGACATGTTTATGCTAAATTTGTTGGTTCTTCTTATGAGTACACTGAATGGTCTATTTGGGTTCCTAAGAGCCTTGTTGCTAACATTAAAGGACCCATTACAAAATGGGTACCCAAATCCAAGCATTGATCTCTTGTAGGAGTTTGCTTCCGGTGGGGGATCATGGTTGCTCGATAGTGGAGCCACAAATCATATGACTGGAAGCAAATACTTGGTGGTGGACGTGCAGAAAGGTTCATCTATGCCCACCAATGTCGAATGGGGTGATGCTTCATCTTCTAAGGTATTGGGTCTTGGCAAGGTTGTCGTTTCTCATGATCTCACGATCAAGAAAGTCATGCTTGTTGAGTCCCCTGCATACAATTTGCTTTCCACTCGTCAACTTGCACTCATGGGTTTTGCTACTTTCTTTGATATTGATTCCATGGCCCTCTTGTGGAGCAATACTATTAAAGTGGCCTTTGTTGGGCATGTCGAGAACTGTCTCTATGTGGTCAACTTCTCGGAGCGACCCACTAAGACCGCGACATGCCTAATGGCTAAATTTGATGTGGGATGGCTTTGGCATCGCGTTTAGCCCACGTCAATATGAGGTGTTTGCAAAGTCTTCTCAAGGGGGGCCATCTCCATGGATTAACAAATGTTAGTTTTGCCAAATATCGTGCTTGTAGTGCTTGTATCGAAGGAAAGCTACATGAGAAGGCTCACCCTCCCACGACTATCATCTACTCGTCGAGGCCTTTGGAGCTCCTTCACATGGATCTCTTTGGGCCTCCATCCTTTGATAGCCTTGGGGTAGAAAGTATTTCTTGGTGATTGTGGATGATTATTCAAGATACTCTTGGGTATATTTCTTCAAGAGGAAGAGTGAGACCCAACAACCATCATCAACTTTGCAAATGAAGCTCAACGTCAACATGATGCAAAGATCTTGATGATTCGAAGTGACAACGGCACCGAGTTCAAGAACTACACCTTGGATGAGTACCTTAGTGATGAGGGGATCAAGCATCAATATGCCGCACCCTATACCCTTCAACAAAATTGTGTGGTGGAGAGGAAAAACCGGACATTGATGGATGCGGCAAGGACCAGGATGGCGGAGTTCAAGTCCCCGTACAATTTTTGGGCTGAAGCCATCAACACCGCTTGTCATGCATCCAATCGGCTCTATCTCCGCAAAGCCTTGAACAAGACTCCGTATGAGATACTTACTGGTAACAAGCCCAACCTCAAAAACTTCCGAGTGTTCGGTTGTAAGTGTTTCATACTCAAGAAAGGTGTTCGTTTGTCTAAATTTGAAGCTAGAGCTCATGAGGGCATATTTGTTGGTTATGCTACAAACTCTCACGCTTACCGTGTCCTCAACAAGTCCAACAGACTCATTGAGGAGACGTGTAATGTGGAGTTTGATGAGAATAACGGATCCCAAGTGGAGCAAAGTGGTATTTGTGATGTAGGTGATGAAATTCCTTCCCAAGCCATAAGAAGAATGGGTGTTGGTCATATCCTACCCATTGAGGAACCCCTTGTGGCCAAAGGATAAGGACAATGTTCTACTCAAGTAGAACCATCACCAACCCAAGACCCACATGCTTCCGAAGAACAAAGTGAATGCCCTCAACCAAATGAACAAGGCCATGTGCAAGATCAACCACAAGTTGGTGATGATTCACCAAGTGATGCACAAGGCCAAGTTCCATCTACCGAGCAAGTTCAAGATCAAGAGCAAGCTCAAGATCAAGAACAAGCTCAAGACGATGTTCATAATGATCAAGTTACAATTCCTCAGCTCTCTCTTGAGGAGCAATTGGAGCTTCGTGCCACCAAAGTTGCTTCCAGGCTCACTGCTAGAGAGCATCACATGGAGAATATCCTCGGAAGCATCACAAAGGGGGTAAGCACTCATAGACAATTAGCAAACTATTGTGCTCATCATGCATTTGTCTCTTGTGTTGAACCCCAAAAGGTCTATGAGGCGCTCGAACATCCGGATTGGCTCAATGCCATGCATGAAGAACTCCATAACTTCGAACGCAACAAAGTTTGGCGTTTGGTGCCAAGGCTAGAGGAGAACCATAATGTCACTGGAACCAAATGGATCTTCAAGAACAAGCAAGATGCTCACGGGATTGTCATTCGCAACAAGGATCGTTTGGTGGCACAAGGCTACTTCCAAGTCAAGGGTATCGACTACGGTGAAACCTTTGCCCCAGTTGCTCGCCTTGAATCTATTCATTTGTTGCTTTCCTATGCTTCTCATCATAACTTTAAATTGCAACAAATGGATGTGAAGAGTGCTTTTCTTAATGGTCCTCTTAATGAGTTGGTGTATGTCAAACAACCCCCGGGGTTCGAGGATCCTAAGTTCCCCAATCATGTGTATCAACTCGATAAGGCACTCTATGGCCTTAAACAAGCCCCACGTGCGTGGTATGAGCATCTTACCGAGTTGTTACAAGATCGTGGGTTTGAAATTGGGAAATTGACCCCACTCTTTTTACTAAGAAGGTCAAAGGGGAGATGTTTGTATGCCAACTATATGTTGATGATATTATCTTTGGTTCCCATAACAAAGCTTTCAATGATGAGTTTGCCGCACTAATGACCGCGGAATTTGAGATGTCCATGATGGGAGAGTTGAAGTTCTTTCTTGGGTTCGAAGTCAAACAAAGAAGAGAAGGAATCTTCATCGACCAAGCCAAATATACTCAAGACATGCTCAAGATATTCAATCTAAGTGATGTCAAGCCGGCCTCTACTCCAATGCCTACCAAATGCCAACTTCACAGTGATCCTAATGGTAAAACAGTGGATCAAAAGGTATATCGTTCTATGATTGGATCTTTGCTTTATCTTTGTGCATCTAGACTGGATATCATGTTAAGTGTGGGGATCTGTGCATGGTTTCAAGCCTCACCTAAGGAAAGCCAGTTTGTGGCAGTCAAGCGAATCTTTCAATATTTGGCTCATACCCCAAACTTTGGCTTATGGTACCCAAGAGAAGCAAACTTCAATCTTGTAGGTTTCTCGGATTCGGATTGGGCGGGAGACAAGGTGGATAGGAAGTCAACCTCTGGAGGATGCCAATTTATTGGTTGCTCTTTGGTAAGTTGGTCTTCCAAGAAGCAAAGTTGTGTATCTCTCTCCTCCACCGAAGCCGAGTATGTTGCCGCTGGTAGTTGTTGTGCTCAACTTCTTTGGATGAGGCAAACTCTAAAGGATTACTGTGTCATTTGTGAAAAAGTGCCTCTTTGGTGTGACAGTGAAAGTGTCATCAAGATATCTCTCAACCCGGTGCAACACTTCAAGACGAAGCATATTCAGATTCGGTATCACTTCATTCGGGACCATATTAGACGAGGCGAGATTGATCTTCACTATGTCAACACTCATGATAACCTTGCAGATATTATCACGAAGCCCTTGGATGAGGCAAGATTTCGCGAGTTAAGGCATGAGCTAAATATAATTGATTTGAGCAATGTGGTTTGAAACTTTGCACACCCCTTCACACTCATCATGCTATATTGTTTAGGTGTAGGCATGGACATAGGGGGAGTGTTGTTCTCTTGATGAACTTTCCCTCCCCCCGTTATGCATAAATTGATCAACTCTTTCACATTCACCATTTTTTATGGTACATGTGCTTCAAAGATGAGTAGTGGTCATGGGACGAAGGTTAAAATCTTGGCGGTGCCATACCATTTCACTCAAACATAGGTGGCCTCAGCCACCGCCCTCTCTTTGAGAGGTGTGTGTTTGTTGTCTCGTGTTCTCTCTTCCTTTGTGTTTGTGTTTTGTGTTCTGTTCTCTTGTCTCTTGTGTTCTCTTTTGTTTAAGCTAAGTCATTTTCTTTCAAAAAAATGAGAAAAAGAGAGTTTAGTGTCTGAGTTCTTGGCTGGGCGGTACTACCGTTGGGTGCGCGCGATACTACCGCTTACTGACTACCGCTTACTGACTTAAGCGGTACTACCGCCCGCCCGAGTGGTACTACCACTGTGGGGCGGGATTGCGGGGTTAAGTCGGGCACGGGGAGTTTGTTCTCCCCATACCCATTCGACCCCGTTTCCATCTTCGTGCTCCAGCGACGAACTAGCCGCGAGGGGACACCAGTGGGCTGCCTCCTCCGGCCGTTTTTCACCGTTTCCTTCGGTGGGATCAATCCCCACCCCTTTCTCAAGCCATGGATGATGGTATTGCCCCCCATCTCTTTCTCTTTGCTTCTAGATTTCCGATCTAGGATCTAGGGGCAATAGGTTTGCATTCTTCGATTTTTGGCCAAATCAAGGCTTGAGTAGGATCGTGATGTGTAAGGGCATATTTCTCAATCAGTAGTTTTGGTGATTGATGACAATGCATTTGCGGACTAATCGTGTGCTCTAAGCTCCTACAGGTATATCTCACTTAGGCACAAGACGATTGATTTCCCCTCGGATTCGATGGAAGACGGTGTTTTCTTTTTGCTCCCTGTCGGTGGCTTTGAGTAATAGGAAAGCCGTACTATTAAGAGGGGGTCCGCTTCGGAAAGGTTTGGGTGGAATCAACACGTACACATCTTCTCTCACACCACCTTTCTCTTGCTTCTCTGGAGTTCCAACCGTTTATTATCGTATATGCAAACCATGACTTCTTAACTAAATCATCTGCCTGGCAAGCGGTAGTACCGCTCCATAAAGCGGTAGTACCGCACAGCCACACGGTAGTACCGCCTGAAGACACGGTAGTACCGCACCAGCGGTAGTACCGCGGCTCCAGAGCGGTAGTACCGTGTATCTAGCCCGGCACTGATTCTAAGTGCAGAAGTAGGTGCGGAAGTAATTTTTTACTTCCACATCCTATGCGGTAGTACCGCTTACTCCAAGCGGTAGTACCGTGTCGCGTTTTGCTACTACCGTTTTCTCTGCGGATGTAGCCGCGGATGTAATTTATTTCATCCGTGGTTGTCAATCATCTCGCATGTTTTTGCCTAGCGGTAGTACCGCTCCCAGAGCGGTAGTACCGCTCAGCCAGCGGTAGTACCGCAACTTACGTGCGGTACTACCGCGCTCTGCGGGCTGAAAACGCACATAACGGTTGGATTTGCTCTCCCACTATATATAGGGGGTCTTCTTCCCCAAGAAGACTTACCTCTTCCCCCACTACTCCATTTTTGCTCCAAAAGCTCCATTTCCGCCCGATCTCTATCCCTAGCCAATCAAACTTGTTGATTTGCTCGGGATTGCTTGAGGAGGCATCGATCTACACTTCCACCAAGAGATATTTGATTCTCCCTACTAATCCCTTGCGGATCTTGTTACTCTTGGGTGTTTGAGCACCCTAGACGGTTGAGGTCACCTCGAAGCCATATTCCATTGTGGTGAAGCTTCGTGGTTTTGTTGGGAGCCTCCAAGTTGTGGAGATAGCCCCAACCTTGTTTGTAAAGGTTCGGTCGCCGCCTTCAAGGGCACCACTAGTGGAATCACGGCACCTTGCATCGTGTGAGGGCGTGAGGATAATACGGTGGCCCTAGTGGCTTCTTGGGGAGCATTGTGCCTCCACACCGCTCCAACGGAGACGTACTTCCCCTCAAAGGGAAGGAACTTCGGCAACTCATCCTCGTCTCCACCGGTTCCACTTGTGGTTATTTCTTACCTTTACTTGTGCATGCTTTACTTGTTTAATTCCTATAGCATGCTTGTGTAGTTGTTATCCTTCTTTCCTTTTGTTGTCATCGTAGTAAAATATCTAGACAACTTACTTTGACGTTTAATTTAAAGTGGTTAAGAAAAGCTAAAAATTGTTAGTTGCCTATTCACCCCCCCTCTAGTCAACCATATCGATCCTTTCAATTGGTATCAGAGCCTCTTCTCTTTTTAAGGATTTTACCGTCCAAAAAGTATGGGTGACAACGTAGTCGAGACGGAGGACCATTCCGGTGGAACTCCGTCCTTGCCTACGTCAGATGGGGGAGCCTCGGTCTCTAGTGAGGAGTTCAATGTGGCTATGACCACACTGAAAGAATCACTAGCGAGCGAGGTTAAAGGCATGTTTAAAGATTTGCTTGAGGGGCTTAAATTATCCACCACACCGTTGGAAGTGGCTCGTCCCGCTACCAATGCGTCTGAGGCTAATCCCGACAAGGGAGAAGCTAGTAGTGAACAAGCCCCTGTTACTAAGAATGGGACTGGGAAATTTGCCCAATCCGCTCCTCCTACTCACTATGGAGGACCCGTTCCCACACCGCATTTAAATTCCGTTGGGCCCCCTCCCAAGTTTATCAAAAATTCTGATTTTGCTACTTGGGTGTTTCGTTTCAAATGTCATATTAATCATTGTTCTACTAACCTTTGGAGAATCATTGAGCAAGGTTTTTATCCGCATGATCCCGACAACATGACTCCAAGAGAAGCTGCGGATCATCAGTTCAATGAGTCCGCTCTTTGCATTCTTCAAGATTCCATCCCTCCTGAAGACATTGCACACCTTAGACCCTTCACTGTGGCCAAGGAAGCTTGGGAGCATGTTGGCACAATGTACAAGGGAAGCACCAGTATTCAACGCTCCAACTATGAAGTGGTGCAAGATGAAGCTGATGAGTTTGCTATGATTGAAGATGAAGATCCTCGTGAACTTTATCGAAGATTAACTATCCTTGCGGTCTCTCTTCGAGATCATGGCAGTAAGGATACGGATGATAATTGGATCAAGTGCAAGTTCCTCAAGGCCATGATGCCCTACCATAAGGCCATGTCCTCTTTCATACGTCAGAGACCGGACTTCCACCACTTATCCTCAAATGAAGTGTTGGATGAGTTTGTTGCCATGAGGATCTTGGACGTGACCGCCGACAATGCGGTCTTAAGAGCTCAACGATCAAAGAAGCCTAATCTTGCCCTGAAGGCCAAGGCTTGTGTGGAAGAGGAGGAGATGGAAGATGATGATGAGTGTAGCCCCGAGGACACCAAATATGCCTATCATGAGCACATGGCTCTTGCTTCAAGGCAATTCTGGGGCAAGAAGAACACAAGACCCAACTTCAATAGGAACAACTCTAGTGGGAAACGAGTGAGGACCTGCTTCAACTGTGGAAATGTAAGTCACTTCATTGTGGATTGCCCATATGAGAAGAGAGAAGACTTTGGAGGCAAGCTTATTCGGAAGGACAAGTCAAAGTCCTATCCCAACAAGAACAACTTCAACAAGAAGACTCCTCCGAAAGTGTTGGTGGCCCAAGAAGAATATGTTGAGGATGATGATAATGATGAAGACGATGAGGTGACCACCATGGCCACAATTGCAATTGCTACTACTCCGCACTCATCCCTCTTCGACTCACCAAATGAGAACATCACAACCAAGTGTCTCATGGCCAAGGCCACAAACAAGGTAACCCCAAACATCAATACTACTCTCTCTTCTAATCCTTCATTGACGAATTGTATTGATGAGAGTGAGGGTGCTAAGGAGGGAGAAAATGAATTTGAGTTGTTCATGAAAAATCTCAAGGACAAACCCAAGAAGCATTTTGTTGCTCTCTTGGAACAACTCAGTGAGGCCAATGACATGATCGAGGCTCACGAGGAAACCATTACTAAAATGGAAGGTCATAGTCGACACTATGCTGATGAGATATCGGATCTCTCTAACGCCCTAGAGGAAGAGCGTGGTCTTCGTTTGGCTCTTGAGGAGTCACACAACGATGGCCATGCTAAATTAAAGAAAGATCTTGATCATGCTTTAGTTGTCTCTCGTGTCCTTAATTCCGAAAAGGCAAAACTTGAGGTTGACCATGCTAAACTCAAAGAGGAGTTTGACATACTTGACAAGGCTCACAAGGCCTTGAAAGGTATGCATGCTACTCTCAAGGAGTCTCATGATCAACTCCAAGTTTCGCTAACCAAGGAAAAGGCTATCTTTCCTCGCATGGTTTTAATTGATAATGCAAATGCTACTAACCTGTGTTGCGAGCATGTGCATCTTGTTGAAGAGAATGCCGAGTTGAAGAAGCAACTTGAGAAAGGCCTTGTGACTTGCATACAAGGTGAGAAGAACCTCAACACCCTTTTGAGCAATCAAAAGGAGGTTGTGGCAAAGGAAGGAATAGGGTTTGTTCCTAAGCCCAAGATGAAGAAGAATGACAAGACCAAGCAACCACCCCCTCTCCGACAATCGTTTGTGAAAGAAGGAGAGGGCACGTCAAAGAAGAAGAAAAGTGGTGGTGTCAAGAAAAACTCCACCATACCATCAAACATGGCCGGTGACTTTAATCCTTCATATGTTTTATGCCGTGCTAGTGATGGTCATGTGTTTGCTAAATTTGTTGGTTCTTCTTATGAATACATTGAATGGTCCATTTGGGTTCCTAAGACCCTTGTTACTAACCTCAAAGGACCCATTACCAAATGGGTACCTAAATCCAAGCATTGATCTATTGTAGGAGTTTGCTTCTGGTGGGGGATCATGGTTGCTCGATAGCGGAGCCACAAATCATATGACCGGAAGCAAAGACTTGGTGGTGGATGTGCATCTCGGTTCATCTATGGCCACCAACGTCGAATGGGGTGATGCTTCATCTTCTAAGGTATTGGGACTTGGCAAGGTTGTTGTCTCTCATGATCTCACGATCGAGAAAGTCATGCTTGTAGAGTCCCTTGCATACAATTTACTTTCTGTTTGCCAACTTGCACTCATGGGCTTTGCTACATTCTTTTATATTGATACCGTGGCCCTCTTGTGGAGCAAGACTCTTAAAGTAGCCTATGTTGGGCATGTCGAGAATGGCCTTTATGTGGTTAACTTCTCGAAGCAACCCACTAAGGTCGCGACATGCCTAATGGCTAAACTTGATGTGGGATGGCTTTGGCATCGCCGTTTGGCCCACGTCAATATGAGATCTTTGCAAAGTCTTCTCAAGGGGGACCATGTCCGAGGACTAACAAATGTTAGCTTTGCCAAATATCGTGCTTGCAGGGCTTGCATTGAAGGAAATTTACATGAGAAGGCTCACCCTCCCACGACTATCATCTATTCAAAGAGATCCCTAGAGCTCCTCCACATGGACCTCTTTGGGCCTCCATCTTTTGAAAGCCTTGGGGGTAGAAAGTACTGCTTGGTGATTGTGGATGATTACTCAAGATACACCTGGGTATACTTCTTCAAGAAGAAGAGTGAGACCCAACAAACTGTCATCAACTTTGTAAATGAAGCTCAACGACAACATGAAGCAAAGATTTTGATGATCAGAAGTGACAACGACACCGAGTTCAAGAACTACACCTTGGATGAGTTTCTTGGTGATGAGGGGATCAAACATCAATATGCAGCTCCATATACCCCTCAACAAAACGGTGTAGCGGAGAGAAAGAACCGAACTCTAATGGATGCGGCAAGAACCATGATGGCTGAATTCAAATCTCCATACAACTTTTGGGCCGAAGCCATCAACACCGCTTGCCATGCATCAAATCATCTCTATCTCCGCAAAGGCTTGAACAAAACTCCGTATGAGATTCTTACCGGTAACAAGCCCAATCTCAAGTACTTCCGGGTATTCGGGTGTAAGTGTTTCATTCTCAAGAAAGGTGTTCGCTTGTCTAAATTTGAATCTAGAGCTCACGAGGGCATATTTGTTGGTTATGCTACAAACTCTCATGCTTACCGTGTCCTCAACAAGTCCAATGGACTCATTGAGGAGACGAGTAACGTAGAGTTTGATGAAAATAACGGCTCCCAAGTGGATCAAAGTGGTACTTGTGATGCAGGTGATGAAATTCCTCCTCAAGCCATAAGAAGAATGGGTGTTGGATACATCCTACCCATTGAGGAACCCCTTGTGGCCGAAGGAGAAGGACAATGTTCCACTCAAGTGGAACCATCGCCAACCCAAGACCCACACGCTTCCGAAGAACAAAGTGAAGGCCCTCAACCTGATTAACAAGGCCAAGTGCAAGATCAATCACAAGATGGTGGAGAGCCACCAAATGATGCACAAGGCCAAGTTCTGTCCTCCGAGCAAGATCAAGATCAAGAGGAAGCTCAAGATCAAGATCTAGCTCCTGACGACGCTCAAGATGATCAACTCAGTGCTCCTCAGTTAACTCTTGAAGAGCAATTAGAGCGTCGGGCTGCAGAAGTTGCCTCCAGGCTTGCTTCCAACGAACATCACATCGAGAACATTCTAGGAAGTATCAAAAGGGGGGGGGGTAAGCACTCGTAGACAATTAGCAAACTATTGTGCTCATCAAGCTTTTGTCTCCTGTGTTGAACCTCAGAAGGTTTATGAGGCGCTCGAAGACCCTGATTGGCTCAATGCCATGCATGAAGAACTCCATAACTTCGAGCGCAACAAGGTGTGGCGTCTGGTGCCAAGGCCAAAGGAGAACCATAATGTCATTGGAACCAAATGGATCTTTAAGAACAAGCAAGATGCTCATGGCATTGTCATCCGCAACAAGGCGCGTCTGGTGGCTCAAGGCTACTCCCAAGTCGAGGGTATCGACTACGGTGAAACCTTTGCCCCCGTTGCTCGTCTTGAATCCATTCGTTTGTTGCTTGCCTATGCTTCCCATCATAACTTTACATTGCAACAAATGGATGTGAAAAGTGCATTTCTTAATGGTCCTATTAATGAGTTGGTGTATGTTAAACAACCCCCGGGGTTTGAGGATCCTAAGTTCCCCAATCATGTGTACCAACTCGATAAGGCACTCTATGGCCTTAAGCAAGCCCCACGTGCGTGGTATGAGCATCTTACCGAGTTGTTACAAGATCGTGGGTTTGAAATTGGGAAAATCGACCCCACTTTTTTACTAAGAAGGTCAAAGGGGAGTTGTTTGTATGCCAACTATATGTTGATGATATTATCTTTGGTTCTCCTAACAAAGCTTTCAATGATGAGTTCACCGCACTCATGACCACTCATTTTGAGATGTCCATGATGGGAGAGTTGAAGTATTTCCTTGGGTTTGAGATCAAACAAAGAAGAGAAGGCATCTTCATCAAACAATCCAAGTATACTCAAGACATGCTCAAGAGGTTCAATCTAAGTGATGTCAAGCCGGCTACTACTCCAATGCCAACCAAATGCCAACTTGACATTGATCCCAATGGTAAAGCGGTGGATCAAAAGGTATATTGCTCTATGATCGGATCCTTGCTTTACCTTTGTGCATCTAGACCAGATATTATTTTGAGTGTAGGAATTTGTGCACGGTTTCAAGCCTCACCTAAGGAGAGTCACTTTGTGGCTATCAAGCGAATCTTTCGATATTTGGCTCATACCCCAAACTTTGGCTTATGGTACCCGAGAGGAGCAAACTTCAACCTTGTTGGTTTCTCTGATTCTGACTGGGCGGGAGACAAAGTGGATAGGAAGTCCACTTCGGGAGGGTGACAATTTCTTGGTTGCTCCCTTTTTAGTTGGTCTTCCAAAAAGTAAAGTTGTGTATCTCTCTCGTCCACCGAAGCAGAGTATGTGGCTGCTGGCAGTTGTTGTGCTCAACTCTTATGGATGAGGCAAACTTTAAAGGATTACGGTGTCACTTGGGACAAAGTGCCTCTTTGGTGTGACAATGAAAGTGCCATCAAGATTTCTCTCAACCCGGTGCTACATTTCAAGACGAAGCATATTGAGATTCGGTATCACTTCATCCGGGATCACATAAGGCAAGGAGAGATCGAGCTTCACTACATCAACACTCATGATAACCTTGCAGATATCTTCACAAAGCCATTGGATGAAGCAAGGTTTCGCGAGTTAAGGCATGAGCTAAATATCATCGATTTGAGCAATGTGTCTTGAGTCTTTGCACACACTGCTCACACTCAATATAGTTATCTTATCTAGATGTAGGCATGAACATAGGGGGAGTATTGTTCTCTCAATGAACCATTCCTCCCCCCATTATGCATAAACTGATCAAGTCTTTATCATTTACCATACATAGTTGGTTTAAGTGCTTCAAGACGAGTATTGGTCATGGGCTCAAGGATAATTCTTCACGGTGCCATACCAACGAACTCAAACATAGGTGGCCTCGGCCACCGCCCTCCTCTGTGGAGTTGTGTTATTTGCCTTGCTTGTGCGTTCGTTTGTTTTTCTCTCTTCCTTGCTAAAAGCCTCGTGTTTTAACGTGCTTGTTCTTGGAGGAGCGATACTACCGTGCAAGGTTACGGTACTACCGCAAAGGAGGTTACGGTACTACCGCACGTCCAGCACGGCAGTATTTATTTACTGCCGCTGGAAGAGCGGTACTACCGCTTGGCGAGCGGTACTAGCGCCCAAGCGGTACTACTGCACATATTCGAACGGGTGGGGGTTATAAGCAGGCAGGGGGAGTTCCAACTCCCCCATACCCATTCACTCCTAACCCCCACGTCGTCCCTCTCTCTCCCTCTCAAGAACGCCGCCGGAGGACCTCGCCGAATCTCCTCTCTCGGCCACTCTCCTCGCATTCCGACCGGTGGGATCGCTCCCCACCTCGCCCTCTTGCCATGGATGAAGGTTTCTCCCCGTTTCCCCTCTTCTTGTTGCCTTGTTGTTGTTTTTAGGGTTAGGGGAGATGCTTAGTGTTCTTGTGTTCTTCGTGTTCTTATCCATGGAAGTTTAGGATGTAGGAGAGTGTTCTTGCTCTAGAAATGCTAGTATGTATGTTGCTACCAAGTTACTATGATCAGCCGTAGTACCGTTGTTTGATCTACATGGCCTCATCTAGATCCGCACTGTTCAGATCTGTTCCGTGTGGTACTACTGCTGGTGAACCGCAGTACTACCGCCCGATCTGGTCTAGATCCGTTTTCAGATCTGACCAGAGCGGTACTACCGCGGTCCTCAGCGGTACTACCGCTCTGGAGCGGAAGTAAAATTTTACTACTGCTTACCGAGCGGTACTACCGCAACTCCAACGCGGTACTACCGCTCCGTAAGCAGTACTAGTTTTTTACTTCCGCGTCTGTTTACGGAAGTAAATTTTTACTGCCGCAGAGTGTGCGGTACTACCGCTTCCTCCAAGCGGTACTACCGCTTACTAAGCGGTACTAATTTTTTACTTCCGCGTCAGTCAGGCAGTACTACCGCTTTGGTCATAGTTCCTTCGTACCATGTACATACTTCCATTTCTACTCGTTTCTCGTGCTTTTTGAGGCTTTTGCATTGATTCTCTTTGTGCTTTTGTCGTGTTCTTGTGTTTGTGTTTTAGGTGGTGGCTCCGGTTTCGATGCTCGTCGTACCAATCCAGTCCGCGACACCGGGTCCAAGCGTCTGCGCAACCCCAGTGATGTGCCAGAGGGCTCCAATCCCTAGCGCAGGTTCAAGACCGCCGCCAACAAGCAAAAGGAATCCTCGATGACTATGGAAGAAATGCCAGCTAATGAGTTCATGGAACGGAGGAAGCACAACCCCTATGGAGAACCCCGTGCTCAGTTTCCTGGAGATGAGCTTTTCTGGACCAGGCAACAGTATCGCATCTACCAGGAGGTGCTCAAGATCAAGACCAACCTATACGTGGATGCTCACTGGGTGGATGTGGCCCACATGCGGAAGGACACCAACCGGGCCTACTTTGCCGAGGCTCTGGATCTGGTCGAGCAGCTTGGACTTGAGCACGTCATGAGCTTTCAGCATGATTTTGATCCGGAGATTATTGCTCAGTTCTATGCGTCAGTCCACTTCCACACCAAGGATGATCGCCCAATGACATGGATGACCAATGGTCACAAGATGACTTCATCTTGGAAGGATTTCATGGATCTTCTCCAGATTCCTGACGAGGGACTCCACAACCCAGTTGGAGCTCGGCCTCACGCCAATCCAGAATCTGCCAACAAAGACAAGCTGCTACCATTCTATGTGGAGAAGACTCTTGCTAGTGGCAAGAAGACATGGGTGTTGAACCCATTTTTGGACATAATGTATCGGATCTTTCGCAACTCTCTGTTTCCTCGCGTTGGAGACAAGGACAAGGTCCATGCTTACCTGGTTGACATGCTGCTGATGTGTGAAGAGGCTCGCACGACGCAGACTCCACCACTTGACATATCCAATATCATGTGGTGTGAGCTCCGTTTTGTGATCTACACTCGCAAGGTACCCATCTATGGTCCATTCTTGTTTCTGCTGATCTCCAAGACTTGGGAGAAGCTATACCCTGATGAGGAGTTCGAGGCCGACTGTAGCCGTCATGATCCCATCCGTCTTCGCATCAAGACTCGATGGGCCAACACCACCACTCGTGCGCAAGCTGCTGCAGCTCAGATGGGCACTGATGAGGAGCCTGTGGAGGAGGCTGATGAGGAAGGCCCTGGAAGATTTGCTCCTTCTTCCTCCTCAGAGCCTTCTTGGGCTAAAAAGCTTAAGCAAAAGATGAAGGCCCTCTTCTGCATGCAGGCTAAAGGTCAATACAGGGCTCATGTGACTGACAAGAAGACTCGCCAGCGTGACAAGAAGCTCTTGGCGGTCTATGGAGAGGACGTGTCTAATGGGTCCGAGGATAACATCACCCCTGAGGCAACTTGGATGGCCCGTCAGGGGTACAAGTGGTCAGAGTATGACGAGGAGCGTCAGGAGGAGCAGCAGGGGTCTGATGACGAGTACGATGATTGAGTTTCTCTGGGGCTGCCACCCTTCTTAGTGTCCTCTTTTCCATTTGTGGTGTCTCGATGACAAAGGGGGAGAGAGTGATTTGCGTCTTGTGCCAGTTGTTTCTTTTCGTTGGTTGAACTCTGTTTATTTGCGTGCTTTTGTGTCGTGTGCGTGAGACTATCGTATGGTGTAAGACATATGCTTCTCTATCGTTGAACTCGTCGTTATGTCTTTATTATTGTATCGTGAGCAGTTAGTTTACTTTCCCTTGTTTATGTGCTCTGTGGTATATAAGGAGTATATTATGTGTAGAATATAGGGGGAGCACTGAACCTTGTATGTGTGTTGTGCAGTCCAAAGCACAATCTTGTGTAGGCACACATCCAGGGGGAGCTCACCTATATTCTAGTTTTAGGTTTGCATACTCTCTTATTTTATCCCTGTGCAAATCTCGTATTGTCATCAATCCACCAAAAAGGGGGAGATTGTAAGGGCATATTTCTCCCTAAGTAGTTTTGGTGATTGATGACAATGCATTTGCGACTAATCGTGTGCTCTAAGCTCCTACAGGTATATCTCACTTAGGCACAAGACGATTGATTGCCCCTCGGATTCGATGGAAGACGGTGTTTTATTTTTGCTCCCTGTCGGTGGCTTTGAGTAATAGGAAAGCCGTACTATTAAGAGGGGGTCCGCTTCAGAAAGGTTTGGGTGGAATCAACACGTACACATCTTCTCTCACACCACCTTTCTCTTGCTTCTCTGGAGTTCCAACCGTTTATTATCGTATATGCAAACCATGACTTCTTAACTAAATCATCTGCCTGGCAAGCGGTAGTACCGCTCCATAAAGCGGTAGTACCGCACAGCCACACGGTAGTACCGCCTGAAGACACGGTAGTACCGCACCAGCGGTAGTACCGCGGCTCCAGAGCGGTAGTACTGTGTATCAGGCCCGACACTGATTCTAAGTGTAGAAGTAGGTGCGGAAGTAATTTTTTACTTCCGCACCCTATGCGGTAGTACCGCTTACTCCAAGCGGTAGTACCGTGTCGCGTTTTGCTACTACCGTTTTCTCTGCGGATGTAGCCGCGGATGTAATTTATTTCATCTGTGGTTGTCAATCATCTCGTATGTTTTTGCCTAGCGGTAGTACCGCTCCCAGAGCGGTAGTACCGCTCAGCCAGCGGTAGTACCGCAACTTACGTGCGGTACTACCACGCTCTGCGGGCTGAAAACGCACATAACGGTTGTATTTGCTCTCCCACTATATATAGGGGGTCTTCTTCCCCAAGAAGACTTACCTCTTCCCCCACTACTCCATTGTTGCTCCAAAAGCTCCATTTCCGCCCGATCTCTCTCCCTAGCCAATCAAACTTGTTGATTTGCTCGGGATTGCTTGAGGAGGCATCGATCTACACTTCCACCAAGAGGTATTTGATTCTCCCCACTAATCCCTTGCGGATCTTGTTACTCTTGGGTGTTTGAGCACCCTAGACGGTTGAGGTCACCTCGAAGCCATATTCCATTATGGTGAAGCTTCGTGGTTTTGTTGGGAGCCTCCAAGTTGTGGAGATAGCCCCAACCTTGTTTGTAAAGGTTCGGTCGCCGCCTTTAAGGGCACCACTAGTGGAATCACGGCACCTTGCATCGTGTGAGGGCGTGAGGAGAATACAGTGGCCCTAGTGGCTTCTTGGGGAGCATTGTGCCTCCACACCGCTCCAACGGAGACGTACTTCCCCTCAAAGGGAAGGAACTTCGGCAACACATCCTCGTCTCCACTGGTTCCACTTGTGGTTATTTCTTACCTTTACTTGTGCATGCTTTACTTGTTTAATTCCTATATCATGCTTGTGTAGTTGTTATCCTTCTTTCCTTTTGTTGTCATCGTAGTAAAATATCTAGACAACTTACTTTGACGTTTAATTTAAAGTGGTTAAGAAAAGCTAAAAATTGTTAGTTGCCTATTCACCCCCCCCTCTAGTCAACCATATCGATCCTTTCATGATGGCTTCTAAACTGGTAGGATTGATATTTGGTAGGCCTATTTTTGAATTTGACATCCCGGTAGTACCAGAGTTGGTCATGGCAGCAAGGGAACCGCCGTTCCCCGCCTGGAGTGGTACTACCGCTTAAGTGGTACTACCGTTGGATGCCAACGTCCGCTATATTCCTACCAAATATTGATTCATGTTTCTTTTTCTCTTGGCTTATGCTCGTTCTTTCGTGTTGTTTCTTGTGCTCGTGTGTTTGGTTCCAGGTGATGGCCCTTCGGAGCATCATGCATGTCGTATCAACCCAGGGCGCTCTGTCTCTAAGCGCTATCGCACCTCTGAGGCCGTTGGTGCATCTTCAAGTGTTTCGCCCACTTAGTCCTAGCAACCGTCCAAGAGTACCGTGAATAAGCCCAAGACGAAGCGCAAGTCCGTCACTGAGATGACTGCCAAGGAGTTTTGGGAGAAGCATCGGCGCAATCCTTATGAGCATGATCAAGAGCCCATTTGGTAAACCGTACCTTCTGGACCCGTTTTCAGTGGGCTATCTATTTTGATGTGATCAATGCCAACAAGAATCTCTTTGTTGATGTCCGCTCCATTGACATTTCCTATCTAAAGAAGGATCTAAACTACATCAGCGAAGATCTGGAGATGTGCACTCAGTTGAACATTCTCGACATCATGGAGTTCAACAAGGATTTTGATGCAGACTTAGTGGCCCAGTTTTATGCCACAGTTTTATGCCACAGTTCATCTCGGCATTAATGAGGAAAGATCTCTGACTTGGATGACAAATTGCATGATTCTCTTTGTCAAATGGAAGGCTTTCATGGAATTGCTTGGGATTGAAGATCAAGGACTTGAGAATACGGTTGGCTTTCGTCCTCACCGCAATGCAGCTGCTACTCACAAGCAATCTCTCTGGCCTTACTGCATTATGAGGGTTAACCCCGAAACGAAGAAGGAGACTTATGAGTTGCCTGCCTATCTGGATATTCTTCATCGCATTTTCAGGGAAACTCTTTTCACTCACATTGGGAACCTGGATATGGTTCACTCGTTTATTGTGGACATGCTCCTTTTCTACCAACATGAGAAGGAAGAACACACTGGAGAATCCCTGGATATTTCTCATGTCATGTGGTCTGAGCTTGTTTCCGCCATCTCTTAGCGCAAGTGTCTTATCTATGGTCCCTTTCTCATGTTGTTGATCGAGAAGGCTTGGGAGCACACTTACCCTGGTGTTGTGCCAGAGACTGGTGAGTTGATCTCTCACGAGATGAAGCGTCTGAGGTAGAAGGAGCTCTGGGGCACTCCGGTTTCATAGTCTGGTATTCCGTCCGGTGCTGACGATGTCGAGGCAGAGGCTGAGGCTGGTGATGATGAGAATTATGTGCCCTCTGGAGCGGAGCCCTCTTGGTCCAAGAAGCTCAAGCGCAAGATGAAGAAGCTCTTCTGCATGGAGTCTCACAGTCAGTACTTGGCACATGTGTCTGAGAAGAAGGCCAGGAGTCGCCATAAGGAGGTCATGTGTTAGGTTGGTGCGACTGTTGTCAGCGGCTCTAAGGGCTGGATCATAGATGAGGAGGAGTGGGTCTAGCAGCACTGTCCTTGGACTGACTCTGACCCCGAACAGCCCCCTGCCGATGATGGAGGTGCGGACGATCTTGCGGGGATGTGATGATGGAGAGCGTGTGATTTGCTATCACCTGTGCCCGTTGCTGTACTCTTCTCCCTTTTTTGGTGTCTCGATGCCAAAGGGGGAGAGAGTTTAGGGATTTGTCGAGTTGCGAGTGTGTGCTCTATTTGCCGCGTGTGTTGCATTTTCCCTTCTTGTATGTTGCTTTGGTTTGGTTTATGCTCGTGAGAACATGTTATTTTTTCATATGGTGTGAGACATATGCTACCCTATCCTTTTTTATATAAGTATGTCTAGTACTTTGGTAGTATGTGAGTTGCATGCTTATCTTCTGTCTCTTATATACCCTACTCACTTACTAACTCATGCGCTTCCTAACTCTTATATGTCTCTTCTATATGATAAATAGTGTCTGACTATAAAATATAGGGGGAGTGTTGATCCTAGTGTGTGTACTTTGCATTCCAAAGGCACCTCTATTTTAAGTGCACACATCTAGGGGGAGCCCGTCTATATTTTGTAGTCATTGGGGTTTACTTACTCTCCTATTATTTCTTGTGCAAATCCCTTATTGTCATCAATCCACCAAAAAGGGGGAGATTGTAAGGGCATGTTCCTTCCTTAGCCGTTATGGTGATTGATGACAATGCTTTTGCGGACTAATCGTGTGTGCTAAGTATTTCACGGACTCATCCTTTGGCAGGAGGCGATTCCTTTCCCTCGAAGTATGAAGTGAAGACGTGTCGTCTCCTTCGTTTTGGTTTTGGTGGACTTGAGTCATAGGAGACACCGTACTATCAAGAGGGGGTCCTCTTTGGAAAGGCTAGGGTGGAATCAATACATACACTTCTTTTTGGCACCCCTAGCTCCTTTCCTCTCATTGGAGCTTTCCGTCTCATCCATAGTGGTGGTTGTTCGGTGGTGGCGGTAGTACCGCCGCCGGAGCGGTAGTACCGCTTATGGCCACCAAGCGGTAGTACCGCTTAAGGGCTTAAGCGGTAGTACCGGCCCGGTCGGGCTCGGCTACCGCCTCGATTCGAGGTGGTATTTTCCCATGTCGGATTGTGTGGTAGTAGCAGCGGTAGTACCGCTTAGAAGCGGTAGTACCACCGCGGCTAGTACCGATCTGCCTCTCCACTCTCCTCCTTTCTTTCGATGTTGCCCTGGCTTTTCTACTGCATTGTAGTACCGCTGCTACTAGCGGTAGTACCGCCCCATCGAGCGGTAGTACCGCTCTATGCGGGCAAATGTGGAGGTAATGGTTCACTTTGCTTCCCCACTATATAAATAGGTCTTCTTCTTCTTGCAGACCTACCTCTTCCCCCCAAGCTCCATTGTTGCTCCAAAAGCTCATTTTCGCCCGATCTCTCTCCCTAGCCAATCAAACTTGTTG
>LR738715.1:259107186-259134901 GCA_902687465.1 Secale cereale | reverse complement strand
TAAGCACCCTAGACGGCTGAGGTCACCTCGAAGCCATATTCCATTGTGGTGAAGGTTCGTGGTTTCGTTGGGAGCCTCCAATTAAGTTGTGGAGATTGCCCCAACTTTGTTTGTAAAGATTCAGTCGCCGCCTTCAAGGGCACCAATAGTGGAATCACGGCATCTCGCATTGTGTGAGGGCATGAGGAGAATACGATGGACCTAGTGGCTTCTTGGGGAGCATTGTGCCTCCACACCGCTCCATCGGAGATGTACTTCCTCTCAAAGGGAAGGAACTTCGGTAACACATCCTCGTATCCATCGGTTGCACTCTTGGTTATCTCTTACCTTTACTTGTGCAAGCTTTATTGTGTTAGATCCTTGCTTGTTTGTGTGCTTGTTATTGTTGCATCATATAGGTTTCTCACTTAGTTTCACATCTAGACAACCTACTTTGTTGCTAAGTTTAATTTGGTCAAGAAAAGCTAAAAAAATTTAGTTGCCTGTTCACCCCCCTCTCTAGTCAACCATATCGATCCTTTCAAAGCTTAGTACTTTATTTATTTCCAAATGTGACAAGAGTTCTTTTACCTTAAAGTGCTTGATGTAGTTTATGAACACTTGACTATGTTGGCTTTCTTTCATCTAAAATGATAAATTAGGAGTCTAGTTAGTGGCTTGAGTGGTATTGTTAGGTAATTACTGATAGGTCGACAACTTTTGGTGGAGCTAAGGCGTTGAGACGGTTAAGTCATGCCACTTTACAGCCCCCTTAGGATACTTGACTATGGTGTTTTATGTAATTTGATACCACTAGACATACCATGCTATGTTAATGAGTAAATACTAGTGCATGTCTTGAGCTTTGATTTTTCATTTCATCTTTTGATAATATTGGTCCTTTCCTTGTATCATTGGCTTTTAATGCAGTCCAAATGAGAATATATATTTGGCCCTAAAGAGCATGGGCTTGTCGTAGCAAAAGAATCCTCCCTTGGTTACTAAGGTATCAATCTGCATAGTTCTCCCACACGTGAATGATCAGCTGGTGGCGACGGCGTGCATGATCCTCGACGGCGATGGCGATGGCGAGAAGAACGACGATGATGCTGACGATGTATATTTTGTGATATTTTGGTGAGGTGGTATATACTAACCGCGGATCGGTGATCACGAACATTCGGTGATATGATTACACCCTTGTGGTGGTAGGATGACATTAAAGTAGTGGTAGGTTGAAATTGCTATGCGGTATGATCATGCATGCTTACTAATGCTTTTCTGCTTCATTGCTTCTGTGCTTCATTGCTTGCTCGTAGAGTGATTCATTGCTTGATGTTTGTCGCTTCAAATTACTGCTCATTTTCATTGCCAGGGCTAGTGTTATGTGGTGTTCGAAGGGAGGGTTCCAGTGGTTTGCAGTTCATGGGAAACTTGCAACCAACATCTTCCAGGGTACAACAACAACAACAACAACCACAAAGGCTTTAAGACTAGGCAGGCGGCAGAAGATGCTTACTCCAAGTATGTGCGAGAGTAGGCATGCATCAAGGTTGAGGTTGGCTAGGTGGATCGTCGTTAGGGCTGAAAAACGTCATCATATCCATCTAGTTCATCGCCATAGCAGTGCTGTGTTGTTGGTGTGCTCGTTGTGATCGTGTGTAAGGTGTAGTAGTGTGACGCCCCCGATTTGACCGTACACTAATCATGCACGCAAATGTGTACGACCAAGATCAGGGACTCACTAGAAGATATCACAACACAACTATAGACACAAATTAAAATAATACAAGCTTTATATTACAAGCCAGGGGCCTTGAGGGCTCGAATAAATAAGCTCGAAACACAAGCGTCAGCGGAAGCAATAATATCTGAGTACAGACATAAGTTAAACAAGTTTGCCTTAAGAAGGCTAGCACAAAAGTAATAACGATCGAAAAGGCAAGGCCTCCTGCCTGGGACCTCCTAACAACTCCTTGAAGCCGAACTCCATGTAGAAACATCATCGGGATCCTCTGGCTCCTGGACTCCACCGATCTGGTTGCATCAACCAGAAAGAAGAAAGAAGGGGGAAAAGGGGGAGCAAAGCAACCATGAGTACTCATCCAAAGTACTCGCAAGCAAGGATCTACACTACATATGCAATGGTATCTGTGTAAAGGGGTAATATATGTGGGATAAACTACAGAATGCCAGAATAAGAGGGGCATAGCTAATCCAATCGAAGACTACGCTTATAGCCACCTCCATCTTGCAGCAGTAGAAGAGAGAAGATGGAAAAGTAACAAGTATCAAAGCTTCTGGCTGCCTCCGTCTTGAGTAGCTGAAGAGTTCACCAAGTAACAACATATAACATAATCCTACTCGGCGATCCTCCCGCACATCACCCTGTGAGAGAGCAACCACCGAGTTATATCTGGAACTCATCTGGGTGTGTTTTAACAAGTATCCAGTTCTAGTTGTCATGAGGTCAGAATACAACTCCGGGTTGTCCTTTTACCGAGGGACACGGCTATTCGAATAGATTAACTTCCCTGCAGGGGTGCACCACATAACCCAGCACGCTTGATCCCATTTGGCCAGACACACTTTCCTGGGTCATGCCCGGCCTCGGAAGATCAACACATCGCAGCCCTACCTAAGCATAATAGAGAGGTCAGCACGCCGGTCTAAGTCCTAAGCGCACAGGGGTCTGGGCCCATCGCCCAATGCACACCTGCACGTCGCGAGGGCGGCCGATGAGCAGACCTAGCAACCTCCATTTCTAAGGAAGTTACGCGGTCCAACCCGGCGCGCGCCGCTCAGTCGCTGACGTCAAGAAGGCTTCGGCTGATACCACGACGTCGAGAGCCCATAACTATTCCCACGCAGCTGGTTAGTGCGTAAAGGCCAACGGCCAGACTCAGATCAAATATCCAAACTCGTTAAGCGTGTTTTTATGAAAAATAACCGCGGACAACGACCAGGGCCAGGCCACCTCTCCACTGGGTGTCTCAACCTGCCCTGTCGCTCCGCCACAAAGATCCACTCGGGGGGCCATCGAGAACTCATGCCCACCACTACCTGGATGGAGCGACCTGTCCTTTCAGCCCCCTCATCGAATCACTTGCATGTACTCAATGAGCCGACCCGACTTTAGTCACATCACGTGTCATGTAAAGTATGTGTATAGTATATACCCGTGATCACCACCCGCGGTCATCACGGCCCGATAGTATAGCATGGCAGACGGACAAGGATGTGGGGCCACTGATGGAATACTAGCATCCTATACTAAGCATTAGGATAGCAGGTACATGTATCAACAGTAGTAGCAACAATGACAGGCTATGCAACAGAATAGGAGCTATCGAATCATCAACAGTAGCGAATCTAATGCAAGAATAAGGGAGAAGAGAATGGGCGATATCTGGTGATCAAGGGGGTTTGGCTTGCCTGGTTGCTCTGGCAAGACGAAGGGGTCGTCGTCGACGCAGTCGATCACAGTGGCACCGTCAGCAGTCTCAGTCTCGGTGTCTAACGGAGAGAAGAGGGGGGAGAGATAATAAATATAAAGCAAACATCGCATCATAAAGCATAACATGGCAATACGCGGTGCTACGTGTGTCCTAACGCAGTGCTCGGTGATACAGGCGAAGAGGAATAACATCCGGGAAAGTATTCCCGGTGTTAGGCATTTTTGGTTAGATGGAACGGAGGGGGATTATTCCATGTTCGGTACGATAGAGGTGTGTGGCGGACGAACGGACCGCGTATCCGAATTCGTCCCGTCGTTCTGAGCAACTTTCATGTATAAAGTTTTTTCATCCGAGTTACAGATTATTTTATATCAATATATTAAAGTTTTAACTCATTTTCTAATTTTTGGTTTTAATTTTAATTCGAAAGTAAAAGCATAAAATGCTACGGGTACCCAGAGTTGTACCCAACAGAATGTATGTGTGGCTGGCAGGTGGGGTCAAGGGGGGTCCAGTCAGCATTTGACCAGTCAACTGTTGACTGGTCAACAGGGTCAAACTGGACCCACTTGTCATGGACTGGGTCAACCTAGTCAACAGTTTGACTGGTCAAACAGGACAGGGGACCCACATGTCATTAACTGATAACTAATTAACTAGTTAATTAGTAGTTTAAGTACCAGATTAATTAGGTTAATTAAACATAATTAATTTTAGTTAATTAATTAATATTAATATTTTTTATTTTTATTTTTACATTCCTTTTTTATAAATGTTTTAGGGGCTGGGCCCCACGTGTCATTTTCCCTAGGGGCCATAGCGGGTCGGGCGCGCGGAGTGGTTCGGGCGCTGGGCGTGCAGGCGCTGGGCGCCCGACATAGCCCGTGGTGAGGCGAGGTCGCGGTGGTGCGGCGATCGCCGGAGGGGAGGGGAACGACGGTCAGGCGCCGATGGGAAGGCGCTGGCGGCTTGGGGAGCCGGCGGCCAAGCGCCTGGCCGGAGGCGGCGACCGGACCGGCGCTGGGGCGCGGGAGCGTTGGCCGCGGCGGGCCGGCGAAGGCAGGGGCGGTGGTCAGGCGAGGCCGAGGGCCGGAGGGGGCGTGACTATGGCCGTGCCAGACGGCCGGGGCAAGGCACGGGCGCCAGGGCGCGGCTGGCCGCGAGCGGAGCGGCTCCACCAGCAGCACACTGTTGCGGGGCGTGCGGGCTGCAGGAAGAGTGACAGCGGCGTGGGATGCGGGGTGGGGGTGGCGGCCAGCGCGGCGACGGGGTGGCTGGAGCTAGGTCAGGGCGGCAGCGAGATGTGGCCGGCGAGTGCGATGATCAGAGGTGGGAGGCGAGCTGCGTCGAGGGAGGGCGCGGCCTGCAGCGGGAGCAAGGGCGCGGGTAGGTGCGGTCGCCGAGCGGGAACGGGGGAAAACGGGCGTGCATGCGACAGCAGAAGCAGAAGGGAGGAGGGGAGGCGACGGCTCACAGGGGTCCGGTCGGGTAGGGCAGTGGGCTCGAGGTGGTCCGGCGGGGCGGATCGACGACGGGAAGGCCGAGGTGGAGGTGCTCCGGGCGGCGACGGCCAGGCGTGGTGGAGACCTGCGGGGATGGGGTCGGGGAGGGCGCCCGATAGCGGTGAGGCGGATCGACGAGGCGGCAGGGCGTCGAGCGACGCTGGCGATGGCGAAGGGCGATGGGACGCCACGGCGGCGCCGATCCAGTGGGACGGGGGCGACGAGGGGATCCGGGCAGGTTTAATTTTAGGGTTCGGGGGTGGAGAGGTCACCCATATAGGCCTCGGGAGTGGTTGGGCCGGATGGCTGTGGGAGTGGCCGACTAGGCCGGCCTATTGGGTCGGTTGGCCGGGGGGTCCTTTCCCTTTTTTGTATTATTATTTTATTTTATTTCTTTATTTTTAGCTTAGTTTCTTTTTAAATCTAGTTTTATAAAAACTACAACTAGCATCTAAATTAGTATTAATAGATATGCTACTGCCATAAATAATTGTCATTATAATTAAAGTAGTTTGTATTTGTTTATTAATTTAAGAGCTTTCAAATAATAGTTTTTATCGCTATTTGATTTATGATAGTGCATTTAAACACATTATAAAGGTGTGGTTCCTCCACCAATATTACATATGATTTATTTGTCACCTTTAGAACATTTTAGTTTTGACGTTTGAAAACTTTTATGGTTTGCTTCATTTTGAATTTGAATTCGAACTGGTTTCGAACTAACACGAGATTACAACAGTAATTGCGGTGCGTGTCGTCATTAGCAGAGGGTTAATGTAGCTTAACTATTCGGGTGTCACAATTCTCCTCCACTACAAGAAATCTTGTCCCGAGATTTAAGCGGTAGAGTAAGGGGAAGGGATTTGGTTACGAAATGCTAACGCGTCTTCTCGATCTTGGTTGCTCTTCTCGAAGAGGTCGGTCCATTACGATGATGTCTTCATCCCTCTACTTCAAGTCATCGTGATCAAGTCGTCATCCTTTCTTCGGGATCTCCAACGTCCTACGAACGCGGCCAGGGGGAAATATTCTGGAAGAACGCATCTCCACAAAGCTGGGCATCTGACGGTGAACTCAATGAGTAATACACGGGGTACCCCACGAGTTGTATTTCAGTGGATTCGTTGAGTGAAGTTTACGGTGGTGCCAAAGTTTTAAATGGATAGCCAATCATTTGATGCCTAGACAGAAGCTGGAATGGGGGCTTGAACAGCGGGAATAACATGGTGTTTGATTCCAGGATGAATAATGGTATAGAATTTAGCTCGTGAATCACATACGAAGCCAGGTGCAAAGGATACATTAGAATCCGGGTTGTAAAGAAGAGTTAGGTTTCAATCCAGTGGACTTGTGGGTTATGGGCCCACCATGTGGTTTGAAAATAGGAAGGGTGTTGACATTTTGCACAACCGCGACAGGGAGGCATGTTAGTGCATAGCTTGTCAGCTACGTCGGCAACAATGTCGGTACCAAGGACGGGGAACGAAGAGAACCATATTCCTGCTCGTTGAAATGAGGCGGACCGGTAGGCAAAGTTTTCTTCCATCGGTGGTTACCGGAATGCTATGAACAATAGTAACAGGTTCTTACTGACAGAGTTGAACACCAAGTTGTTTACATAAGCAGAAAATTCTTACTGCTTAGATTATATGTAGATCAAA
The DNA here is from genome assembly GCA_902687465.1 of Secale cereale. Taxonomy (NCBI): domain Eukaryota; kingdom Viridiplantae; phylum Streptophyta; class Magnoliopsida; order Poales; family Poaceae; genus Secale; species Secale cereale. The sequence continues at coordinate 259,128,298 of LR738715.1, read as the reverse complement.
GAAAGGTTAAACAAACAAATGGAAAGGAAAATTGTGATTACACACAATTATTAGGAGTATATCCTTCCCATGGACAAGTAGAACACGGTATACAGGGTAGGAGAGCAAGTACCCAACCATTCAGATAAAGAGGCAAGGATTAATCAAGATGTTACCCATACAACGGTGTTTGGATAACTGACCAAGAAACATTTAGCATTGGGCTTCAAATGCTCTTGTTGAAAATCGGAGTACCACAGACATGCTTCGAGATAGCATTGGCATGGTCTTGAAGTAAAGGTCGGACTTGGATACACAACGGATTCATCAGGAACAACTTATAGAATAAGTCTCACAATTTCCTCCTGGAAGAATGGTTATCCTTGCAAAAGAGATTATATATCCTTGCAAAAGAGATTATAATGTTAGGTCCTCCAGCCAGGGGTGCTAGGCATGACATCATATTACCGAGTCATCAAAGGACCAATATTATAACTCCTGGAATGTTGTCCCAGCCATCATATCTGACCGAGATTTAGATCCGATTGGTGTCATGATACCTCAGACTCGGGATGTTCGAGAAGAAAAGGTGCAACATAAATCGACGAAATGACATTGCATGATTCTCGGGAAATGAACTATGGGAGCGGTTTCCCGAAACAATAGTTCATCATTAAACCAAGGAGAGGATGAGGAGGTGGCTGATGGGCTCAGCGACAATTCATCGAGAATTCCAAATGGATGGATTTCCATAATAATGTGAACACGAAGATGACACTTAGCTGAAAGGTGTTGTATGCTCGAGGAAAACATACACCATTAATCATTAGCTGAAAGGTGTGCCCGAAATATGACCTTAGGCAGCAAGATCAATTTTAGAGTGACGAGTTAATAACCAACAGTCTAGGAACGAACTGTCGATCGTTAACTTCAAAGCAATAGGGTTGCTAGAAGTACAGAACTCAAGCGGCATCGTTAGCATATTGGTATCCCGTTGATACAACACGGTGACCAAGGAAGAATGGTGATGATGAGAAGTATCTTCATACTGAGAATTTCTAAGGGGTGGAGCAATCCCCACAACGTTCTCGACATAATAGACAGTAATACTTCAATGCAGAACACAACACTAGCTGGAGAGCAAGTTGTACTCATAATGTGGACAAGTTTGCGATGAAAGGAAGTCAAGGGTGTTGCCGATGATAATGAAAATCATCGAGGGTGTAAGTGCATCTAGTGCCACCCCTAGTTGGTTTTGGAGTATGGACGACAAACCTGGTTGAGGGACTAATGTGTTTGTGAGAATTGCAGGATAACACAGGTAGTAGTCCCTCATTGATTCGGTTTACCTACCGGAGACGACCCCTAAAAATGTATGAAGACATTGACATCAGTGGTGGTATATGAAGATAATCATATTGAAGACTATGACAAGAGAAGACATTGTGTGAAGTCTATGGAGAACGAAGACTTAGATGTTTCGTTGTTTCCTTTTCTTCTTTGTTAAGTCATAGGAACCACCGTACTATTAAGTGGGGTCCAACTGATCTAAGTCAGAGTGACTGAAGTGATGCTCAACCAAATCCTATGTCTTCGAGCGAAGACTATGAGAGAAAATCTTATCCAGAGTCGGATGAGTCAGCCTTACTTGTAGCCCAAGTAAAGTTGCCGTGTGAGTGTTTGAAATCTGACCATTGGAACACGTGGCAGTTCGTTAGTGACCCATGGTCACTTCGGACAAATCAGGTCGGGTTGCCCAGTGGCTATAAATAGCCCACCCCCTACACCATAAATTGGTGGCTGCTCAGAGTTATTACACGGCTTTTGTCGTTTGAGAGCAACCCACCTCCGAAGCATTTGAGAGAGAGATCCTTGCGAGGACAAAGCCCAAACACCCAGTGCCAAAGAGTGTTAGGCATCACTGAAGTCTTTCTGTCTGTGTGACCTGAAGACTTATTACACTTGAGGAGTGTGTTTCCTCCAGCCGGTTAGGCGTCGCGTTCTGAGCATCCAAGAGTCATTGTGGATCGCCGGTGAACAAAGTCTGTGAAGGTTTGGAAGTCTACCTTGAAGACTTACCAGAGTGATTGGGCGAGGACTAGGTGTCCTTAGCTCAAGGGGAATAAGGTGAAGACGCGGTCCTCTGAGTTAAATCTCAGCCTCCCTAACCAGACGTACAATTGTCACATCAACTGGAACTGGTCTAACAAATCACCGTCCTCCCCGAGCTACTGGTTCTATCCTTCCCTTTCCTTTACTTACTGTTCTATGTTGTGAAGTCATTGCCTGCTTGCCTTATCTGATTGACTTCACTGAGTGTCTACTTGTTATGATTGGCTTTATTCCTTCTTCCATCATGATCCCTACTGCCTAGTTGCTATTAGTCTTCGTGCTTTCACTTCATTGAATACTTGACTATGGCTTGTCTAGTGTAGTCTACTTTTCGCTGCATACTAATAGGATTGAGTTTATCTTTTGTCTTCAAAACTACCATGTTTTGAAGCATTTCATAAAAATCGCCTATTCACCCCCCTCTAGTCGATATACTACACTTTCAGAGGGCAAGGCGGGTATTTCTCATCATGAACACAGTTGACATCTCGGTAGTAGTCAAAGTGTTGAAGGTGATCCGACACATTTGCCGGGAGGTTTCAAGAGGATGCAATCAAACAACAATGGCAACAAGCAAGGGAATGAGGAAGTGGCAAGTTATAGGATCAATATATAAGATGCAAGCTCGGAACCAAAGTTTCCTTTCAAGACAAGCAACCTAATGTTGAAGGCTCGACGTAAGTCGTGCTGACACTGAAGAATTTGCGCACCAGAGAAGGACGAGGTAGCACAGTCAAAGATAGCAAGACCAGGATGCAGCCGATAGTCAAGGAATGACCAGATTGAGTTCAGAATTTCCCTGTAAAAATACTAGGGGTATTTGATTTGTAGTGCGAAATAATTTCACTAGTCGGTGTCCTCGGTTGACAACAACCCAGAACACGTAGAGTGATTACGACAAGGAAAGACATTACTTCAACAAAGTTAGTAAGATGTGGTGCAATGGCAAGACATCTTCGAGATACCAGGGGGTAATACTCGAAGGTAGAACATGATAGAAGTAGAACCGTGTCGTTGACCCATGATAGTAGATACTTCAACCTTGCCAAAAATAGACGAGGCACTGGAATGAATCCCCATGAGATATATTAGATCGGGACAGCATGGTCGGGACCATAACTGTAAGGAATCAATTCAAGAATTTCGAAAGAATCATATAGATGGATAATCATTTCATTCACCTCTCGCTTTGATAAAACTGTATTATTCAAAAGAATCAATTCAAGAAGTTCAAGGTCGACTCCCACTACTTTAATGCATATCATTTCATTCACCTCTCGCTTTGATAAAATTGTATTGTTGGAATTTTATCTGTTAGAACACCAGAAGAGTATGACTTGTGAAAACTTTCGGGTTCTCACGGATTAGGGGAATGCATAGGTTCAACCCATCGGGCATCTTAGTAACATATACCACAAGTTTCAAAAGTAAATACACAAGCTTGGAAGCAGAGCATGGTTGGCCAAGCAGAGGATACAATTTACCAAATGCATTATGTATCAGGGGAAGAACTCACAAGGTGATTAAATATGATTGACACTGTCGGATAACAATCCAACAATGGATCGGGCGATCCACAACGAAGCTGATGTGAGTATCGGTACTCACTCAGAGGAAGAAAGAATGCAGAGGCATCAGATTCGAGAATCACCTTATTAGTCTGATGCTTAAATAGAAAGAACTTATGGTTTCCAAAATGAAGGATCAGAAGCAGATGCTCTGATCAATGATGGATAAGTTGAAAACACTTAGTTGGACAATCAATAAAGGTTTGAATTGCTGAAAACCAACTCACGTCCGGAATGACGTCTGGGCCGGAAAGATAATTTTAAAAAGGATAACCTGATGACTGCGTGCGTACACCCACATTGAATCAATAGGCTAAAAATGGCTAAGATAAGGGATGTTAACGAAGACTACTAGTCATGTGGAATTAACCATAATGCGAGCAGGCAAGAATTTCAAGAGTAGCAGGTTGCAGAGGATTTTCGAAAGATCGAAAAGTATTCCGAAGAATTTTGTGAGACACATGAACAACTGAGGATAACGGATCCTCGATAAATGTGAGGAAATAACCGTAAGGTTTTTCATGCGAAATAAAACTGCAGGACAGTAAGCTCAAAGGATTCTCGGGACAACGGAGAATATTTCGAGGCATCTTGTAACAACAAGAGCGACGAGGAATGATCATGAGAATGACAAGTGCATGTAGATATCCATAGGGATATATCAGTGGTAGTGAATTGCAAAGGTGATGAGCATAAGGGTCTCGGGAAATATTGATGGATATCCTCAGAATCTTCTGACGAAGCAGGTGATCTTCTGGAATGAGGGCTCTCCGGGAGAAATAGTTACGAGAACCTAGAGTCAGAGTTAGAAAAATCTTTTAACCCGAATAGAAGAGAGATCAGAGTCCCAGAGCATAGAAAAGGAATAAAAGATCCTAACACCATCCATTGGTGCTATGGGCCCGTAAGCCACACAACAAGTTAGTAAATTTGTTTTTCAAAGACTAGACTCAACTTCGGCCAAGGAGTTGGAAATGGGGATTCCTACAGGCAGTCGGCTCTGATACCAACTTGTGACGCCCCCGATTTGATCGTACACTAATTATGCACGTAAATGTGTATGACCAAGATCAGGGACTCACTGGAAGATATCACAACACAACTCTAGACACAAATTAAAATAATACAAGCTTTATATTACAAGCTAGGGGCCTCGAGGGCTCAAATACATAAGCTCGAAACACAGCGTCAGCGGAAGCAATAATATCTGAGTACAGACATAAGTTAAACAAGTTTTCCTTAAGAAGGCTAGCACAAAAGTAACAACGATCGAAAAGGCAAGGCCTCCTACCAGGGACCTCCTAACTACTCCTCGAAGCCGAACTCCATGTAGAAACATCATCGGGATCCTCTGGCTCCTGGACTCCACCGATCTGGTTGCATCAACCAGAAAGAAGAAAGAAGGGGGAAAAGGGGGAGCAAAGCAACCATGAGTACTCATCCAAAGTACTCGCAAGCAAGGATCTACACTACATATGCAATGGTATATGTGTAAAGGGGTAATATATGTGGGATAAACTGCAGAATGCCAGAATAAGAGGGGGATAGCTAATCCAATCGAAGACTATGCTTCTGGCCACCTCCATCTTGCAGCAGTAGAAGAGAGAAGATGGAAAAGTAACAAGTATCAAAGCTTCTGGCCGCCTCCGTCTTGAGTAGCTGAAGAGTTCACCAAGTAACAACGTATAGCACAATCCTACTCGGCGATCCTCCCGCACATCACCCTGTGAGAGAGCAACCACCGAGTTATATCTGGAACTCATCTGGGTGTGTTTTAACAAGTATCCGGTTCTAGTTGTCATGAGGTCGGAATACAACTCCGGGTCGTCCTTTTACCGAGGGACACGACTATTCGAATAGATTAACTTCCCTGCAGGGATGCACCACATAACCCAGCACGCTTGATCCCATTTGGCCGGACACACTGATAACCCTCAACCGTAAGGGATCGAGATAGTTTTCGCGGGTAAGAATAACCCAATTTATAGATTCGACACACGGGGAGCCAAAGAGTATTTATAAGCTTTAACAGTTGAGTTGTCAATTCAACCGCACCTGAAATATACTTACTTGCAACAAAAGATAAGTGGTAACGGTGATATGATAGTGATGGTTGTAATAGTAAAAGTAAACAGCAAAAGTAAACAACAAAATAATAACTAATAACCAGCAGGATTGAAACACTGTAGGCTAGGGAGATGATGGTTGGGCGCTGCATGGATGAGATATATCATGAATCTAACTTGGGGCAAGGCACACAGAAAAGTAATGATCATCTAGGCAAGTATCAAACATTAGGCATGTATCCCATAGGTAGTTGTACGTGCTTGCAATAAGAACTTGCACAACATCTTGTGTCCTACCATCCCGCTACGAACGGGGCCAAAAGGAACTTATGGAGATTAAGGTACTCCTATCAAAGAGCACCGGAACAAAGCAATAAACTCAATGGATACATGTAATCCTCAAACTATGGACCATCCCCTTTGGCGTCCCAAGCTGTCACTTTTGGGATCGCCGGTTCCGGACCGTAATAGGTGCAAACAACTCATAGATAGGATCAAGAACACAAATATATTCATGCAAACACATATGGTTCAGATCTGAAATCATGGCACTCGGGCCCTAAGTGACAAGCATTAAGAGTAACAAGTTGAAGCAATGATGATAAACACCATAGTAGATGATAGGCAACATGCCCCCAACAATCTGATAAACTATCACATGATCTAACTCATCCAATCCCTACCATCCCCTTTGCCTACAGCAGGGAATTACTCACACATGGAAGGAGAAGTCATGGAGGGAGGATGGAGTGGTGATGATGATGACGATGGCGACGATCTCCCCTCTCCGGAGGCCAAATCAGCCTCCAGATTATCCCTCCCGAAGAAGAACAGAGGGTGGCGGCAGCTCCGCGACGGAAACTGGGAAAACGACTTCTGTTCTGGGGTTTTCTCGTCACGGGATAAATACGGGTCAAAGTAGGGCACCAGAGGAGGTGGGAGCAGCCCAGGCGGCCTCCCGGCGCGGCCTGGGGTGGGGTCGCGCCACCAGGGCGCCTGGGCCCCCCTGGCTGCCCTCTGGTCCATCTTCTGGCACAAGGTTCCTTCGGGTGCGTGGATTTTCTGTGATTTTTCGTGGAATTTTCTGAGACACCTAAAAATCCGTTTTCCTGCACACAATAAAACCATACAGGCAGCTCTGCTGAAAACAGCGTCAATCCGGGTTAGTTTAGTTCAAATCATGCAAGAATGAGGTCAAAACAATAGCAAAAGTGTTTGGAAAAGTAGATACGTTTGAGACGTATCGACTCCCCCAAGCTTAGCATATTGCTTGTCCTCAAGCAATTCAGTTCAACGAACTGGACGCGACAAAGAAAACTTTGACAAACTCTTTTGCTTCATTAGATGTATATAAGAGTCTAACAAGTATTGAAACAATGCTATGAGGACAATGCACGTAGCAATCTTTCTTTCAAGTGACCAATCACAAATAACCAAGAGTAAATAATATACTTACTGAAAATCAAGACAAGATTACATTGCACATAGCTTGAACATACTAGAGTGGTATCTCGCTAGCCTCCATGAGTGAAGCAAAACATAAATGCAGAAACTCCTCCAGAGTTTTAAAGGAGACTAGAACTAAGAATTTCTAAATAAATAATATCACAAGCATGAAGAAGACAATGTAATACTTTGGGACAATGCACATTACACTCAGAATGACAATTATGCTCTCCTAGTTGGTGCTTTGAAGAAAGAAGGTGAAGACTCTTGAACCGTGGAATTTGATGGCGAGATTGAAAACCCATGATCGGAAGCAAAGACTAAACATGTACCAGAGCTCTTGGTTTTGAAAACAGAGGTAAAAATGATTTTGAGAGGTGCATATTTCGTCAACGAATGTTAGTAGACAACCCAATTACTTCTTGAGCTGGACAAGTTTCGAGGAATGGCTCCCGCACGGGGACGATCACATCCCCTTAATCTCCTTTGTTTATCACTGCCAAAAGTTTTCTGATTTCTCATGAACAAAGCGTGAAGGAGGGTTTGTTTGTTGTATTATCTTTTATGAGCCGGGCGCACTCATGCCAATTCCTTCTCGTATTAGGGGTTTGCAGATTAGACATGCAATCCCGGGGTAAAACTTGTCCAACTTGAAAAGATCATGAATTAACTACTACTTCCTCATGAGCTAAAACAGAGGCACAAAACAGGACTAAATTTGAATAATTTCGAGATGGTACAAGAAAGTCTTCGTTAGGATGGCAGGTAAATACCACATAGGAAGGTATGGTGGACTCATATGGAATAACTGGTTTGAAAGGATTTGGATGCACAATCAGAATTCCGCTTAGTACGAGCGAAGGCTAGCAAGAGACTGGGAAGCGACCAACTAGAGAGCAATAACGGTCATAATCATGCAGAGCGACAAAGCAACATTGAATCGGGCATGAAAGTGATATAACTATTCCGAAACCCAAAGATCATCAAGGCAAAGCAGACTTTTTAGTCTCAAACATGTGTAAACGTGTGCCAAGTCAATCCAAGAATTCTCCAAAGGGAAATACCACCTTAGTATACCAAACTATGAACAGTGCAATGCATGTAAATCATTTCAATAACACATTATATACTCTAGCTATTTGAGACTAGCCACAAGGAAAGCATGAACCACTGGGAGAGCATTGTAAACATAGCACTATGTCGCTACAAGCTGGTCTCTAGATCATAAGTACAAGCATATGTACAAAAGTAGAAACAAGAAGAGTTCATACCGGTTTTCCTTGTTGCTTCCCTTCAGTTGATCTTCGTCATTACTGCCTCGTCACTTGCACGATCGAATGTGGGAAATTTAATTAAATGCCATCACGGACTCGAGCTGAACTCTGAAAACAAAGCAAACTAAAGAGAGAAAGGAAATCTTTTTGGATTATTTCAAAGGTTGAACGAAAGCAAAAAAAGAGAAAATCTTTTTGTTGTTTTTGCAAAGAAAGAACAAAGAAGAACGGGCAAAAACTTCGAAAAGATTAAAGCGAACAGAAATAAAACGGATAATACAATGGAAAAGTGAGAAGGGCACGTACTCCCCCAAGCTTAGGCTTTTGGCCTAAGTTGGTAGTAGCTACTGCCCCCAGGAGCCTCCTGCTCCGGGGGAATGCTGGTGAAGGGTCGTAGAAAGATTCCGGCGCGTACACCGAACTCCTCGGATCCTCCCACGAAGAAGGGTCCGTACTCCAAGCAGAGGAAGACCCTTCACCAAACTGGGTGACGGTCTCCCCCTGAAAAGGTGGTAACTCACCGTGCTCCTCCTCGTCGGGCACAACCCCCTCCATGGGGTTATGAAACTGATGCTAAACCATGAACTCATCGAACTGGATAACATCAAAGGCCCATCCGTTCCTGCGAGAAAAATCAAACAAAAGAGGTGCAGGTAGACGGATCTCGCGTTCCGTGGTAGTTCCGAAACGCAAGATATAAACAAGATTACCAAGCTCAGAAGTCATGGTAACAAACTTATGCCTTTTCATAGCAGCAAGATCAAAACTTAAATAAGTAAAAGGCTCATCATCAGGGTGTGGGGTGCCTTTAAGATATTCTAAGATAAGTGTGGCATAAACGCCACCAAATAAATCTCCCCTGTTACCGTTCATAGCAAGGCGTCGAGCAATTAAGGCACCCAAATTATAATCGAACCTCCCTGAGAGGGCGGTTGCCAGGATAGCAATATCCGGCGCAGAAGTGTTGCTCATGTTGTCACGAGCTAATACCCCTCTAGCAACATAATACGCAAAATACCTGAGGTGAGGGAATAAGATGCTGGAGATTTTTGACCGATGAATATCCCTCGTACCCATGCTGCACAGAGAGTTGAAGACGGTTTTCAGCTCGGAGGGCTGAGAGGTCATCTTAGCCGTCCGCCCAACGTTTGGCACACCTATTATTTCACAAAACTTTCCCAAAGGCATGGTGATAAGATCATTGTAAATTTTAAACTCGATAGCACCAGTATCAGGGTTATATCTAAAACTGTTAATGAAACCAGAGGTGAGTTTTTGATACTGAGTAACACGGCACGTGACGAGCCGTGTCAGACCTGCATTAGCACAAAGATTATAAAACTCATCCTTAATTCCCGCAGCTTCAAGGAATTCATCACATGGGAACATCATAGCACGTGCTGGACCTGTGTCTTCCAACAACTCTAGGGGCACATGATCTTCATTGTAGCTCACCCTAGTAGTCGAGGGTGAGGCTGCGGCTCTAGTAACTCGATTGGAGTGTGCGGGCCTCTTCTTCTCAAGCCACCCCTTTGCCCTTCCTAACAAACTCATTCCTGAAATTTTTAACAAATTACAAAAACAAGGATTTAAACAAAGTGGTTTAAGGCAAACTACTCAACTTACTTACCTAAGGCATAAACTTGCATCAAAACTTGGAAAATAAATTTCTACACATGCATGCAAGCTCATCTACACAGCACCAAGAACTACTAAATACTCACAAATGAAGCCACCACCCAAAAATCTAATTGGAGGGGTAGAGGAGTTACATACCAGGGAGTATTTGTTCAAAATCTCAGCTCAAATGATAGGTTGTAGAGAGAGATCGAAGAATCGCCTCCAAGAGCAGCAAGAACGCAAGAACAAGTGCAGAACTCGTGTTTTTGGAGAGAAATAGAGAGAGAGAAAGAAGACTCACCTGGAGGGGGGGTCTTGTGTGCCCCAGGCGCCCTATGGGCGCAGCCAGGGGACAGGTCGTGTCAGCTGGCCGCCCGGGCCACTGGTGGCCCCCCCTGGTCAGCCCCAGGTCCCTCTGGGTCACTCCCGGCATGGAAATTTTTATTTTTATTTTTCTGGAATTTTTCTGAAAACTTCACTGTTGAATTTTTTTCGAAGTTCAAAAAGCTGCAAGACTTTCTGAAAACTTAAAGAAGTGATTAGTATTGTGAAGCTTCAAAAACATAAACACTTGGTACAGCAAGCAGAACGAAAGCTAAAACAAATGAAAACATAACAGGCTCAACTTTTTACCTATATAAAACATGCTCACTTAGTAAGGTTGATCAAGTCTTACCAACAAACAGGCGATATATAGAGCAAAAAGTCTCACCTCTTACGAAGTGATCATCGTACCTTTACTTTAATGGACATTGTCCCCACCATAATAGTTTTGTATTTGTGGTGCACATGTAGTGGACAGTCCCATTCTCCAATCTTCACGGTCTCGATATTTTCTATAGAGTTGAAGCCATGCCTCTTGTCGTTTTTTTTTGGAAAATACACCGTGTGTTCTTTACCATTCAAATTGAAGGTAACCTTTCCTTTATTGCAATCAATAATAGCACCTACGGTGTTAAGAAAAGGTCTACCAAGAATAATGGACATGCTCCCATCCTCGGGCATGTCAAGCACGACAAAATCAGTAAGGATCAAACAATTAGCAACTTCTACGGGAACATCCTCACAAATACCTATCGGGACGGCGGTTGACTTGTCAGCCATATGAAGAGAGATATCTGTAGGGATTAGCTTCTCTAAACAAAGCCTCTTGTAAAGAGAGAAAGGCATAACACTCACTCCTGCTCCAAGATCACATAAAGAGGTTTTGACATAATTATTCTTTATGGAGCAAGGAATGGTGGGTATACCTGGATCACCAAGCTTCTCAGGAATCTTGCCACTGAAAGAGTAGTTAGCAAGCATAGTAGATATTGCTTCATTAGGAACTTTTCTTTTATTAGTGACAATATCTTTCATATATTTTGAATAGGGAGGTAACTTAATAGCATCAGTCAAAGGGATTTGAAGAAAAAGAGGTTTAATCCACTCACAAAACTTATTGTAATGCTCTTCTTCTTTAGATTTGAGAGACTTACCTGGAAAGGGCATGGGTTTCTGTATCCATGGTTCTCTTTCCTTCCCATGTCTTCTTGCGACGAAGTCTTCTCTAGTGTACTTCCTGCGTTTGTCAGGTGCTTCTTCTTCTCGAACTTCAGGCGGATCATTCTTCTCATTATCCTTACCTTCAGGTTCGGCACCGTCTTCAGTCTCAGCATCGGAGATAGATACACTGTTGGGATCAATAGATGGCTCTTCACTTGTAATAGGATCATTGGAATTGTCAGCCTCCTTGTGTTTCTTCTTCTTCTTCTTTGGAGAGCCAACAATTTCTTCTTCATGCATTAGAAAATCTTGCTCGATTCTGCTCGGATGCCCCTCTGGATAGAGAGGATCTTGAGTGCTAGTTCCTCCTCGGGTCTTAATCCCGAAGGACTGCAAATCATCTTGTTTGGCATTGTTAGCAAGCAAATCTTTTTGCACATTAGAAATTTGTTCAAGCTGAGTTTCAACCATATGAAAATGCTTCACAAGACATTTAACATCATTAACTGTTCTACCTAGAACATCAAGCAAACTTTTGATAGCAAGGGAATTATCATGCAATTGATTTTGTATCCTCTCATTAAAATGATTTTTTTCATAATAAAATTATCAAACTCATCGAAACATTGATCAGGAGGCTTACCATGAGGGATGTCACTTGCGTTGAAATCTAAAAGAGAGTGTACCTCTACCATAGGAGGGTGAGTGGTAGGCTCACACAACTTCTCAATAGGGGTTAGATTCTTCACGTCTTCAGTTTTAATACCCTTCTCTTTAATAGACTTCTTTGCTTCTCGCATATCTTCGGGGCTTAGAACAAACATGCCCCTCTTCTTTGGTGGTGGAGGTGGTTCAGGGACGGACCAATCTTCATGGTTTTTGGCAATCCTGCCCATTAATTCTTCTGCATCGTCCGGTGTTCTTTTCCTGAAAACACAACCAGCACAACTATCCAAATAGGACCTGGATTCATCAGTTAGACCAGCATAAAATATATCGATTAATTCATTTTTAGGGACTCCATGTCCTGGTCTAGCCCGGATCAGACTACAGTACCTCCCCCAAGCTTTAGGTAGGTGCTCATCCTGCAACTGTTTAAAGTTATAAATTCTTTGTAAAGCAGCATGTTGCATATGAGCAGGAAAGTACTTATCAACAAAAGAGTGAGCTAAGTCTTGAGGACTCTTAATGGAACCACATGGGAGTGAATCATACCATGTTTTAGCACCTTCCTTCAAAGATAAAGGAAGAAGCTTAGTCACATAAAAGTTTCGTTTCTTCTCATCTGTGGTAAACAAGCCACCCAACTCAGTGAGTTTGGTCAGGTGTGCAATAGCATCATCATTTTCTCTGCCATAAAAGGGGTCAGCTTCAACCATAGGTATAAGTGAAAGATCAACAGAGAAATCATAATCAGGATCATTGATGCATATAGGAGATGTAGCAAATTCAGGATCAGGAACAACCTTGTTCTTCAAGGAGTGTTTTTCAAGCAGCTTCTTAATAGCTTCAGGGTCATAGCCGGCAAACTCTGTCAGTTCCCTGCATAAATCATCATCAAGCATAATGTAATCATCATCAAGGAGTCTCTCCTTGAGTTCACTCAAATCAGGATAATCATAAGTTCCACCAATGGGGTAGTGAGTAACAGGAATTTCAATTCCAGATTTTTTTGCAGCAGCAGCGATCTGTTTCTCAAGAGCATAACTAAGTGAACCAATATCATCAAGAGTAGTAGAGGCATCATCAAAAGTATTGGACATAGTAACAGATTCAGTATAAGCATCATGTGGTGGCGGTGAGGCAAACTTACTCATAACAGAAGGTGAATCAAGTGTAGCACTAGTGTTCAGAACAGTACCTCTTCTTGTAGTGGATAGTAAGATCGGAACCTTGGGGTCTCCTTTCTTACCCATAGCGGATGAAGTGCAGCAGGTAGGATACTTCAAGTAAACTTGTCAATATTGCTATGCTCCCCCGGCAACGGCGCCAGAAAACGGTACTTGATAACCCTCAACCGTAAGGGATCGAGATAGTCTTCGCGGGTAAGAATAACCCAATTTATAGATTCGACACACGGGGAGCCAAAGAGTATTTATAAGCTTTAACAGTTGAGTTGTCAATTCAACCGCACCTGAAATATACTTACTTGCAACAAAAGATAAGTGGTAACGGTGATATGATAGTGATGGTTGTAATAGTAAAAGTAAACATCAAAAGTAAACAACAAAATAATAACTAATAACCAGCAGGATTGAAACACTGTAGGCTAGGGAGATGATGGTTGGGCGCTGCATGGATGAGATATATCATGAATCTAACTTGGGGCAAGGCACACAGAAAAGTAATGATCATCTAGGCAAGTATCAAACATTAGGCATGTATCCCATAGGTAGTTGTACGTGCTTGCAATAAGAACTTGCACACCATCTTTTGTCCTACCATCCCGCTACGAACGGGGCCAAAAGGAACTTATGGAGATTAAGGTACTCCTGTCAAAGAGCACCGGAACAAAGCAATAAACTCAATGGATACATGTAATCCTCAAACTATGGACCATCCCCTTTGGTGTCCCAAGCTGTCACTTTTGGGATCGCCGGTTCCGGACCGTAATAGGTGCAAACAACTCATAGATAGGATCAAGAACACAAATATATTCATGCAAACACATATGGTTCAGATCTGAAATCATGGCACTCGGGCCCTGAGTGACAAGCATTAAGAGTAACAAGTTGAAGCAAAGATGATAAACACCATAGTAGATGATAGGCAACATGCCCCCAACAATCTGATAAACTATTACATGATCTAACTCATCCAATCCCTACCATCCCCTTTGCCTACAGCAGGGAATTACTCACACATGGAAGGAGAAGTCATGGAGGGAGGATGGAGTGGTGATGATGATGACGATGCCGACGATCTCCCCTCTCCGGAGACCAAATCAGCCTCCAGATTAGCCCTCCCGAAGAAGAACAAAGGGTGGCGGCGGCTCCGCGACGGAAACTGGGAAAACGACTTCTGTTCTGGGGTTTTCTCGTCACGGGATAAATACGGGTCAAAGTAGGGCACCAGAGGAGGTGGGAGCAGCCCAGGCGGCCTCCCGACGCGGCCAGGGGTGGGGTCGCGCCACCAGGGCGCCTGGGCCCCCCTGGCTGCCCTCTGGTCCATCTTCTGGCACAAGGTTCCTTCGAGTGCGTGGATTTTCTGTGATTTTTCGTGGAATTTTCTGAGACACCTAAAAATCCGTTTTCCTGCACACAATAAAACCATACAGGCAGCTCTGCTGAAAACAGCGTCAGTCCGGGTTAGTTTAGTTCAAATAATGCAAGAATGAGGTCAAAACAATAGCAAAAGTGTTTGGAAAAGTAGATACGTTTGAGACGTATCACACACTTTCCTGGGTCATGCCCGGCCTCGGAAGATCAACACGTCGCAGCCCTACCTAAGCACAACAGAGAGATCAGCACGCCGGTCTAAGTCCTAAGCGCACAGGGGTCTGGGCCCATCGCCCAATGCACACCTGCACGTTGCGAGGGCGGCCGGTGAGCAGACCTAGCAACCTCCATTACTAAGGAAGTTACGTTACGCGGTCCAACCCGGCGCGCGCCGCTCAGTCGCTGACGTCAAGAAGGCTTCGGCTGATACCACGACGTCGAGAGCCCATAACTATTCCCACGCAGCTGGTGTGTAGAGGCCAACGGCCAGACTCAGATCAAATATACAAACTCGTTAAGCATGTTATTATGAAAAACAACCGCGGACAACGACCAGGGCCAGGCCACCTATCCACTGGGTGTCTCAACCTGCCCTGTCGCTCTGCCACGAAGATCCACTCGGGGGGCCGTCGGGAACTCAGGCCCACCACTACCTGGATGGAGCCACCTGTCCTTTCAGCCCCCTCATCGATTCACTTGCGGGTATTCAATGAGCCGACCCGACTTTACTCACATCATGTGTCATGTAAAGTATGTGTATAGTATATACCCGTGATCACCACCCGCGGTGATCACAACCCGATAGTATAGCATGGCAGACGGACAAGAATGTGGGGCCACTGATGGAATACTAGCATCCAATACTAAGCATTAGGATAGCAGGTACATGTATCAACAGTAGTAGCAACAATGACAGGCTATGCAACAGAATAGGAGCTATCGAATCATCAACAATAGTGAATCTAATGCAAAAATAAGAGAGAAGAGAATGGGCGATACCGGGTGATCAAGGGGGTTTGGCTTGCCTGGTTGCTCTCGCAAGACGGAGGGGTCGTCGTCGACGCAGTCAATCACAGTGGCACCGTCAGCAGTCTCAGTCTCGGTGTCTAACGGAGAGAAGAGAGGGGAGAGATAATAAATATAAAGCAAACATCGCATCACAAAGCATAACATGGCAATACGCGGTGCTACGTGTGTCCTAACGCAGTGCTCGGTGATACAGGCGAAGAGGAATAACATCCGGGAAAGTATTCCCAGTGTTAGGCATTTTCGGTTAGATGGAACGGAGGGGCATTGTTCAATGTTCGATATAATAGAGGTGTGTGGCGGACGAACGGACCGTGTATTCAGATTCGTCTCGTCGTTCTGAGCAACTTTCATGTATAAAGTTTTTTCATCCGAGTTACGGATTATTTTATATCAATATTTTAAAGTTTTATCTCATTTTCTAATTTTCATGTTTTAATTTTAATTCGAAACTAAAAGAATAAAATGCTACGGGTACTGTAATGCCCCAGATGTAACACTTTCCAATTATGGCCATATATGAAACTTTGACTTCATCAATTCCATTCTGGACTCTTCTTTCATTTCGGGTTTCTTCGTTTTGTCGTGTGCGTGTGTGCATTTCATCCATGTCATGTTATCATGTGCATTGCATTGCATTCGTGTTGTCACTTGCACCCGGTCCCACTCGTCTCTTCCCGATGTCCATTTCGAGTTCCGACACTCACACCCGTGCCGGTGGCATCCCCGTGTCCTTCTTTCGTGTGTGGCTGTGTAACGTTCCCGGAATGAGGTGAGGCTTGTCGTGCGTTGTTGTTTTTGGTACATGTAGGCCGCCTGTCAAGTTTCGTCGCGTTTGGAGTTCGTTTGGTACTCCAACGGTTAACCTAGTGGGCTAGAAGTACCCCTTCCTTTGGCCCAAGACCCCCTCCACAACAGCCCACAAACCCAGCACAACCACTCCCATCCTCTCGGTCGTCGGATCGTGATCGTGTGGGCGAAAACCACACCCCATTTGGAGTTTCCTAGCTCCCTATGCCTATAAAAACGCCCCCCACGTCCAATTTGGGACGAAACCCTAGTCCTCCTGTTTTTTTTTCATTTTTCCCGTGCCCGCAGCTCCTCCGCGCGTCGGATGCGTAAGCCGCCGTCCCCTCGGCCAATCAGACGGCGCCACATCGCCGGCCCCACCGCCTCTCTCACCGCCTGCCTCGCCGCCGGCCGCGGGAACTCGGCCGCCCGCCGCCGCCGCCCAACGGAGCCACCCCGGCCTCGCCATCCGCCGCCGCCCCGGCCGGCGAGCTGCTGCGCCATCGCCGCCGGCGCCTCGGGCCGCCGCGCCGCCGCCTCCCTTGCCGGACCGCCGCCTCCACCTCCAACTCCGGCGAGCTCGGCCCCATCCGTCCCGATCTGGAAAACGGGACCAGATCCACCAGTTGCTCCATCCAAACAACCCGCCTCCGCCCGGATCTATCCGTCCCGGGGCATCCCCGTCCCGGGTTGACTTTTGTGAGGTATAAAAAACGACTAAGTCCCAGATCTGCTATGTTTTGTTGCCTCCTTTGCATGGCTGTAACTTCGTGCTCGTAGATCCGTTTTGGGCGTGTGATATATCAAAATGATCGTGGTGATGTGCTCTACATTTTGTTCCATTGTGGCATGCTTGTTTGAGATCATCTTGATTACCTAATCATCATGACAAGAGTGCTACTTGTTATAACCTGATGTTACTTGTTATTTTATGCCATGTTTGAGATGTGATAATTTGGTGCATATTTATCCAAATGGAGCATATGATATGTCAAAATGTTCATTGTGAAGTGCTCTACATGATGGTTGCTGTAGCATTCATGATAGGTGCCATATTGCCATGTTAATCTCTGTTGCAAAAGTATACGTGGTTGTTAAGTGCTGAAACTTGTTATGAGATGCTGTTTTGACATGCTCTTTGCTATTGATGTGTTTGTCCTCATGTCACATGTCAATATGTTTTAGAAGCACCATCATATGGTCTTTGCTGTGGTGCAAACCAATTTCCATGATATGCCTTGAGGTGACTTAAACAAGCTTGTAAACATGCCATGCCAATGTTACTATTTTATACTTAGTGAAAAAACTGCTAAGTCTGGAATCTGTTTTAACCTGATGCTATGTTTGCTTGATGCCCCACTCAAATCCATGCTTGTTTTAGAGTGGCCAATGGTCATTCCTTATTGTCCATGTTTTTGTCTATCCATCCATGCCCTTACTTGCACATATGGCCTGCTGTAGCTTATTTATTTCTTGCTCTCAAGTTGCTATAAATTATGCGTGTCAGGTTTTTATCAGCATGATCAATTTGGTGTAGCTTGTTGCTATTGATCCATGCCTCCTATGGAGTTGCTCCAATGGAGTTGATTGCTGTAGGATATGTCTACTACATGTCCATGATCTTTATATACTTAGTGGAGTTGATATGCATGTTGTTTTGTGCCTCCGAAGGCAGCATCGTGATGATGTTTTTGCCTTCCCAGATTTTGGCTAAGTCTGGATAATTTTATTGCAACTTGCCATGCTTGGTTAATTGTGTTCCAGTAGGTTTTTGGGTGTGTTCTAAGTTCATGCTTGTTAAGTAACATGTCTACTTCACATCCATGCTTCTTGTCATCATGTTTGGGTGCTGTAGCATATATATCTCTTGCTCCAAAGTTGCTATGTGGCTGTTAACTTCAGCTGGGCATTGTATCTTGTTTCGTGTGTATGTGTTGAACCGTTGCTCCGTTTTGAGCGTGCCCTATATGAAACTTGTGTGATTTCGCATGTGGAATCATAATATCATGTTGTTTACATATTTGGAGTGTGTTTGCTTGTTGTTTGGATGCATCTTGCACCGTTGCCTTGCTTATCTTGTTTTGCTCATATCTTCTAGACCGTAGCTCCGAATTAAACAAACTTTATATGAAACTTGACTAGAATTTCGTGTAGATCATCATGGTGCATGTTAACTTGCGGTTTGACAACTTTAACTTAAGGTTTGTTCAGATCTGGACCAATTTCAAAATATGCCTATGAGGACTTACCGGATTTGCTATATGTTGATTCCGGCCTCATTTAAACTTGTTGTTTTGTGTTGTTCTTGTGTGCTTCATCCCTTGCCATGAAATGCATCATATAGACTTGGCTTGCGTCATGTTGATTGTGCATTGCACCTTGTTTGATATGTGCCATGTTGTGTTCTTGTGTTGAGTAGAGCCGGGAGCCGAGACCGAGAACGAGGTTCCTACCGAGGTTGAGTACGAGGAGCCGTCTTACGATCCCATCGAAGACTCGACAGGCAAGATGACCCGACCCAGATATCATTACTATCTTTTCCTATTGATAGATGTCTTGCTCTCTAGCTTATTGCCTCGATGCCCATGTTTGTTTGTCAGCCTCCTATTGTAGCCATGAATCTCTCTAACCACCCAACCTAGCAAACCTTTGTTTGGCTACGTAACCTTCGTTCAGCCCCTCTTATAGCATTGTTAGTTGCAGGAGAAGATTTGAAGATTCTTGCTTCATGTTGAAGTTATTGTTGGGATATCACACTATATAATCTGTTAAACTAAATCATCTATATATTGGTAATGGGTGGAAGGCTAAGCCTCTTGCTTGGTGTTTTGTTACAGTCATGCCACCCTAGGAACCGTTTAAACCGGTGTTATGTTCCTTGATTTTGCGTCCCTAGCACGGTTGGGGTTTATGGGCCCCCCTCGATAACCCGCTTAGCGCTAAAGCTTTTCCAGCAAGGCCCGACATTGGTACTCCATTTGCCTAACAACTAAAACTTGCATAGTGACTAGCTATCCCGTGATCTTAATTAACAGCCCCCGGGCCAGTGCTCCACATGAGTGTTGGTCCAACTGAGCAGACTGCAGGGCCGTCTTGGGGAAACCCGAGGTATTTGGTATTTTCCTGTAGGCTGTCTCATCCGGTCGTGGCCTGAGACTAGATACGCGCGGCTACTGTCAGGGTGTCGGTACGCCGGGAGGTCTTGCTAGATTAGTTTTACCTTAGTCGGAATATCTTGAGCACGGGATTCCGAGAATACTCGGGTCTTCCCACCTTGGAGTTGCGACTCCGCATATCGTGAGCTTGTGATGGGCTAAGTTGGGACACCCCTACAGGGTTTGATCTTCCGAAAGCCGTGCCCGCGGTTATGTGGCAGATGGGAACTTGTTAATATCCGGTTGTAGAAAACTTGACACCATGTTCAGAATACACTACCAGCGTGAGTAACCATGACGGTCATTTTCCGAAAGGGGTTCGGGAAGTGAACACGGTGGGGTTATGTTTGACGTGCTTAGATAGGATCACTTCGTGATCACTTTGACGATCGTTGGCACTTCTCTTCTCGCTCTAAACACGTAAGCTAGTGCTAGTGCAGCTGCAACCTTTGTTCTTCAGCCTTGTTCCACACCCAAGGCTTAGATAGTTTTGCTACCCGGGAACGGGATTGCTGAGTCCTCCGTGGCTCACAGATTCTACACAACACCAGATGCAGGTACCATGGTGAACTACACAGGTGATGGCACTGAGATGTACTGGGAGTTCGACGAAGAACGTGGGCAATTCTACGTGTACTATCCCGATGATCAGTAGCGGCTTCTACTAGGGGCGATTCGGACCTTGTGGCTTTATTTATGGTATCTTTCATTTGGATCTTCATCCGTAGTCGGACTGTGATGTTATTTCGATGATGATTGCTTATGTAATGTATTGTGTGACGTGGTGAGTGTAAGCCAACTACTGTTGTGACGCCCGAGACCAACGTCCCAGAAGATTCCAGAAGATTCCCGAAGTTCCAGACGTTCCGGGCTGCCCGTGTGTTCTTTTGTGCTTGTGTTATTTATTTATTTTGCATCATGTCATCATGCCATCATGTCATATTTTATTTTGCATCTCAACTTAAATAAATCGTGTGGACCTTCGGTCCATTTAAATCGAGGGAAGGTGACTTCTCTTTATAACATATCCTCCAAATATTATGGAGCTATTATAAATAAAATATTCCATTGCTTCGGAATTACCCCAACACACTTGCATTTTTCCCCATGCCTTGTCTTCGCATTCCTGGCCTCAAACCTCCCTTTATTTCTTTTTCTCGTTCATCGAGGTTCCTCCAAAAACCCCTCCAATAATTTTATTAAATTCCTTACATTTTGCGGGTCCAGGAAATTTTGACCTCTTGTCCAAATTCCTTCCCTAACCTCTTTTACTTTCCTTCTCTTCTTTATTGTTTTTTTTAAATAATCCGAGGCAGCCCAGCCTTTTGTTTTTCTCCTCCTGGCCCAACTCCCTTCTCCTCCCCTCAAGGCCCA
>LR738715.1:259080516-259104546 GCA_902687465.1 Secale cereale | reverse complement strand
TGTTTAACCACCCTACCTACGCAAACCGTTGCTTGGCTAAGTACGCTTCGCTCAGCCCCTCTTATAGCTTTGTTAGTTGCAGGTGAAGATTGAAGATGCTTGCTTCATGTTGAAGTTTGGTTGGGTTATATCACACTATATAAATGCTAAATGAAATCATCTATATACTGGCAGGGTGGAAGGCTAAGCCTTTTGCTTGGTGTTTTGTTCCACTCATGCCGTTAGGAACCGTATAAACCGGTGTTATGTTCCTTGATTATGCGTTCCTAACACGGTTGGGGTGTATGGGACCCCCTTGATAAACCGCTAAGTGCTAAGTCTTTTCCAGCAAGTCCCAACATTTGGTACTATTTGCCTCATAATAACAACTTAATTAAATAATTAAACTTGCATAGGGGGTCGCACCCTCGGGTTCTTAATTCTACATAGCAGGGGGGGCCAGCGCTGATGGTGTTGGTCCCAAACGGGGAGCCTGCGGGGCCGCCTTGGGGAAACCCGAGGTATCTGGTATACCCGTAGCTTCGCCCATCCGGTCGTGTCCTGAGACTTAGATACGCGCGGCTACTATCAGGGTGTCGACACGCCGGGAGGATTTGCTGAATTAGCCTTACCTTAGTTCGGTTTAACTTGAGCACGGGATTCCAAGAATACTCGGGTCTTCCCACCTATGGAGTTGCGACTCCGCGGATCGTGGGCTTGTGATGGGCCAAGTTGGAACACCCCTGCAGGGTTTGAACTTTCGAAAGCCGTGCCCGCGGTTATGTGGCAGATGGGAGCTTGTTAATTCCGGTTGTAGATAACTTGACACAATGTTTCTAATACACTACCAGCGTGTGTACCCTGACTGTCAATTTCCGAATAGGGATTCGGGAGTTGAACACGGTGGGGTTATGTTTGACCGGCTTTAGTTAGGATCACTTCGTGATCATCTTTCGACCGATGCACTTCTCTTCTCGCTCTCTATTACGTAAGTTAGTGCTAGTTGCTGCTGCAGACTCTTGTTTTGCCTTCACCTCATATTCTTTCTTCAGCCTTGTCCTCACCCAAGGCTTAAATAGTCTTGTTACCCGAGAACGGGATTGCTGAGTCCTCTGTGGCTCACAGTTACTTCACCACACCAGTTGCAGGTTCAGCCGAGTTTGATGTAGGAGTTGGATCAGTTCTTCACCTGGGAGCTCAATGAAGAGTGTGGCCGTATGCTTGTGACGTTTCGACGATCAGTAGTGGTTTCTACTAGGATTCGATCCTGACCTGTGGCTTTATGTTGTTTTGGTATCTTTCTTTTGGTTCTTCACCCGTAGTCGGGTTGTGATGTTCTGAATGATGATTGCTTATGTAATGTATTGTGTGAAGTGGCGAGTGTAAGCCAACTATCTCCTTTTGCATTTTAATCCCTCTTTTACATGAGTCGTGCAAAGATACCAAACTTGAGATCATTCTAGGATGGATTTATGCCTTTAAGTCGTGCCTCGACACGTAGGAGGTATAACTCCATCCTGGGCATTACAAGTTGGTATCAGAGCCTTCTCCGACCTAGAAGCCCCACTGATTGATCGAATCGTTGACGGTTGAGTCTAGGCACACACTGAAAACTTTTTGAGTCCTATATTATATCGGAGAGTAGGATTTCTTTGCTTCTCATCCCCTTTCTCTCTGGTGAGGACTCCTGACGATTACTCTTTTCTCTTCTACTTTCAAAAATTGCACCAAATTTTTTTTTAGGATCCCGCGAGTATTCTGGGATTGTTTCGATGTTCTTGTGACAAGGATATTGTCCTCGATGCCTCCTGTTACCGAGGAGTTGAGCTTCGGGGTATCATTGTAACAAGCATATCGCGACAGTACTAAATACTTAAGACGGCCGACATCGAAAATCTCTCCTATACGGCCAGTGGCAAGATAACCCCGACATCACCCAGTACTGGGGAGGTAGTTCGAGAGTATTGCCATAGCTTGTTATAGTGGATGCTTTTCGAAGGTCCGAGGTAAACAGTTTCCGAGAAAGACTGGTTATGTGTTGAAGGATGGATACACCTGGATGTAGGTTTAGAGTTGATTGCGCGGTGCTTCCCGTGTATCCCCAACACCTGATTGCATAACTGGAAACTTTCGGAAATCTATAGGTGGGTTCATCAAGTAGTTCTAGGCATTCTTCCAACGGATGCTCGATATGAAGTTCGGGGTTCTACATTGAGTGAAGTGGTTTTATGGACTTGTTCTGATCGGGAGTTGCATCTTAAAGGGTCCTTGGCTATGCTGATCCGGGGATTGCAAAACCCTTTTGTAACACGTTCCATGAGCTTTCAGCACGAAGATGTCGAACGAAGCTTCTATCCTTTGTTTGTTCTATCTGATCCTTGTTCCTTTTTATTTACCTTTTCCTTCTCCCAAGTGGATTCTCGTCTAGTTGATGTACCTGCGGAATTCATTCGTTCAATTCTCTGTTCGAATGATATTATGAAGACTATGCTGCATATCTACCCTTTGTTCTTGTTTTGATTCGGGTATTCGAGTTGCTTCGATGTCAAATGTTGATTCCATACCTTTCCTAATCGGTGTTCTCATACTTCTATGGGAGTGCTATTTCTTCTTGATCATCAAGATGGTCATGTTAAATTCTTTTTCAACCGGTGTCCATTTTGTTCATCCCAAGTTGTCTTTGTTTTTCCCCACCCTCCCACCCTTCTTCTTCTTGGAGCCAGCAATTCTCTAATGAAATATCCATTTTATTCATGTGATGTTTTCTTCATTCTTTTCCTTCAATGTTCTTATCCGGTGATTTATCGTGGAGATGCTCAAGAGCTTCAAGTTCATCATTCTTTTGTTCTTAGATTCTTCCGGTGGATGTAATTCAAGAATTCGGTGTTGATCTTATCATTTTCCTCTTTTCACAATGCTTTCTTATTCCGGTGCACCAATTAATCATTCTCCTCTTGTTATTCTTATCCGGAGTGCTCAAGATTCATAGTTCCATTCTTAATCCGTTCAAGCTATTTTGAGCATTGCTATCTTATTCGAGCCATTTAATTCAACTGGTGCAATATCTCTCAAGCAATCTTTCCAACGGTGATTTCTTTAGTGGGCCCTAACCCACATGTCTTTTCCCAGGATCTTACCTGACTCTTCTATTTTTCTGGAGTTATTCTGAAATTCTTTTCAAAGTGTGACGTAAGAATGATTTCCATCAGTCACATGCCTTCTCCAGGACCGCTTTCAAATTCTTTTCATCTTTGGTTCAACCTTTTAATTTTTCATTCCGGAGTGCTCAATAATTCTTCATGGCATTTCTCGTCTTCATTCTCAACATTTGAAGATCGGAGAAGTGTTTCTCTTAAATCTTGGCCCGTTCTCTTGAAGATTCGTGGTTCTAGCTTCATGCCATCCTCATTATTGTTTTCGATCACGAGGATTCTTTTTATACCCATCCGAAGCATTTCATGAATTATTTTCTTTGTGATCCTCCGAAGGCCATCATTTCAGAAGATTTCTTCGTTCTCAGTTTGCAACTTCGACCTCCGAATATTCTTCTTTGATGTCTCTTCGTTCGTCTCCGTATTTTTACGGTGGTTCTTTCAAGTTTACTCTTCCGTTGTTATCGTTTTAATTCATTTGTTCTTTCATAATCCTACCGGTGGTTCGTTGAATATTTACCCAAGCTTGTGTGAGATCTCTCTTTAATCCTTTCCAACGAGAATAAGTAGTATGCCAAATCCTTTGGTTGTCATCAATTTAAATTGGTGAAGGATATGCATGACATAATTCTTATTCTTATTCCTTCAAGTGTTAACCTCTTTTCCGGAGCTTGTTCATCATATCATATTCTCGGTTCTAAGTTGTTCATCTTGTTTTCCGGAGCTCCAAATTATTTCAATTATCATTTCAAACCTCCATCTAATTCATCGCAGGCCTTGAATCTTATTCTTTTCATCTTTCACTTCTCATGCTTTCATTACCGGAGTTCTCATGGTGGTTCATCATGTTTTAATTCATCCTCGAAGTCTTCATCAAGATTCTTGTTGGAGCTCAAGCATTCTTCATCATGCATTCCAATTGCAATTCCTTCTACCTTATCTTTCAGATGGTGTTATGTTATTCTTGACAATTCCTTCATGTTTTATGATTCACAAGTTGTCAAGAATGAGATATTTAAACCCATCATTTTCTTTGTTCAGGAGATTCTTTCAACCCCTCATTTTTTATCTCTTGGAGTTATCTTGGGTTGTATTTCACCTAAAAGCTTTCCCTAAGGATTGTTGCAATTATGGTGCTTATAAATGACCCAAGTTCTTCATTTATCATTCCGGTGAATTAAGTTTTTCATATCCTTGTTGATCTCAATCCAATCAATTGTTTTCGTCAGTGGCTGGTTGTCACCTCTTAATTTTGAGATGTTTTCCATAAGCCCACATGAAGCTTATTCGTTTTCGTTGTTGATTTTTTCAATCAACTCCGTTCAACCCTTCTTTGTAAGGATGCTCTTTCAAATTTAATTTTGAGAGAGGTTGTCTTTTTCTCTCTGTTCAATTCTTTCTTTGAGTTATATTCTATTCTTTCATTCCGGAGGCATTGTGATGTTGCTCTCTTCAAACCATAATCTTGTTTTCTTTTCAAGATCTTGTTCTTTCCTTGCTTATCATTTAACCGGAGTGTTGTGCCCTCCATTCTAGTTCTCTCATCTTATCAAGTTTGCCTCTCTTTTTAACCGGAGTGCTGTCTGAATCCTTTCTTACCTCTTGTGCCATTCTTTTAATTGTTCCGGAGGCAGTGTTTGGTTGATTTCATCAAGTATCATTCCATCTTCTCTAGTTCTTGTTCAATTTCTTCCATTTTCAGACGGAGTGCTGTCCAAATTCTGTCATTCTTATTCCTTGGCTATACCGTTGCAGTTTCATATTCTTTTGGTCCGTGAGCTCTTGTTTCATGTCTTTCAACCTTCAAGGTTCTCATAATGCTCCTTGTTCCTCCTGCTTACCGGAGTGCTCTTAACTTCGTTCATCTCCGTTGCATTCTTTCCTTCAACTTGTTTAACCTCTCAAGGTTCGTGGTTTCACTCGTCTCTCAAAGAAGCAACTTTGTTTTACCTCTTCCTCTTCCGTTTTTACCCGGTGATATCTCTAGGATCTCGGGTAGAGATCCTCTGTTAGTGTGGGAGAGTTGTGACGCCCGAGACCGACGTCCCAGAAGATTCCAGAAGATTCCCGAAGTTCCAGACGTTCCGGGCTGCCCGTGTGTTCTTTTGTGCTTGTGTTATTTATTTATTTTGCATCATGTCATCATGCCATCATGTCATATTTTATTTTGCATCTCAACTTAAATAAATCGTGTGGACCTTCGGTCCATTTAAATCGAGGGAAGGTGACTTCTCTTTATAACATATCCTCCAAATATTATGGAGCTATTATAAATAAAATATTCCATTGCTTTGGAATTACCCCAACACACTTGCATTTTTCCCCATGCCTTGTCTTCGCATTCCTGGCCTCAAACCTCCCTTTATTTCTTTTTCTCGTTCATCGAGGTTCCTCCAAAAACCCCTCCAATAATTTTATTAAATTCCTTACATTTTGCGGGTCCAGGAAATTTTGACCTCTTGTCCAAATTCCTTCCCTAACCTCTTTTACTTTCCTTCTCTTCTTTATTGTTTTTTTTAAATAATCCAAGGCAGCCCAGCCTTTTGTTTTTCTCCTCCTGGCCCAACTCCCTTCTCCTCCCCTCAAGGCCCATCCCTGCTAGGCCTCAAGGCCCAGCCCGCAGCCTCCAAAACCCTAACTCCCTCAGCCTCGCATCGCTCCCTCTCCTTCCGCCCGACCGCCGCCACCCATCTCTCTCTCGCTCTGTCCCGAGCCCCACTCCTCTCCCGTCTCCCTCTGTCGCCCCGATCTCCCCGCTGGCTCCTTCCTTCTGGATCCCGAGCTCCATCGCCCCTCCCCCTCTTCCTCCCAATGCACGCAAGGGACCGAAGCCCAGCTTTCTCCCGTGCGCAAGATGGCCGACTCCGTCCTCCAGCTCGCGCGCCCGAGCCTGCCCTGCGCCGAGTCGACCGTCCGCCGCGAGCCGCGTCCTTCCCCGACGCGAGCGTCCCGCGCCCTCCGTCCGTCCTTCTCTGCGGTCGCCTTCCTCGCCCCGTCGATCTCCCTCCGTTCCCCGCGCGGCGCCCTGCGCGTCCACCACCGGAGTCCGGCCTCCCCGTTCTGCTGCAGCGCCGAGGCCCCTGCCTCCTCTTCGCCAGCCGCCCCAAGCACCGGATCCCGCGGCCTGCTTCTGCCGTGTGGTCTCCCTGCTGCTGACCTCGCCGCTGTCCCGCCGTGCTGTAGTGTTGGTTTTGTTTTGTGTTGCTTCTGTTGACTTGACAGATGATCGAACGACTACCGGCAACCTGACCAAGTACCTCTGACCAAGTACCTCTTCGAGACCGAAGATTCAAGTACCCCCTACACGGCGAAACGACGAGTACCACTACCCACGTCGGAGCCATCGGAACCCTCAAGTACCTCGACGCCCGGCGCACTCGAGAACGACAAGTACCCCGACAACACGTGTACCACTACCGTCGCCCGGAAACGAGGAACTCGCCAAGTACCACGACACGATGAACGAGAACCACTACTTTCCTCTACGACATGTACAACTACACTCGACGCCCGAACGTCTACCGTCGCCCCGTGTACCACTGCTTCCTCTACCGTCGCCGCGGAAAACGATGGATGCGCCGTGTACCTCTACGGAACAACTACCGCCTCGTGAACGGCTACTTCCTCTACGACGTGAACGACTCCTTCCTCTACGCCTCGAACCGCCCCGAAACGCACGCATCAAAGGTATAACGAGACGACCCCGTGGATGACCCGTGTGATGCTTGCTTGTTGTGGTTGTATGAAATGTTGTCTCCCGTGTGTGCTTCGTGCCCGTTCCACCTTTGTCATGTTCCTCGGTTGCCTCGTCACCGACTCGTGGGTACCCGGTGACGGATCGCCCCACCTTTCATCTCGTTTGACTCGCTCACGCCGTCTTTCTTTTGCCCGGTCTCTCAACGAGTTACCGGCACCGATATGTTGCCGTTGCATCATTTTCGGTTCGTTGCCGTGGCACCCTTTCGTTCCACCACGGTGACAATCCTTTTTGTCTCTTTTAAGTCAACCTTTTACTAAAAATTGCATAAACTTGATCATATCATCCGCATCATGTTAACAACCTTGAATGTTTAATTGTTGTTTGCTTATAATTATTAAACATGCTTATGGGGATTTTCCGAACTTGTTGTTGTTATTTCCGGCCTCATTTAAATTGCCTAGTTAGTATAGTTTTATTATGTTTCACCTCTTGCCATGTTAACAAACATTTAATCTTGTCTTGTAAATAATGAGAGTCAACTAAATAATTAATGTGGTGTTTCGTCAATATGCAACTCGTTGCATATTGAGCTCCACTTAACTTGTAGTATTTTTTTGTGCACTTTGCCATGCCATGCATAATTAAACCGGACATGCATCATGCTTGCTTGTGCATCGTATGCCATGTTTATGTTTGTGTGTTTACCGTGTTGTTTCTTCCTTTCCGGTTGCTCCTCTTGTTAGCTTCGGTTTCGTTCCGGAGTTGTGAGGATTCGCTCGTCTGTTGCTTCGTCTTCTTCGTGGATCCGTTCTTCTCCCTTGTGGAATCCCAGGCAAGATGACCGAACCCGGATACCATTACTATCTTTGCCTATTGATAGTAGTCTCGATCTATAGTTTTGCCTCGATGCCCATGTCTTTCTTGTCAGCCTCCTACTTGTAACCATTGCCTTGTTTAACCACCCTACCTACGCAAACCGTTGCTTGGCTAAGTACGCTTCGCTCAGCCCCTCTTATAGCTTTGTTAGTTGCAGGTGAAGATTGAAGATGCTTGCTTCATGTTGAAGTTTGGTTGGGTTATATCACACTATATAAATGCTAAATGAAATCATCTATATACTGGCAGGGTGGAAGGCTAAGCCTTTTGCTTGGTGTTTTGTTCCACTCATGCCGTTAGGAACCGTATAAACCGGTGTTATGTTCCTTGATTATGCGTTCCTAACACGGTTGGGGTGTATGGGACCCCCTTGATAAACCGCTAAGTGCTAAGTCTTTTCCAGCAAGTCCCAACATTTGGTACTATTTGCCTCATAATAACAACTTAATTAAATAATTAAACTTGCATAGGGGGTCGCACCCTCGGGTTCTTAATTCTACATAGCAGGGGGGGCCAGCGCTGATGGTGTTGGTCCCAAACGGGGAGCCTGCAGGGCCGCCTTGGGGAAACCCGAGGTATCTGGTATACCCGTAGCTTCGCCCATCCGGTCGTGTCCTGAGACTTAGATACGCGCGGCTACTATCAGGGTGTCGACACGCCGGGAGGATTTGCTGGATTAGCCTTACCTTAGTTCGGTTTAACTTGAGCACGGGATTCCGAGAATACTCGGGTCTTCCCACCTATGGAGTTGCGACTCCGCGGATCGTGGGCTTGTGATGGGCCAAGTTGGAACACCCCTGCAGGGTTTGAACTTTCGAAAGTCGTGCCCGCGGTTATGTGGCAGATGGGAGCTTGTTAATTCCGGTTGTAGATAACTTGACACAATGTTTCTAATACACTACCAGCGTGTGTACCGTGACTGTCAATTTCCGAATAGGGATTTGGGAGTTGAACACGGTGGGGTTATGTTTGACCGGCTTTAGTTAGGATCACTTCGTGATCATCTTTCGACCGATGCACTTCTCTTCTCGCTCTCTATTACGTAAGTTAGTGCTAGTTGCTGCTGCAGACTCTTGTTTTGCCTTCACCTCATATTCTTTCTTCAGCCTTGTCCTCACCCAAGGCTTAAATCGTCTTGTTACCCGGGAACGGGATTGCTGAGTCCTCTGTGGCTCACAGTTACTTCACCACACCAGTTGCAGGTTCAGCCGAGTTTGATGTAGGAGTTGGATCAGTTCTTCACCTGGGAGCTCAATGAAGAGTGTGGCCGTATGCTTGTGACGTTTCGACGATCAGTAGTGGTTTCTACTAGGATTCGATCCTGACCTGTGGCTTTATGTTGTTTTGGTATCTTTCTTTTGGTTCTTCACCCGTAGTCGGGTTGTGATGTTCTGAATGATGATTGCTTATGTAATGTATTGTGTGAAGTGGCGAGTGTAAGCCAACTATCTCCTTTTGCATTTTAATCCCTCTTTTACATGAGTCGTGCAAAGATACCAAACTTGAGATCATTCTAGGATGGATTTATGCCTTTAAGTCGTGCCTCGACACGTAGGAGGTATAACTCCATCCTGGGCATTACAACTATTTTGCAATTTCATCCCTCTTTTACATGAGTCGTGCAAAGATACCATACTTGAGATCATTCTAGTATGAGCTTATACCTTTAAGTCGTGCCTCTACACGTAGGAGGTATAATCTCATACTGGGCATTACAAGTTGGTATCAGAGCCTTCTCCTACCTAGAAGCCCCCACTGATTGATCGAATTGTTGACGGTTGAGTCTAGGCACACACTTGAAAATGTTTTGAGTCCTATATATATATCGGAGAGTAGGATTTCTTTTGCTCCTCATCCCTTTTTCACTCTGGTGAGGACTCCTGACGATTACTTATCTCTTCTACTCTCAAAAATTCACTAATTTTTTTTAGGATCACGCAAGTATTGTTTGAATTGTTCTGATGTCTTTGTGACGAGAACATTGTTCTCGATGCCTCCTGTCATTTAGGGGTTGTGGCAGTGTCCTGGGGAGTTGAGCTCCGAGGTGTTGTCGTCACAAATCCATCGCAGCAGTTCTGGAATACTTAAGACGGCCGATATTGAAAACTCTTCTATGCGGTTAGTGGCAAGATAACCCCGACATCACCCAGTACTGGGCAGGTAGTTCGGGAGTATTGCCATAGCTTGTATAGAAGATGAGTTTCGAAGGTCCGAGGTAAACAGTTTCCGGAAATAACTAGTTATGTGTTGAAGGATGGATACAGCTGGATGTAGGATTAGAGTTGAGTGCGCGATGCTTCCCCTGTATCCCCAACACCTGATTGCATAACTGGAAACTTTCGGAAATTAATAGGTGGGTTCATCTAGTAGTTCGTAGGCATTCTTCCAACGAATGCATGATATGGAGTTCGGGGTTCTACATTGAGTGAAGTAGTTTTATGGGCGTTTGTTCCGATCGGGAGTTGCATCTTAAAAGGGCCCTTGGCTATGCTGATCCGGGGATTGCAAAACCCTTTTGTAACACGTTCCATAAGCTTTCAGCACGAATATGTTGAATGAAACTTCTATCTTGCTTTTGTTCTATCTGCTCCTTGTTGTTTTTATTTACCTTTTGTTCTCCCAAGTGGCTTCTCAAGAAGATTGTTGTACCATTAAACTGTGGATTACATTCGTTCATTTTTGTTCGAATGTTCTGTGAAGACTTATGTTGCAATTTCTAGCCGTTGATTCAGCTTATATATTTTCAATCAATGGCTAATAGTTGTCATCTCATTCAGGATGGCTCCTAAAAAGGTTCCCAATGCTAACCCAGAGGGTGAAGAGGTTCCTGATCGTCCTCCTTCCCCTCCTCCTCCGTCTAAGGCCTGGAGAGCAATTATGGAAGCGACGAACCAGAACACCCAGATGCTTATGCAAATGATGCAGAACTTTCAAGAAAATCAAGCAAATCAAGGTGGTCATGGGAACCAAGGCCAAGGAAATTTGTTCAACCAACCTCACTTTGCTACTCTCAACCAATTCCTGGCAAACCAACCGAAGGCATTCAGTTACTGTGTGGATCCGCTAGATGCTAAAGACTGGATAACAGACATCAAGCAGCACTTTGAATGCAGTAACGTGAGACCTGAGGATTATGTCAAGTTTGTCGCCTTCCAACTCAAGGACCAAGCCGTTGATTGGTGGCAGCAGTACAAATATTCCAGAGAAGGACGTGAAATCTCGTGGACTGACTTCTGCAAGGATTTCCGCTCTCACCACATTCCAACTAGTGTCATCGAAGGCATACGTGAGCAATTCCGCAACCTGAAGCAAGGCACCATGTCCGTTTATCAATACAATGTCAAGTTCCAGAACCTTGCCTGCTATGCCAAGCAAGACATCCCAGATTCCAATAGCAAGATTTATCAGTTCCGTGGTGGTCTGAAGGATGAACTCCAGCTAGCTCTCACCTTGTTTGAGCCGGATGAATTTGATCAATTATATAACATGGCCCTTAAGCAAGAGGCAGCCCAACTCAAGATGGAAGCTTCCAAAAAGAGGATCAGAGATGCTGTTAACTCCTCCTCTTCTTCCCAAGTGGTTGCAAAGCAGCAGAAGTTTTGGCTTCCACCTCCTCCAGTGATCCGACCTTCCAACAACAACAAGCACTCTGGTGGCCGTTGTTTCTCCCACCCACCCAACCCAAGCAATCATTCAAAGAATCACTTTCAAGCTTCGAAGTCGAGCGCTCCTTATTACCGTCCTCTCTCAGAAGTGGTTTGCAACAAGTGTGGGCAGAAAGGTCACTATGCAAACAAGTGTACTCAAAGGCGCCTTCCGCCTCCTCCACCTTTCAGCACTGCTATTGTCAAGCACAACCCCAAGCATGCAAGAGTGAACTTGATGAATGCAGCTCAAGCAGAGAATTCTTCAGATGTGATAATTGGTAATCTTCCGGTTAACCCAATTCCTGCAAAAGTCTTGTTTGATTCTGGTGCATCACTTTCCTTCATATCATGTACATTTGCATCCAAGCACAACGTGGGCACAGTGGACTTACCACAGAAGTTATCAATTATTTCTCCGGGCAAGCATATGACTTCCACCTCAAAGGCTCCGAATGTATCTATTCATATGGGTGATTACCGCTTTCTGGTCTCTCCGGTTATTCTCGGCAATTCCGACATTGATCTTATTCTTGGGATGGATTGGCTCTCCAAGCATGATGCAAACATTGATTGTGCAAATAAGGAAGTCAAGCTTACTCATCCTGACTAAGACGTGATTGTCTTCGCAGCTCGAGATAACACAATCAGGCTATTCTCTCTCAATGACAAGGGCAAGATTAACGCCATTTCTCAAATTACGGTGGTCAATGAATATGAAGATGTTTTCCCTGAAGAGCTTCCAGGCATGCCTCCGCATCGTCAAGTTGAATTCGTTATTGAACTCGAGCCCGGTATCGAGCCAGCATGCCGGCGTCCGTACAAGCTTTCCCCTGATGAGTTGAAGGAGCTGAAGAAACAACTCAATGAGCAAGAGCGTATGGGTCTAATCAGGCCTAGCACTTCTCCTTGGGGCCGTGGTGTTCTATTTGTCAAGAAGAAGGATGGCACAGAGCGCCTTTGTGTTGATTACCGGCCATTGAACAAGAAGACAATAAAGAACAAGTATCCGCTCCCCAATATCAATGAATTGTTCGAGCAGCTCAAAGGAGAAAAGGTGTTCTCAAAGCTCGATCTCCGGATGGGTTACCATCAGATTCGTATCCGAGAAGAAGATATTCACAAGACTGCATTCAGAACAAGCTACGGCTCCTATGAATACACGGTCATGTATTTTGGCCTCGCAAATGCTCCACCCACCTTCTCGAGGATGATGCACTTCATATTCAACCCCTACACCAATGAATTTGTTCTCGTCTATCTGGATGACATCTTGGTATTCTCCAAGAATGAAGAAGATCATGCCAAGCACCTCCGTTTGGTTCTCGACAGACTCCGTGAACACAAGTTCTATGCGAAGTTCTCTAAATGCGAATTCTGGTTGGATAAGGTCTTATATCTTGGCCATATCATCTCTGCTGAGGGTATTTCTGTCAACCCCGAGAAAGTTGAAGCGATTGTCAACTGGGAACCCCCGCAGAACGTCAAGCAACTCCGAAGCTTCCTTGGTCTCGCTAGCTATTGCAGAAGGTTCGTTGAGAACTTCTGCAAGATTGCCAAGCCTCTCTCCAACTTGCTGCAGAAGAATGTCAAGTACAACTGGTCTCCTGATTGTGATGTGGCATTCAAAACACTCAAAGAGAAGCTCATTTCTGCTCCGGTTCTTACTCCTCCGGATGAGTCCAAGCCCTATGAAGTATTCTGCGATGCTTCTCTACAAGGACTTGGTGGTGTTCTCATGCAAGACAAGAAGATTGTGGCATACACTTCTCGTCAATTGAAGCCAAATGAGAAGAATTACCCCACACATGATCTCGAGCTAGCAGCAGTGGTACATGCCTTGATCACGTGGAGACACCTTTTGTTGGGCAGAAAAGTGGACATCTTCACCGATCGCAAGAGCTTGAAGTACATCTTCACACAGCCGAACCTGAACCTTCGCCAGACTCGTTGGGTTGAGATGATCCAAGAGTATGATCCAAGCATCGAATACACACCTGGCAAGGCCAATGTCATTGCAGATGCCTTGAGCAGAAAGGCATATTGCAACAGTCTCCTTCTCAAGCTGTTTCAGCCTGAGCTTTGTGAATCATTCAGGAAGCTCAACCTCCAAGTTGTTACGCAAGGCTTTCTTGCAAATCTTCAAGTAGCTCCTACCTTGGAAGATCAGATCCGTGAGGCCCAACTAAGTGATGCTATGGTGCAGAAAGTGAAACATGGTATTGCTAAGGGTACTCCCAAATACAAGTGCTATCGCGTTGATGAGAAAGACACCTTGTTCTTTGAGGACAGACTTGTGGTTCCCAAGGGTGATCTCAAGAAGCTCATAATGAACAAATCACATGACTCCCTCCTCTCGATTCATCCCGGAAGTTCCAAGATGTACCAAGACCTCAGGCAATCTTACTGGTGGACTCGCATGAAAAGGGAGATTGCCCAATTCGTGAATGAATGTGATGTCTGCAGAAGAGTGAAGGCCATCAACGTCCAGCTGGTCTCCTCCAACCTCTTCCTATTCCCGAGTGGAAATTCGTCCACATTGAAATGGATTTCGTCACTGGGTTTCCCAAGTCCAAGAAGGGGAATGATGCTATCTTTGTTGTGATTGACAAGCTAACCAAAGTAGCTCACTTCCTTACCGTCAAAGAATCCATC
Organism: Secale cereale; assembly: GCA_902687465.1. Taxonomy (NCBI): domain Eukaryota; kingdom Viridiplantae; phylum Streptophyta; class Magnoliopsida; order Poales; family Poaceae; genus Secale; species Secale cereale. The sequence continues at coordinate 259,090,540 of LR738715.1, read as the reverse complement.
AATGCACCTCAACTGGCAGAGTTGTACACTTCCAGAATTGTGTCGTTGCATGGCATTCCTCAAGTCATCTCCTCAGACCGTGGAAGTTTGCTCACATCCAAGTTCTTGGACTCCTTTCAGTCAGGCATGGGAACTAAGATCCGCTTCAGCACTGCGTTTCACCCTCAGACTAGTGTTCAAGTCGAAAGAGTGAACCAAATCCTCGAAGACATGCTCAGAGCTTGTGTCATCTCTTTTGGCATGAAGTGGGAAGATTGTCTCCCGTTTGCCAAGTTCTCTTACAACAACAGTTTCCAAGCAAGTGCCGGCAAAGCTCCTTTTGAAATCCTTTATGGTAGAAAGTGTCGTACACCTCTCAACTGATCCGAGACTGGTGAACGTCAACTTCTTGGCAATGACTTGAACTCAGAAGCCGAAGAAATGCGCAAAGTCATACGTGAGAATCTCAAGGCCGCTCAATCGTGCCAAAAGAGTTACTATGACGGCAAGCATCGTGATTTGGCCTTCGACATTGGGGATCATGTCTATCTCCGTGTTTCTCCTATGAAAGGAACCCAAAGATTCGGTATCAAAGGAAAGCTTGCTCCTAGATACGTGGGCCCTTTCAAGATTCTTGGCAAAAGAGGCGATCTAGCCTATCAACTTGAGCTCCCCTCCAACTTTGCAAATGTTCATGATGTATTTCACGTGTCTCAACTCCTCAAGTGCTTCAAGACACCTGAACGCACCATTCCGTTCGAGGAGATTGATCTTCAACAAGACTTGTCTTACCGTGAGCACCCTCTTGCTATTCTTGAAGAAACTGAGCGCAAGACCCGCAACAAGTCAATCAAGTTCTTGAAAGTTAAGTGGTCACACCATACCGACCGAGAAGCTACGTGGGAACGAGAAGATCAACTTCGTTCCGAGTATCCTTCCTTCTTCCAGTCCTAGATCTCGGGACGAGATCTTTTCGTAGTAGAGGAGAGTTTGTAATGCCCCAGATGTAACACTTTCCAATTATGGCAATATATGAAACTTTGACTTCATCAATTCCATTCTGGGCTCTTCTTTCATTTCGGGTTTCTTCATTTTTTCATGTGCGTGTGTGCTTTCATCCATGTCATGTTATCATGTGCATTGCATTGCATTCGTGTTGTCACTTGCACCCGGTCCCACTCGTCTCTTCCCGTTGTCCGTTTCGAGTTCCGACACTCACACCCGTGCCCGTGGCATCCCCGTGTCCTTCTTTTGTGTGTGGTCGTGTAATGTTCCCAGAATGAGGTGAGACTTTTTGTGCGTTGTTGTTTTGGTACGTGTAGGCCGCCTGTGAAGTTTCATCGCGTTTGGAGTTCGTTTGGTACTCCAACGGTTAACCTAGTGAGCTAGAAGTACCCCTTCCTTTGGCCCAAGACCCCCTCCACAACAGCACACAAACCCAGCACAACCACACCCATCCTCTCGGTCGTCGGATCATGATCGTGTGGGCAAAAACCGCACCCCATTTGGAGTTTCCTAGCTCCCTATGCCTATAAAAACGTCCCCCACGTCCAATTTGGGACGAAACCCTAGTCCTCCTGTTTTTTTTTCATTTTTCCCGTGCCCGCAGCTCCTTCGCGCGTCGGACGTGTCTGCCCGGCGCCGGACGAGTCCGCCGCTGCCCCCTCGGCCAATCAGACGGTGCCACGTCGCCGGCCCCGCCGCCTCTCTCTCCGTCCGCCTCGCCGTCGGCCGCGGGAACTCCGCCGCCGCCCAACGGAGCCGCCCCGGCCTCGCCATCCACCGCGGCCCCGGCCGGCGAGCTGCTGCGCCGCCGCCTCCCTTGCCGGACCGCCGCCTCCACCTCCAACTCCGACGAGCTCGGCCCCCTCCGTCCCGATCAGGAAAACGGGACCAGATCCACCAGTTGCTCCATCCAAACAACCCGCCTCCGCCCGGATCTCTCCGTCCCGGGACATCCCCGTCCCGGGTTGACTTTTGTGAGGTATAAAAAACGACTAAGTCCCAGATCTGCTATGTTTTGTTGCCTACTTTGCATGGCTGTAACTTCGTGCTCGTAAATCCGTTTTGGGCGTGTGATATATCAAAATGATCGTGGTGATGTGCTCTACATTTTGTTCCATTGTGGCATGCTTGTTTGGGATCATCTTGATGACCTAATCATCGTGACAAGAGTGCTACTTGTTATAACCTGCTGTTACTTGTTATTTTGATGCCATGTTTGAGATGTGATAACTTGGTGCATGTTTATCCAAATGGAGCATATGATATGTCAAAATGTTCATTGTGAAGTGCTCTACATGATGGTTGCTGTAACATTCATGATAGGTGTCATATTACCATGTTAATCTCTGTTGCAAAAGTGTACGTGGCTGTTAAGTGCTGAAACTTGTTATGAGATGCTGTTTTGACATGCTCTTTGCTATTGATGTGTTTGTCCTCATGTCACATGTCAATATGTTTTAGAAGCACCATCATAAGGTATTTGTTGTGGTGCAAACCACTTTCCATGATATGCCTTGAGGTGACTTAAACAAGCTTGTAAACATGCCATGCCAATGTTACTGTTTTATACTTAGTGAAAAAACTGCTAAGTCTGGAATCTGTTTTAACCTGATGCTATGTTTGCTTGATGCCCCACTCAAATCCATGCTTGTTTTAGAGTGGCCAATGGTCATTCCTTGTTGTACATGTTTTTGTCTATCCATCCATGCCCTTACTTGCACATATGGCCTGCTGTAGCTTATTTATTTCTTGCTCTCAAGTTGCTATAAATTATGCCTGTCAGGTTTTTATCAGCATGATTTATTTGGTGTAGCTTGTTGCTATTGATCCATGCCTCCTATGGAGTTGCTCCAATGGAGTTGATTGTTGTAGGATATGTCTACTACATGTCCATGATCTTTATATACTTAGTGGAGTTGATATGCATGTTGTTTTGTGCCTCCGAAGGCAGCATCGTGATGATATTTTTGCCTTCCCAGATTTTGGTTAAGTCTGGATAATTTTATTGCAACTTGCCATGCTTGGTTAATTGTGTTCCAGCAGGTTTTTGGGTGTGTTCTAAGTTCATGCTCGTTAAGTAACATGTCTACTTCACATCCATGCTTCTTGTCATCATGTTTGGGTGTTGTACCGTATATATCTCTTGCTCCAAAGTTGCTATGTGGCTGTTAACTTCAGCTTGGCATTGTATCTTGTTTCGTGTGTATGTGTTGAACCGTTGCTCCGTTTTGAGCGTGCCCTATATTAAACTTGTGTGATTTATCATGTGGAATCATAATATCATGTTTTTTACATGTTTGGAGTGTGTTTGCTTGATGTTTGGATGCATCTTGCACCGTTGCCTTGCTTGTCTTGTTTTGCTCATATCTTCTAGACCGTAACTCCGAATTAAACAAACTTTATATGAAACTTGACTAAAATTTCGTGTAGATCATCATGGTGCATGTTAACTTGCTGTTTGACAACTTTAACTTAAGGTTTGTTCAGATCTGGACCAATTTCAAAATATGCATATGAGGACTTACCGGATTTGCTATATATTGATTCCGGCCTCATTTAAACTTGTTGTTTTGTGTTTTTCTTGTGTGCTTCATCCCTTGCCATGAAATGCATCATATAGACTTGGCTTGCATCATGTTGATTGTGCATTGCACCTTGTTTGATATGTGCCATGTTGTGTTCTTGTGTTGAGTAGAGCCGGGAGCCGAGACCGAGAACGAGGTTCCTACCGAGGTTGAGTACGAGGAGCCGTCTTACGATCCCATCGACGACTCAACAGGCAAGATGACCTGACCCAGATATCATTACTATCTTTGCCTATTGCTAGTTGTCTCGCTCTTTAGCTTATTGCCTCGATGCACATGTTTGTTTGTCAGCCTCCTATTGTAGCCATGAATCTCTCTAACCACCCAACCTAGCAAACCTTTGTTTGGCTACGTAACCTTCGGTCAGTCCCTCTTATAGCATTGTTAGTTGCAGGAGAAGATTTGAAGATTCTTGCTTCATGTTGAAGTTATTGTTTGGATATCACACTATATAATCTGTTAAACTAAGTCATCTATATATTGGTAATGGGTGGAAGGCTAAGCCTCTTGCTTGGTGTTTTCTTCCACTCATGCCACCCTAGGAACCGTTTAAACCGGTGTTATGTTCCTTGATGTTGCGTCCCTAACACGTTTGGGGTTTATGGGCCCCCCTCGATAACCCACTTAGCGCTAAAACTTTTCCAGCAAGGCCCGACATTGGTACTCCATTTGCCTAACAACTAAAACTTGCATAGGGACTAGTTATCCCGTGATCTTAATTAACAACCCCCGGGCCAGTGCTCCACATGAGTGTTGGTCCAACCGAGTAGACTGCAGGGCCGCCTTGGGGAAACCCGAGGTATTTGGTATTTTCCTGTAGGCTGTCTCATCCGGCCGTGGCCTGAGACTAGATACGCGCGGCTACTGTCAGGGTGTCGGCACGCCGGGAGGTCTTGCTGGATTAGTTTTACTTTACCTTAGTCGGAATATCTTGAGCACAGGATTCCGAGAATACTCGGGTCTTCCCACCTTGGAGTTACGACTCCGCAGATCGTGAGCTTGTGATGGGCTAAGTAGGGACACCCCTGCAAGGTTTGATCTTTCGAAAGCCGTGCCCGCGGTTATGTGGCAGATGGGAATTTGTTAATATCCGGTTGTAGAAAACTTGACACCATGTTCAGAATACACTACCAGCGTGAGTAACCGTGACGGTCATTTTCCGAAAGGGGTTCGGGAAGTGAACACGGTGGGGTTATGTTTGACGTGCTGAGATAGGATCACTTCGTGATCACTTTGAAGATCGTTGGCGCTTCTCTTCTCGCTCTAAACACGTAAGCTAGTGCTAGTGCAGCTGCAACCTTTGTTCTTCAGCCTTGTTCCACACCCAAGGGTTAGATAGTTTTGCTACCCGGGAATGGGATTGCTGAGTCCTCCGTGGCTCACAAATTCTACACAACACCAGATGCAGGTACCATGGTGAACTACACAGGTGATGGCACCGAGCTGTACTGGGAGTTCGACCAAGAACGTGGGCAATACTACGTGTACTATCCCGATGATCAGTAGTGGCTTCTACTAGGGGCGATTCGGACCTTGTGGCTTTATTTATGGTATCTTTCATTTGGATCTTCGTCCGTAGTCAGACTGTGATGTTATTTCGATGATGATTGCTTATGTAATGTATTGTGTGACGTGGCGAGTGTAAGCCAACTACTCTTTTACAATTTCATCCCTCTTTTACATGAGTCGTGCAAAGATACCATACTTGAGATCATTCTAGTATGAGCTTATACCTTTAAGTCGTGCCTCGACACGTAGGAGGTATAATCTCATACTGGGCATTATAGGTACCCAAAGTTGTACCCAACAGAATGTATGTGTGGCTGGCAGGTGGGGTCAAACTGGACCCACCTGTCATGGACTGGGTCAACCTAGTCAATAGTTTGACTGGTCAAACATGACAGGGGACCCACATGTCATTGACTGATAACTAATTAACTAGTTAATTAGTTTAAGTAGTAGATTAATTAGGTTAATTAAACATAATTAATTTAAGTTAATTAATTAATTAATATTTTTATTTCTTATTTTTATTTTTACATTCCTTTTTTTATAAACATTTTAGGGGCTGGGCCCCACGTGTCATTTGCCCTAGGGGCCATAGCGGGTCGGGCGCGCGGAGCGGTTCGGGCGCTAGGCGTGCGGGCGCTGGGCGCCCGACACATCCCGCGGTGAGGCGAGGCCGCGGTGGTGCGGCGATCACCGGAGGGGAGGGGAACGGCGGTCAGGCGCCGGTGGGAAGGCGCGGGCGGCTCGAGGAGCCGGCGGCCAAGCGCCTGGCCGGAGGCGGCGACCGGACCGGCGCTGGGGCACGGGTGCGTTGGCCGCGGCGGGCCGGCGAAGGCAGGGGATGTGGTCAGGCGAGGCCGAGGGCCGGAGGGGGCGTGACTATGGCCGTGCCAGACGGCCGGGGCGAGGCACGGGCGCCAGGGCGCGGCTGGCCGTGAGCGGAGCGGCTCCACCAGCAGCACACTGCTGCGGGGCGTGCGGGCTGCAGGAAGAGTGACATCGGCGTGGGATGCGGGGTGGGGGTGGCGGCCAGCGCGGCGACGGTGTGGCTGGAGCTAGGTCAGGGCGGCAGTGAGACGTGGCCGACGAGTGCGATGATCAGAGGCGGGAGGCGAGCTGTGTCGGGGGAGGGCGCGGCCTGCAGCGGGAGCAAGGGCGCGGGTAGGCGCGGTCGCCGAGCGGGAACGGGGGAAAACGGGCGTGCATGCGATAGCGGAAGCAGAAAGGGAGGAGGGGAGGCGACGGCTCACGGGGGTCCGGTCGGGGAGGGCAGTGGGCTCGAGGTGGTCCGGCGAGGCGGATCGACGACGGGAAGGCCGAGGTGGAGGCGCTCCGGGCGGCGACGGCGAGGCGTGATGGAGACCTGCGGGGATGGGGTCGGGGAGGAAGCCCGATAGTGGTGAGGCGGATCGACGAGGCGGCAGGGCGTCGAGCGACGCTGGCGATGGCGAAGGGTGACAGGACGCCGCGGCGGCGCCGATCCAGTGGGACGGGGGCGACGAGGGGATGCGGGCAGGTTTAATTTTAGTGTTCGGGGGTGGTGAGGTCACCCATATAGGCCTCGGGAGTGGTTGGGCCGGCTGGCTGTGGGAGTGGCCGACTGGGACGGCCTATTGGGTCGGTTGGCCGGGGGGTCCTTTCCCTTTTTTTGTATTGTTATTTTATTTTATTTATTTATTTTTAGCTTAGTTTCTTTTTAAATCTAGTTTTATAAAACTACAACTAGCATCTAAATTAGTATTAATAGATATGCTACTGCCATAAATAGTTGTCATTATAATTAAAGTAATTTGTATTTGTTTATTAATTTAAGAGCTTTCAAATAATAGTTTTTATCGCTGTTTGATTTATGATAGTGCATTTAAACACATTATAAAGGTGTGGTTCCTCCACCAATATTACATATGATTTATTTGTCACTTTTAGAACATTTTAGTTTTGACGTTTGAAATTTTTTATGGTTTGCTTCATTTTGAATTTGAATTCAAACTGGTTTCGATCTAACACGAGATTATCAACAGTAATTGCGGTGACGTGTCGTCATTAGCAGAGGGTTATTGTAGCTTAACTATCCGAGCGTCACAAGTAGTATTGGTAAGCTCACCAAGTAGATACAAGGCGAGCACAACTATATGCTCGTATACAACCGAGTTATTTATCCAAAACCACAACACTTGAGGCTAGGGTAATAACTTAGTGCCACTTCTCAGACAGGGCACAAAAAACCACCAATTCTTTGCCTAATGACTAACGGTAGCACTGAATGTCTGATAAGCACGCGAAAACAGTGAAACTGAAAAGAAAAGTTGGGCCCACCTATCAAGCTGATGTGGCATGCTTGAGTGGACAATTTGCTGAGTTGGATAAGGGTCCCACCTGTAAGTGAGTCATCTATTTGTCTCTTTCCATTATTTTTCCTTTTTTCGTGGGCATTTCAACAAATATGTAAAGGGCACTTATCAGCGCACTACACGCCGCTCACGCGGCTCGCTGCCGCCCACTCTCGCTCATAGCGCACTCGACCGCCGGTGCTGCTCCCGCCGGGAAGCTCGCCACCGAAGTCGTAACACCACGACCCCCTTCCCCTCCTTGCTTGCCTCACCCGAGCCCTCCTGTGCTTGATCCGGTCGCCGACTCGGTCGCCGCCCCAGCTCCTTGTGTGGACGGTGCCGAAGACCGCAGGCGCCGCGAGCTTCCGGTCATGCTCCGGGTTGCCCAGAGCGTGGTCCTCCGTCCGACCAACACACCACGTCGACGGCCGGTCTCCTCGCGCGCGCGCTCCATCGACGACGGCAGCACCATGAGGAGCGTCGCCAGCAGGTGGGCGCACACCTCCAGCCCGCGGAGCTCGTTGCCAGCCTCGTGGACGCGGGTGCCATGAGCCGCCATCACCTCCCGCAAAAGGTTTCGTGCTTCAACCCACTCCGGTGAGCCCCGCCATGGATGCCATGGCCTCCGACCGCGACCTCACTGCTAGTCGCCGCTGCGGGCCGCAGGGGCCGGCGGCGCTGCGGGTGTTTCTTTGGAGAGGTCAAGCATAGGCGTCTTGCTAGGAGGCTCCCGTGGCCGAGGAGGCGACGGAGTTGACATGCGGTGGCACGCCATGGCGGCTAGGCATTGGGGGAAGACTATAGGAGGAATAGGAAGAGGGCAGGGGAGAATGATAGAAGGAAAAGGAAGAGGGCACGGGGAAGAAGCTCGTCGGAGCGATGACGCTCGCCAGCCGGTGGGGCTCTGGCGGGTGCGGCTGCCGCTGGATATGGCCGGCTGTGTCGGGGTGGGTGGGGAAGAAAGTGGCTTGGGGTGAAAGGGGGTGTGAATAAGAGAGGCCAACAGGCGGGGCCTTTGGCCACCTCAGCAAATTATCCATGCAGGCATGGCACATCGGCCGGACAGGTGAGCCCAACCAGTCAGATTCGCTGTCCGCGCGACCAAATTCGAGCATCAATGCTCCGCGTTACGGATTAGACGCAATTTTGGTGGGTTTTTGTGCCCTGGCTCAAATGTAGTACCAAGTTGTTACGCTAGCCTCAAGTATGATGGTTTTGGGTAAATAACTCTATACAACCGAACAACACGCACTCATCACTTTTTATACAATGAGAGCAATCAAACACGGCGCGTAGATGTATCGTTATGATACAGGGAGAGGATATGCAGTCAACCAATCAACATGTGGATGTTGATTTTTTTTTTCCGCATATGCTCAACCAGGAAAAGTGTGCAAATGAGCAAAAACGATGCAGGTAATCAAACACATCACAAGCAAACACACAACACAGAAGTAGAGCAGTCTTCTCTCGAACTCATATAAGTACCCAAAATATCCATCATATTTACCGATAATGTTTCACAGCCGAATGGTTCGTCAGCTGGAAACACAAGGGGATTACAGCAGTAATTACCGTGTACCCACATGACTGGCTAAGTCGCAAAGAACAGAACGATACATTCAGGCAATCGAGTCCCTCGTCCTGCACCGCTGTAAAACCCGCAATCATCATTGAACTAAAAAAAAGTCTCATCATGTGCTATCCTATATCTGGCTAAGCTTTTCCTGTAACCTAAACCCATGTAACTTTTGGTAAGGGCATCATCACGTCAGTTGGCTTCTCCACGCTGCAATGATCTCCTGAAAAGATGATCTGGAATCTGGAGGGCTCTACCATGCCCAGTCTACTGTACTAGTTCCTCTGTCAAAAAGCACAAGACAGACAAAATGTCAGACACCTCTGAATCCTGACCAGATTATTCCTAATTGTTCAAAGCAACATAATCATGCACATGATGAACAGATTATTACTACTCTTTTCGAAAAAACTACTTGTTAACAGTATTCAGTGCCCATCTCTCTAAAATCTTGCAATTGGTGTTCTACTGGAGATGGAACAGAGCATAGTAAGCAGAAAGCAGCCTTGCACTGTCGCACATGAGTAGTCTGATTAGAGAAATAATAGCATCGCATCTTAGTATTATCTTATGGATGAACCACTCAAGGCTAATTTCAGGCTGTTTTCTAGCAATAATGAATGTCTCACCAAATTTAATGATCTCATTGCTCATGATGATGCATAGGTTGGTGCTCTCAGGAATTGCAGATTTGCAGGCATGTTGCGTCCGAATTCAAACGCGAATCAACAATCATTAACCATGGGCAATGAGCAGATGGGCTCAGGCAACAAGAGAAAACTCACCGAGTAGGCCGCCGCCGGCTGCGGCGGCGACTGAGGTGTGTGTATCGGCGGAGGTGGAGATGGCGGTGGAGGTGGCTGGGGTTTGTGTATCGTCGGAGGTGGAGATGGCGACGTCGGCGAGAACCCGCATGCGCTCGATCTCTAGGTCCCGCATGGCCTCCAGGCGGCGCTCCTCCAGCCGTGTCGCCTCCATCTGCTTGGCCGCCTCAACCCGCTCGTACGTCCCCGCCAGCCTATCCAGAGCAGCCGCAA
>LR738715.1:259035268-259054397 GCA_902687465.1 Secale cereale | reverse complement strand
GCCGCGCCGCCGTCAGCCGCGCCGCCGCCGCCGCCTGCTGCACGCCGTCGCCCTGCCGCCGCGCCCTCCCCCTCACCGAACGTCGCCGCTGCCTCGCCATCGTCCACCGCCGCTGACCCGCCACTGCATGTTGACCCGACCCATAGACCGAACCCGATCCGCGAGGTAATAAACCGCCGTTTTTTATTTTCGTTCGTTAAAAAAACCTAGTTCGGTTTATTTTTAGATCGGTTCAATTTTCTTCGTTTTTCTTTGGTTTTATTATTTAACGAACGTCCGCTGTTTAGTCTCAGAAAACAAACGTTCGCAAATTAGTCTTTTCTTTTTCTGTTAACTTTTGTCGAGGACTTATCCATGATGAAAATTTTACAAATCGGTCCCTGATCTTCAAACCCTTGTAACTTTTTACTCGTTAGTCGGAATTAGATGAAACGAACACCAATTTCTTCGTCTCGATCTCATCTTTCCAGTAGTACAGCTCAAAGTTGGTTTTGAAAGCTTTAGAATTTGAATTCAAGCAGTTTTGTGTTTGAACTTTGTTTGATCATAATTTGAGTTTCGTAACTCCGTTTGAGTTGATTATTTTTGCAAATCGAATCTCTTGACATAAACTTTCTGATAAGGCCATATTCACTTAATTTTGGTACTATTAGAAATTGTTTTCAGCTGCAAGAGTGATTTGGTTTTTTTCGAAGTCTTTCGAGATTTGTTCTTCAATTCTGTTGCATGATTGCTTATGTATGCTATTGTTTGATTGCGATAGAATTCCCAGAGTGCGAAGCATGCTACTACGAGTCTTTAGGTTTCAGCGATCGTCAGCAAGGCAAGTTCATACTTTGATCATACTTTCCAATACCCAGTTTTTACTGCATTTGTTATATCCTCAAATACTTGCATGGGTAGGACTGGTTACATAATTTGATGCTTGGTAGTTCATGAGGTAGGAACCCAATATCTTGAGATCATCCAAGGGAATATACGCTTTGTTACTTATTGCTTAGCCATGCTTGTAGACGTGGATTGGTATGAGTGATTTCATGAAAGTTGTGAGAGTAATAACAACTAAAGGTTTCTTAAGGTGGAATTTAATACACATCTGGGTGGATTGGTTGTAGGGCACCTGGAGAATCCAGTGTTGTCCTAGGAAATCCGGGAGGACCCGTGTGATTATCCTATGGAATGCCACCCAGGCTCAAAGGGATCATATATCATTCATGCCTAGAAACTTCCGTGTGCAGCCACAATGCCATTATGTGCTCTGGCATAGTTGAGTATGTTGTGTGACCTCTTTCCGTGGTAGACTAGCAGATGTAGCGGATGTAGGTGGTACGGTCTACCCAGGGTTAAGAGTTAATGCTTCTGAAAGACTGTATCTCTGTCATCCGTTTCTCAAACACCATGTAGTGCGAGAAATCAAACGGAGGAGATCGAGTCGTGTGGGAAAAAGTGCACAAACCTCTACAGAGTGTACACACTATTCATGAGTTGTCGTGTCCCCGGTTATGGACATTTTTTAGTATCCCGGTATTTGAATTATGGACTGATCTCATCACTTTACTAATTTGTTGGTTTAATAATGACTTTGGTTTGGGATTGAGATGGAGGAACCATACTCAATTGTTCATGTTATAAATTTAACAAAAGTAGTTAAATAAAGGCATTCCTTTGTTGTAGGGAAAAACTAGCTTTATGCAAAAATAAACCTTACAGCCTCCACCAGCCAAATATGCATGTAGTGTAGGCTTTGCTCATTATCATTACAGTGTGTTCTTGCCAGCATATTCAATGTGCTGACCTACATGGCTGCAACGTATCATGTTGCAGAGTTTTCAGACAAGGATTAAGGTGCGATAGGTCATTGTCATGCACTCAATGTTTGCCGTGGAGTTGGATGGACTCAACTACTCTTCATAGCTTCCGCAGTTTATTATTTTAGATGGCCTTCAGCCATTTTCGTGTAATGGATATTGCCTCTTCGAGGATTTTCGTTGTAATAAAGTGTGATTGAATCTCTGTTATAAATGCTCGAGTACTGTGTGTGTGTCAGCATACCAATCCAGGGATGACACTGAGCACAGAGACTTCGGTTCATTGGAACCGTGGTCGCTACAACCTACAAAGTACTTCTAGTTTTATACTTGTTCTAGGTAAAGCGAACGTCAAGCGTGCGTAGAGTTTTATTGGTGGCCGATAAAACTTGAGAGAATATTTGCTCTACCTTTAGCTCCTCGTTGTGTTCGACACTCTTACTTATCGAAAGAGGCTACAATTGATCCCCTATACTTGTGGGTTATCAAGACCTTTTTCTAGCGCCGTTGCCAGGGAGCAATAGTGCGGGGTGAATATTCTCCTGTGTGCTTGTTTGCTTTATCATTAAGTAGATTTTATTTGTTGTTCTAAGTTGTTCTCTATCTTTAGTTATGGATATGGAACACGAAATACCAAAAAATAGGTGTACTTGCTACTCATGGAGATGGGGAACCTCCTAAAACCCTTGATGCTCATTATGTGAAAAATATTATGTACTACTTTGATAATCCTGAGAAAACCCCATTCAACTATATAATGGGAGTAGCATTGGATTAACATGAATACAATAGGGATTATCACTTGACACAAAAAGGGAAACTATTATGGGATCAAATTTATATGTTGCGTTGGTATGCTCGGGATTTATGCTTGAGATATGATTATACTTGTTGCTCTAGGATGAAGGCTCCACACCTTCTCTTTTCATGCAAATTTAATGATGATGAAACCTTAGCTTCTTATGCTAATGGTATATATGATTATTATGATGTGGAACAAATAGAAGAATTTGTTGCTTTTAAGGGTGCTTATGAAATTGAATCTCTGTTAAAAAGGTATGAAGCTTTTGATGATGATGTTTATAGGCCTGAAATTTTTGCTATATTGAAATATTGCTATTTAAATTATAAATACAAGGCCGATATTGATGCGTTTATTGAGAAGGTCTCCGCTGTCCAAGAAGAGACTAATATTTTACAGGAAACTATGGAGGAAGAAATTGATGACACTGTGAGCCCATTAGATGAAAAAGATGACGAGGAGAGCGAAGAACAAAAGGAGGAAGAGCGGATTAGCTACCCGTACCCACCTTCTAATGATAGTAACTCTTCAACTCATATATTGTTTAATTTCTGTTCGTGCTTACCGAAGGATGAATGCTATGATGATTGCTATGATCCCTTGGATTCGTTTGAAATATCCCTTTTTGATGAACTTGATGCTTGCTATGCTTGTGGCCATGATGCCAATATGAATTATGCTTATGGATATGAACTTGCTATAGTTCCTTATGTTAAATATGAAATTGTTGCTATTGCACCCACGCATGATAGTCCTATTATCTTTTTGAATTCTCCCGACTACACTATATCGGAGAAGTTTTCCCTTATTAAGGATTATATTGATGGGTTACATTTTACTACTACACATGATGATTTTAATAGATATAATATGCATGTGCTTGTCGCTCCTACTTGCAATTATTATGAGAGAGGAACTACATCTCCGCCTCTCTATGTTTCCAATATGATAAAATTGCAAGAAACTGTTTATACTATGCATTGGCATCTACTATGTGTGCATGAATTGTTCTTGTATGACACGCCGATGCATAGGAAGAGAGTTAGACTTCATTGTTGCATGATATATGTTACTTTGTGCTCACTACTAAATCACAAATCATTGTTAATTAAAATTGGCTTTGATATACCTTGGGATCCGGGTGGACCCATTACTTGAGCACTATATGCCTAGCTTAATGGCTTTAAAGAAAGCGCTGCCAGGGAGACAACCCGAAAGTTTTAGGGAGTCATTTATTTCTGTTGTGTGCTTTTTATAAAGTTTAAAAACTAAAAAATAAAGAGGGGAACCTAAAACTTTTTCAAAAAGAAAAGCAAAAGTGAGAAAGACGAGCATTGTTAGAGTGGGAGCTAGCCTTGAACTTTGTTCATGCCCATGGAAACTTTGTGAACCTTGATTACAGAAAATTTTCAATAAAAATAATTATCCCCTTGTACAGTTACATTGTATTATAAAAATAATGTGCCAAGAGTTTCCTTTAGGATGATTAAACCATTGTTGAGGAAATCGTTAACTGGTAGCTGCTCGGTCGGCTGGCGAGTAGGGGATTAATAGGCTAATCGGCATATTAATAGGCCATTTAATCAATTAATCGGACGATTTATCGGGTTATCGGCTACTCGGGGACTCTACGAGTAGGGATTAATCGGCAAGTTAACTTGTTAATCGAATGAATTCTCATTAAACTGCTTGTTGGTTTGTGCGGTGCAAAAACAGAAACTTTGACTTTAGTGCGCGATTTTACATTTTTTACTGGAACGTCGAAAGGACTTGAAACTTTTTGCACAATCTTGCTATACAAATTGTTATTTTTTTTCCTAATTTTGCCAGAATTTTAGAGTTACAGAAGTATGGTTAATGTTCAGATTACTACAAACTGTCCTATTTTCATAGATTGCTGTTATAGCTTCATTATTTGCATATGTTTGAATTCTTGTTGAAGCCTCCTTGACTTGGGGCCATAGAATTGTGATAGCATACAGTGGTTAATGTTTGTTCATAATTATGCAATAATGTTAGAGCAGTATGTTGGGGATCGTAGCAGAAAATCAAAAAAAATTCCTACGCATCACCAAGATCCATCTATGGAGTAATCTAGCAACGAGCATAAAGGGGAGTGCATCTACATACCCTTGTAGATCGTGATGCGGAAGCGTTGCAAGAACGCGGATGAAGGAGTCGTACTCGCTGCGATTCAGATCGCGGTTGATTCCAATCTAAGCGCCGAACAACGGTGCCTCCGCGTTCAACACACGTGCAGCCCGATGACGTCTCCCACGCCTTGATCCAGCAAGGAGAGAGGGAGAGGTTGGGGAAGACTCCATCCAACAACAGCACGACGGCGTGGTGGTGGTGGAGGAGCGCGGGACTCCAGCAGGGCTTCGCCAAGCGCTGCGAGAGACGAGGAGGACTTGGGAGAGGGGAGGGCTGCGCCAGAACATGTGGTGCGGCTGCCCTCCCACCCCCCACATATATATAGGGGCAAGGGAGAGGGGGGCCGGCCCCCTCAGATCCAATCTAAGGAGGGGGCGGCGGCTAGGGGGGTTGCCTTGCCCCCCAAGGCAAGGGGGGCGCCCCCTTTTAGGGTTCCCCCAAAACCCTAGGCGCATGGGCCCTAGGGGGGAGGCGCCCAGCCCACTAAGGGGCTGGTCCCTCTCCACATACAGCCCATAGGGCCCTTCGGGGCAGGTGGACCCTCCCGGTGGACCCCTGGAACCCCTTCGGTGGTCCCGGTACAATACCGGTGACCCCCCGAATTATTCCGGTGATCGTATGATGACTTTCCATATATAAATCTTTACCTCCGGACCATTCCGGAACTCCTCGTGACATCCGGGATCTCATCCGGGACTCCGAACAACATTCGGTAACCGCGTACATACTTTCCCTATAACCCTAGCGTCATCGAACTTTAAGTGTGTAGACCCTACGGGCCCGGGAACCACGCAGACATGACCGAGACAACTCTCCGGCCAATAACCAACAGCGGGATCTGGATACCCATGTTGGCTCCCACATGTTCCACGATGATCTCATCGGATGAACCACGATGTCTAGGATTCAATCAATCCCGTATACGATTCCCTTTGTCTATCGGCATAGTACTTGCCCGAGATTCGATCGTCGGTATATCGATACCTTGTTCAATCTTGTTACCGGCAAGTCTCTTTACTCGTTCTGTAACACATCATCCCATGATCAACTCCTTGATAACATATTGTGCACATTATGATGATGTCCTATCAAGTGGGCCCAGAGATACCTCTCCGTCATACGGAGTGACAAATCCCAGTCTCGATTCGTGCCAACCCAACAGACACTTTCGGAGATACCTGTAGTGCACCTTTATAGCCACCCAGTTACGTTGTGACGTTTGGTACACCCAAAGCATTCCTACGGTATCCGGGAGTTGCACAATCTCATGGTCTAAGGAAAAGATACTTGACATATAGAAAAGCTTTAGCATACGAACTACACGATCTATGCTAGGCTTAGGATTGGGTCTTTGTCCATCAAATCATTCTCCTAATGATGTGATCCCGTTATCAATGACATCCAATGTCCATTGTCAGGAAACCGTAACCATCTATTGACCAACGAGCTAGTCATCTAGAGGCTCACTAGGGACATGGTGTTTGTCTATGTATCCACACATGTATCTGAGTTTCCTATCAATACAATTCTAGCATGGATAATAAACAATTATCATGAACAAGGAAACATAATAATAACCAATTTATTATTGACTCTAGGGCATATTTCCAACAGTCTCCCACTTGCACTAGAGTCAATATTCTAGTTCACATCGCCATGCGATTAACACTCACAGGTCACATCGCCATGTGACTAACATCCAAAGTGTTTACTAGAGTCAGTAATCTAGTTCACATCAATATGTGATTAACACTCAATGAGTTCTGGGTTTGATCATGTTATGCTTGTGAGAGAGGTTGTAGTCAACGGGTCTGCAACATTCAGATCCCTATGTATTTCGCAAAACTTTATGTCATATCGTAGATGCTGCTACCACGTTCCACTTGGAGCTATTCCAAACTGTTGCTCCATTATGCGTATCCAGTATCTCTACTTAGAGTTATCCGGATAGGTGTTAAGCTTGCATCGACGTAACTCTTTACGCCGAACTCTTTATCACCTCCATAACCGAGAAACATTTCCTTATTCCTCTAAGGATAATTTTGACCGCTATCTGGTGATCTACTCCTGAATCACCTTTGTACCCTCTTGCCAGACATGTGGCAAGGCACACATCAGGTGCGGTACTCAACATGGCATACCGTATAGAGCCTATGACAAAAGCATAGGGGACGACCTTCGTCCTTCCTCTTCCTTTTGCCGCGGTCAAGCTTTGAGTCTTACTCAACTTCACACCTTACAACTCAGGTAAGAACTCCTTCTTTGACTGATCTATTTTGAACTCCTTCAAAATCATGTCAAAGGTGTGTGTTCATTTTGAAAGTATCATCAGGCGTCTTGATCTATCTCTATAGATCTTGATGCCCAATATGTAAGCAGCTTTATCCAGGTCTTCCTTTGAAAAACTCCTTTCAAACAACCCTTTACGCTTTCCAGAAATTCTACATCCTTTCGGATCAACAATATGTCATTCACATATACTTATCAGAAATGTTGTAGTGCTCCCACTCACTTTATTGCAAATACAAGTTTCTAACAAACTTTGTATAAACCCAAAAACTTTGATCACTCCATCAAAGCGTATATTTCGAGTCCGAGATGCTTGCTCTAGTCCATGGAAGGATCACTGGAGCTAGCATACCTTTTAGCATCCTTAGGATCGACAAAACCTTTCTGATTGTATCACATACAACCTTTCCTTACGAAAACTGGTAAGGAAACTTGTTTTGACATCCATCTGCCAGATTTCATAAATGCAGCTTATGCTAACATGATTCTGACGGACTTAAGCATTGCTACGGGTGAGAAAATCTCATCGTAGTCAACTCCTTGAACTTGTGAAAAACTCTTTGCCACAAGTCGAGCTTCATAGACGGTGACATTACCGTCCACGTCCGTCTTCTTCTTAAAGATCCATTTATCTCAATGGCTTGCCGATCATCGTGCAAGTCCACCGAAGTCCATACTTTGTTTTGATACATGGATCCTATCTCGGATTTCTCGGCTTCTAAGCATTTGTCGGAATACGGGTGTCAGGGATATTACTAGCAGGTATGAACCGGCTAGTATAAACCGGATTATAGCAAATATGTATGATTGTAATATTTAGTAGAGGCTACGGCCCATGAGATCTTAGGCCCATGTATAGAGTTATGGTTTGTAAACCGCCCGATGATGTAACTTGAGAGATAAGGAAGAAAGGAGCAGAGACCGAGGCGGACACGAGTATGAGCCGGCCTCGGGACTCTGTAAACCGGACCAGGCGTCACCTCTATATAAAGGGACGACCCGGCGACGGTTCAGGGACAAGCAAGAAACAACCCGTCGAGACACAGGCAAGCAATCCGCTCCCTGTTCATCGACGCCCAAGCAATACCAAACCAAACTAGACGTAGGCTTTTACCTTCATCGAAGGGGCCGAACTAGTATAAACCCTCTGTGTCCTTTGTGTGCTTTTACCCCTTCAAGCTAACCCGTGTGATGGTTCCATCATCAAGTCCGTTAAACCAGACATCTGTCGTGTTAATTCCACGACAGTTGGCGCCCACTGTGGGGCCTCCGCACGGTGTTTTCGACTTATTGAAGGGCAACTTTGAAGGGCTGAAGGGCTACGTTGTTGGCCGGATGACCAAGAGTCTCCGCGGCCGGATCTACATCGACGACGCGGGCTGGGGACCGGAGGCCGATTCAATCGAATACGGGTATCGGGTCCCCTTCGGTGGTATCCACGTCTTCATCGGCAAGATCGGCGAACCGGGACCTGAGCGGGACATCTTCCCCAACATCATCGAGCCGGCTCAGCGTGCGAGATCGTCCCGGATTCAGCCCGCCATGAAGCACGTTTTCGTTGGAGCAGTTCACGGGATCCAAACCGGGGACGGATCGGAATCCGGTGGCGAAACAGTTGTCTACTCCGATGACGAATCTTCCTCCGGAGAGACTGAGTCTTTGTATCAGTTGCAGGACGGCCGGTCTGAGGGTGAATCCGATGGAAACAGTATTCCGGGCCCCTTTGTCCCGCCAAACCGGGTGGCTGTCTTTATGGCCGGTTCACAACCTACGCCGCAGTCCACGGTGATCCGGGCGACAGCAGAAGCTGGTGTAGGGGGGAGTGGCCAGGCCCTCTCCCCCGCTGATGTTCTATCCACCTTAGTCGAGGAGTTTACAGCCCGAGCCATGGCAGAGGTACCTCCAGCAGACAAGGCGCAACATGATGCAGAGCTCCTTCAGCTAAAAGGCCGGATTGATAAGGCAAGGGATGATTTGAAAACAGAGAAGGCTATGATAGCAATAAGGCAGGCGGAGTTGAATGATCAGGCTTTTCATCTAAGGATGGAGCAGGCCTCTGTACAGGGAGTAAGGGGTCGAAAATATCAATCTCGTCTACCGTCGGTTTATGAAGCGACGGATCTGTTCAGGACACCCGGGGCTGGGACCAGCAATGATCCGGCTTCAAACCGGAGGGCACCCCAAGCCAGGGATGAGCCGGTTCAGCAGCCTACTGCGGAGCAAGATCGGCGGATCACGTCTTCACCACACGTTCCTACCCCTCCAGGTCATTATTCAAATCCTTTGGATAACATCATTGCTGCTGCTGCACGTTTGGCCGCTTTACCCGTTGAGGGGACGTCCCCGGTAGCGTTGGAGGCACGCAGGGTCAAGGAGCTACTTAATACGGCGTTAGTACAGCAGCAAGCATATTCTCATAGCAGGGAGAGGCTACATTCAACACCACGTCCCAGCTGGAGTTACACTAGGCATTGGGAGGAACCAGAAGTGTCTAGGAGTGAACGCAGGCGACATCGGCGCAGACAGGATAATCCGACAGGCGCGGATGCACAAGCTCAGGATGTAAACCAGATTAGGACGGTGGCCCAGGAGGAGGTCCGTCAAATGACGCCGGTTCACACAGCCACAACAGAGACATGAGTCACAACGAGTTCTTTCGGGGTGCAGTGTCTTATCCCCGCTTTACGGAGCGTGAAATTGCCCAAGGACTTCAAAGGTCCGCGAAAGATGCCCAATTACACGGCAGATTTAGCTCCAGAGGCTTGGGTTGAGAGTTACGAGATGGCCATGGAGATGCTGGATGTGGATGAAGCGACTTGTGCAAAGTACTTTACTATGATGCTTGAAGGTACAGCCCGGACCTGGCTAAAGGGTTTACCCCCGAATTCCATCGGATCATGGGGAGAGCTACGTCACCAGTTTATTAAAAAATTTAAAGATACGTGCAAGCAGCCGATGTCAATAGTGGATCTAGCAGCATGTCTGCAAGGAGAACAGGAGTCTACGAGTGCATGGGTGCGGCGAGTATCAGAGATCTTGCATTCTTCGAATAGTATCAATCCTAGTACGGCAATAGTGACCTTGGAGAACAATTGCCGGTTTGAGTCTTTAAAGCTAAAACTGGGACGGCTTAAACGAGATTGTAACGATATGGGAACTCTCATGAGTGCTCTAGTGAAGTATGGGGACTGACAATACTAAGTACCCAAAAGCGGAGGGAGACAAAGCAGGAAAAGTTAACAAGCCCGGTAAACCGGCACAAGTTAATCCGGCTACTGCAAGCTTCTTGGGTAAGCGAAAGGCGGAAGGTGGCTCTGATTTTGTGGCCAATACCCAAGTTCAAGAGGGTTTCCAGCACAATAGGGGCAGACCACCCCCACAAACCGGCGGAGGGAATGTTAGTTGGGACCAGGAGTTAAGTCAGCCTTGTTCGAAACATAGCACAAGGGGACGACCAGCGAAACACACTATTGGAGAATGCAGGCCCTTGATGGAAGCAATAGTGGGCCGGTTCAATTCTAATGACAGGCCTCCAAATGGTGGTTCAGGCCCGGGGTTTCATGGTCCGGGTCATCAGGGGAACAGCTCCGGATCAGGATATCGAGGCAATAGCGGTGGTTATCAAGGCAGGGCAAACAATCAATATGGTCAAGGTGGTCATAATAACCATGGTAATCAACCGCATGGTCAGAGTGGTTACAATAACCAAGGCAGCCAACAGCAGGGCCAAGGTAATCACAATAACCAGGGTAATCAGCAGCGTCAGCAACAACAATCGCAATCCGGATATGAGAGCAATCCGAAGGAGCTAAGTAGTGGGCAATATCATGTGTTCACCACGAGTTTGTGTAAACGAGATCAAAAGGTTTTAAAGCGGGCAGTCCACGCGGTTGAACCGGCGACTCCGCAATTCCTGCGCTGGTCGGAGCAGCCCATCGTCTGGAGTAGGGAGGATCACCCGATGCGGGTGGATAATCCGGGCCACTTGGCCTTAGTGGTAGCACCACAGGTGGGTGGCTACAAGTTTACTAAAGTTCTTATGGACGGCGGTAGCAGCATCAATATCTTGTACTATGAGACTTTCCGTCGTATGGGCCTGACGGATAAGAAGCTAAGGCAGTCGAACACGATATTCCATGGGGTGGTTCCAGGTAAGTCAGCTTATCCAGTTGGGAAAATTGACTTAGAAGTTACCTTTGGAGATGAGCATGATTCCAGGTCAGAGATGATAACTTTCGAAGTCGTCAAGATCCGGAGCCCTTATCACGCTCTGTTCGGGAGGACGGTTTACGCCAAGTTTATGGCCAGACCGTGTTATGTTTACCTGCAGCTCAAGATGCCGGGTCACAAAGGCACGATTACGGTTCACGGAAGTCGCAAGATAGCATTGGAGTGTGAAGAGGGAGACGCTGCTTACGCGGAGGCAGTGTGTGCCACAGAAGAGTTAAAGTTTTATAAGGATAATGTTGATCCGGCAGATATGACCCCTTTGAAGAAGCCAACTACGGAGCATGATCCGGCGTTAAAATTTAAATCGGCAGAGGAGACCAAGCAGGTTGATTTTGTGCCAGGCAATTCATCCAAGCAGTTCACGATCAGCCCTAACCTTGATCCTAAATAGGAAAGCGCGCTCATCGAGTTCATCCGTGAGAACCGGGATATCTTTGCATGGAAACCTTCTGACATGCCAGGTATACCGAGGGAACTCGCTGAGCACAGTCTTAATATTGATCCGAAGTTTAAACCGGTCAAGCAGTATCTGGGCCGCTTCAACGAAGAGAGGCGCAAAGCTATAGGAGAGGAAGTGGCCAGACTTTTGGCTGCAGGGTTCATAGTGGAAGTTTTTCACGCGGAGTGGTTGGCTAATCCGGTGCTGGTGTTAAACAAGAATGGAAAGTGGAGAATGTGTGTGGACTATACAGACCTCAATAAATCTTGTCCAACGGATCCTTTTGCTCTTCCTCGCATTGATCAGATCATCGATGCTACAGCGGGATATGAGCGGCTAAGTTTTTTGGATGCATACTCGGGGTACCACCAGATCAAGATGGCGGTTAAGGACCAAGAGAAGACAGCTTTCATAACTCCTTTTGGTGCTTTTTGCTACGTATCTATGCCTTTTGGGCTCAAGAGTGCCCAAGCAACTTATCAGCGTTGCGTGCAGAACTGTCTTAAAGGGCAGATAGGGAGAAATGTTCATGCCTATGTGGATGATATCGTGGTGAAGTCAAGGAAGGAAGAGACACTAATAGAGGACCTCAAGGAGACCTTTGATAATCTTCGGGCCTATAAAATGATGCTTAATCCGAAGAAGTGTGCTTTTGGTGTTCCGGCAGGCAAGCTCCTTGGGTTTTTGGTGTCAAACAGAGGAATATAAGCTAATCCGGAGAAGATCAAGGCAATCACATCTTTAACAAAGCCGGTTTGCATTAATGATGTTCAGCGTATTGCTGGCCGGATCACAGCATTAAGCCGGTTCATCAGTCGTTTGGGAGAGAAAGCGATTCCGCTTTACCAGATGCTGAGAAAGACAGATCGGTTTATATGGAGTGATGAGGCAAATACTGCGTTTGAGGATTTAAAGCGACAGCTAGCAAGGCTGCCAGTCTTAGCTGCCCCTGTTGATAATGAGCCTTTGTTGTTATACGTTGCCGCCAACGCACGAGCAGTTAGTGTGGAAATTGTGGTTGAACGCAAGGAAGCAGGGAAGGAATACCCGGTTCAGCGTCCGGTTTATTACGTGAGTGAAGTACTCATTGAATCTAAGCAGAGGTACCCACACTGGCAGAAGCTGGTGTATGGTGTGTTCATGGCAAACCGGAAGTTGAAACACTATTTCCAGGGTCATCCAATAACGGTGGTTAGTTCAGCACCGTTGGGGGACATAATCCAGAACAGGGAGGCTACGGGTAGAGTGGCGAAGTGGGCCATTGAGCTCAGCCCACATGAGTTGAAGTATGTGCCACACACCGCTATAAAATCTCAGGCATTGGTGGATTTCATCAATGATTGGATAGAATTACAAACGCCTGAGGAGAAGCCAGATCTTACGTACTGGACGATTCACTTTGATGGTTCAAGACAGTTAGAAGGCTCGGGGGCTGGAGTTGTCTTAACTTCCCCGCGAGGTGATAAGTTTTGTTATGTCCTCCGTTTATTGTTTCCTTGTACTAATAATGCAACGGAATATGAAGCATTACTTCATGGCTTAAGGATGGCAAAGGAGATGAACTTGAGCCGGGTCAAGTGCTTTGGCGATTCAGATCTGGTGGCACAGCAAGTTTCAGGCAAGTGGGATTCGAGAGATCCTCTCATGGCGGCTTACAGACGAGAAGTGGAAGCAGTTGCTGGATATTTCAAAGGGTATCAAGTGGACCACATAGACCGGCGAAAGAATGAAGCGGCTGATGCTTTAAGCCGGTTGGGTTCTCAACGTAAACCGGTACCACCAAATACTTTTTTGGATGAGCTGCACAGTCCATCAGTGCAAGTACCATCAGAGGAAGACCTAGCTGTTCCTGATCCGGAGGCACAGCTAGTTGCAGCACTTCATGTTACCCCGGATTGGACGCTGCCCTATTTGGCATACCTGAGCCGAGGAGAGTTACCGGACGATGAGATAGAGGCACGACAGATAGTCCGGCGTTCTAAGTCCATGACAATTGCAAACGGAGAGCTTCATCATCGCAGCGTCTCTGGAGCATTTCAGCGATGTGTATCAGCTGAGGAAGGTTGTGAGATTCTTCGTGAGATCCATGAAGGGGATTGTGGTCATCATGCCGGTTCAAAATCATTGATGGCCAAATCTTTTCGACATGGGTTCTATTGGTTAACAGCTCATGCTGATGCGGCAGACCTAGTCCGGAAGTGTGATGCTTGTAAGAAATTTTCACGACGTGCTCTTGTTCCGGCACAGGAGCTCCGGATGATACCAATAACCTGGCCGTTTGCAACTTGGGGGCTTGATATGGTTGGGCCCTTTAAGCGATCCCAAGATCAGAAAACTCATCTACTTGTGGCGGTGGATAAGTTTACAAAGTGGATTGAGGCAGAGCCTGTGAGCAAGTGTGATGCAGCCACAACAGTCAAATTCATCAAAAAGGTAATTTTCCGGTTTGGCTTTCCACACAGCATTATCACAGACAACGGCACCAATTTATCTAAGGGTGATATGGAAGAATTTTGTCAACGAGAACATATTCTCCTAGATGTATCTTCTGTGGCCCACCCGCAAACCAATGGTCAAGCCGAAAGAGCAAACCAGGAGATTTTGCGAGGTATCAAGCCCCGTCTTATGACTCCCTTGCAAAGAACCCCAGGATGTTGGGTCGAGGAGTTACCGTCTGTCCTTTGGAGTATTAACACTACACCAAACCGGTCCACGGGTTACACACCTTTCTTTATGGTATATGGTGCTGAAGCGGTCCTTCCAAGCGATATCCGTCATGATTCACCAAGGATGACAACCTATGTTGAAGCGGCCAACGAATAGGCGAGGCAAGACAGTTGGACCGGCTGGATGAAGAGCGTGATATAGCAGCCGCACGGTCTGCGATCTATCAACAAGATTTGCGCAGATATCACAGCCGCCGGATCAAGACAAGGACGTTCCAGGAGGGCGACTTAGTACTCCGGCTCATTCAAGATCAAACGGATATGCACAAGTTATCCCCACCTTGGGAAGGACCCTTTGTGGTCAGCAAGAATCTGCACAACGGTTCATACTACCTGGTGGACATTCGAGAACACAAGGACTCACGAACATCAGAAGAGGAGACAAAGAGGCCGTGGAACATCGCCCTCTTACGGCCCTACTATACCTGAGCCATGAGCTCCACTGTATCATATGTATATATTATGATTAATGAATAAACCGGCACCCTCGGTAAACCAGGGGCTCAGCCTTTTTTCTAATTCAAATATCTTATGAGGACAACAATACATATAGTATCATATGTCATATTTCAAACATATCGATCGGTTTAAAGCTGATTTTGCAGAATATATACTTAGAAGCAATAAAACTCCCTGAAGAGCGTAAGGTCACATCCGACTCAAAGAGGACGCTTCATGGAAACCCTCTGGATGGTAATCCATCCAGTGATTGATTCAAGATTCACCCATGGTTCTATGGAACCATGGAGGCCCTCTGGACAGGTGACAGCCATCTAGTGATTGGCTTATGTTTACCCATGGTTCTATGGAACCATGGAGGCCCTCTGGACAGGCGACAGCCATCCAGTGATTGGCTTATGTTTACCCATGGTTTCATGGAACCATGGAGGCCCTCTGGACAGGCGACAGCCATCCAGTGATTGGCTTATGTTTACCCATGGTTTCATGGAACCATGGAGGCCCTCTGGACAGGCGACAGCCATCCAGTGATTGGCTTATGTTTACCCATGGTTTCATGGAACCATGGAGGCCCTCTGGACAGGCGACATCCATCCAGTGATTGGCTTATGTTTACCCATGGTTTCATGGAACCATGGAGGCCCTCTGGACAGGCGACAGCAACCAAGTGATTGGCTAAAGATTTTTTTATGGTTCCTATGGATGATTCGGCCACATCCATCGACCAGGCCCTCTGGATGGTAAGTCCATTCCATTGATTGGCTGAACCTTGCTTTGAGCCTGGCAGCTCGTAAAAAGCCTCGACTACACGGTTTTATTTGCAAATTTGCATTTCTGATCTTTATGTGTTATGGTTCTTTAATCCGGAGTGGGACAATTCAAGAAATTGACCACACATCTACAAAGTTATAAATCTGAGTCATGAGCACCAGCATGAGTACAAAGTCTGGGTTATCAAGCACTAGCAAGAGTTAATCCGGTGTTTATCATAACCCGGAACAATCATCAGGCAGAAGCAAGAATTCGCCAGATTAAGAATATCAAGCATACTTGATCTCAGGTATAAATTTATTTCTGATGTAAGTATGCACTTGTTTGATATATTGTGGGAACAATTTAATGGGTCCAGCGGTAAAAAACCGTTAGGATATATATTTTCAGTGTTGTCTGTGCAGGAACAGATGATATGCAGGACACACCATGCTAGAACAAATTGAAATTGGCAATGTTAAAACAAGAAGTATCCGGATCAAACAGACATAGTTTTCAGCTATCCTATTACAAGGCATAGCAATCCCGACGGATTAAAGATTGTTCGATAAATGGGACTGCAACTACAACACTGAGCTATGAGTTATGCTCCTTCCTGCTGAGACGGCTGGGCATCAACTTGATCTGGAGTCTCCTCTTCTTCTTGAAGCGGCTGGAAGTCCGGGGCGCACCAGTCGATTTTCGTTAAGGTACGGAAATACATCTCTTCATTGATGAGTTCAGACGGATCGATATCTGGAGCGAAGGTATGAGAGCGCACTGGTGGGATTAGATTGACGGTATCATAAACCGGCCGCTCCAGCCGCTCGTTCTGCAAGTCGTACCCCGGATGATACCTGGATAAATCTGATTCGGCTGCAAGTTTGCTGGCGAGAGGACGCATCTCCTTCGTCAAGGCATGGAGATCCTTTGCAGTAAACGATGATCCGTCTTCCTTGGTATTTGGATACCCATTTAAAGCTTCTTCCGGATCAAAGTCCGGAACCCATGCTTTCGCTCTGGTAAGCGCCACGAGGGCACCGGCTCGAGCAGCAGATTTCTTAACTTCCTCCAAACGCACTGGCAAAACAGACAGCTTTTCTAACGTGCCTTGGATAGTAGTGGGGGCCGGTTTATTGAATGATGTTGCACTTATGATCCTTTGAGCGCCGGAATACAGCTGCTCGACCAAAGTGTAACATGCTTTAAGTTTTTTCCGTAAGTCATCCCCAAGATGAGTGACACGGCGCCCTGCATGAGATTATCATAGTTAAACCGGCACAGATGGAGGATTACAAGGATGAAAGCAGGAATACAGATTAGATACTTACCGAAGATTGCAGAAGTCATCAACTCTATCTGCCGCTTTAAACCAGTTAACTCTTCGGTAACCGGATTAAGCGCTTCCTCAGCATCTTTGGCCCTTTTCTCCAGATCTTTCTTCTGAACCTCAAAGGCGGTCCGCTCTTCTTCAAAGAATTTATTCAACTTTTCAGCAGTCTTTAAACTCAGCTTCAAATCTTTCTTGGCTTTAGAAGCAGCAGCCTCCGTTTCAGCAAGTCGGCTCCGGAGTTCATTGATTTCGTCAGCACTCCGGTTTAAATCAGCCTGCAAGGATGATCAAGTAATAAGCGGAAATAATTCAAAGACAGTCTCAAGCACACAAACAAGTTGTCTACTTGACACTTGGGGGCTAATGGGCAATTGAAGTGTTAAACAGCAGCGATTCAAAGACAAAGTATCAAGCATACAAACAAGTTGTCTACTTGACACTTGGGGACTAATGGATAGTTGAAGTATCAAAGGAAAAGTCAAGCAAGTCCCAGGCACATAAACCGAGTTATGCCCCTGGCACTTGGGGGCTAATGTAAGGTCATTTGATTAATCAGGAAGTACCGGTTTACCTTCTAAACACAGCTAAACCGGAACTTGGGGGCTGATACGGTATGGGCAGAAGTACATTTAAAGTTAAAAGAAGATGCAAGGGATTACCTCATACTTGTCCTTCATCATGTTAATCAGGCCCGCTTCATAGTCTCGACCAGTGTGGAGCCGGTTTAAGTACCCGGAATAGAGCTCCTGAGCACTCATATCAGCAAAGCTGGACAGTTCGGTACTCCATTTACCCTTTTCTTTATACACCTTCTCCGCTTTAGCCGTATGTTTGGCTAAGACAGTGGGCTCAGCGGGAGCGGTATAAGCCGTATGAGTTATTCCACATCCGGAGAAGCAGTAGTTGGTGGTGGAGTTGCAGTATGAACCGGACTGGCCGGAGCCGGATTGGTCTGAGGAGTATTGGCCCGGGCAGGACTGGACGGTTCACGAACGTCCTCAGCATTGGGATTCTCAGGCATAGTAGTGTGATCTGCACGGGCAGGATCTTCAAGTGGAATTGTACGTTCGCCTTCCGGAGGGACAGTGGAGTCCGGATCAGCCGCCGGATCATCAACGACAGTCTCAGCAGTTGGTTGGTTGGCCTTTGGTTTTTTACTAGGCTTTGGCTTGCTGAAAGAAGTTGGAGAAACAAGTTAGAATTATAAGACAAAGTGCAATCACAAACCGGATAAATTTAAAAGACTTACCCTGGGACAGTTTTCAGGGGTGGAAGTTGTGTGGCGGTTGATTCGCCGGAAGAAGATAACGGAGTATCCTGATAATCAGGGTCAGACGGTTTGAGAGGTTTTCGTATAAGCCCGACCTTGGGATGAAGAAGGGTTGGAGAGAGTATAACCTCAGAGCGGCGTCTCCGGGCCGGAGTAAGAGATATTCCGGATGATTCCACTGCAAGACCGCTATGGCGAGTGGTCCGGCGAAGGGCTTCGTGTTGTTGTTTCTTCAAAAGAAAATTAGGATCCAATTGAGCATAAGGGTGAGAAAACTGATATTTCCGGACTATCCGACGACTTTTTTGTGGAAGTGGTTCTGAATCGGAAGAAAGGATAGTTACCTCAACTTCGGCCGGTCTATCTCCTTCAGCCAACTCCTATGAAAAGTTATCATTAGATACATATATGAATAGAAGCGAATAAGTTAAAGCCGGATCAATTCATACCTCAGAGTCCGGATCGTCGTCCTAAGCATGAGAACCGGAACCACCAGCCGCTTTTCTCTTTTTGGAAGCGAAGGTTTTCCGGCGTGGCAGTTTTCCGGCCTTTTCCTGAGGTTTCCTTTTCCAGAAAGGATCATTGGTCGGTTCAAAAGGTAAAAGATAAATTCAAAGGACCATTGATACGTCCAAAACGTATCTATAATTTCTGCTTGCTCCATGCCTCTTTTGGGTGATATTGCTATGATATTTATACACTTCCATACACTTTTGATCATATTTGGACTAACCTATTAACTCAGTGCACCCTAGTGCCAGTTTCTGTTTTCGGCTGTTTTTGTATTTCAGGTTTTCACATTACGAGAACTGCCAGGAAAAATCCAGAAAAATTATATAAAAAATCAGCGTTCCAGAAACTACCGTGCG
>LR738715.1:258977729-258994936 GCA_902687465.1 Secale cereale | reverse complement strand
GTCCTCCTCCCCGCCCCTCCCCCCTTGAACCCTAGCTCGCGGCCGTCGGCGCCGGCGCCGCGACTGCCAACCCCTGTCGGTCTGCCCATTCCTCCTAGCGTTGATAATAAAGTTCAGGTTACCCAGCGATTCCCATACCGTCGCCCTACTCCCTTGAGTTTTTAGATGAGGCCTGTGGTGTCTCTCCCCGCCATATGCACATCCCCTGCTCCAGAATGTCGCAACCTAAGCTCGACCACGTATCCTGGGGAGCCCGACGAGTGTTCGACCAAGAAGAGGTTTATCATGGTCTCTCCGACGGAGTTGGCGAGGTGGCCGCCGTTCGCCCCGACCTGTCGATCCCGGAGCAACACGTCGCTGCCGAAGCCGGCAAAGACATTTGACTACGTTGCCATGCTGAAGGCTTTATGTCAGCAGGCTAGCATATTATTGTATCTCGGGAAAGCTAGCTACGACATCAAGATCTTCCATAGCGACGGCTTCACACGGGCCATGTCACAGGTTAAGTGGTCTATCCCCAACCCCTCTGGTTCAACTGCTGTCGATCTCTTGGACGGCCCTGCCGCTAATCTCCTTCGCCAAGCGGTCAAGGATTTGCGAGCTTTATACGCCATCGAGCCCATTTTGTCATTTCTGAAGGACACATTCTACGGCGGCGGCTTAGGATCCTCAATTTCCAAGTTAGATCTCATCGACCACGACCACGACCACGAGGAGGGCACCCACGAAGGTTCTTCCAAGGTGAAATAGCCCATCTGTGAGATCAAAGAGCACAACATGGGTCTGTGCTATTCCAACTGGAAGGATCCCATCCATGAAATGTGAGGCAACATTCTATCAGCTTTAACCGTGCCGTGTTTAATTATTTCAGTTATGCAAAAATGTATTTTTCAATAGGGCTATGTGATGTTTAAGTATGAATTGTCCACTTCAGTTTCATGAATGGCTATATTTGGTTGTTTGTAGTGAATAGATGCCTTGTTTATCTGTATTTGGTTGTTAGGTTGGTTGGTGTGAGCATTTTTTTAGTTATCGAGCAGATGCCTTGTTTATATGTATTTGGTTCTTAGTTTGGTTGCAGCAAGCAATTGTCCAGTTATCAAGTAGATGCCTTGTTTATCTGTATTTGGTTGTTAGGTTGCTTTTTAGCATTTGTCCAGTTATCAAGCATATGCCTTGTTTATCTGTATTTGGTTGTTAGGTTGGTTTTTTTAGCATTTGTCTAGTTATCAAGCAGATGCCATGTTTATCTTTATCTACTTGTTAGGTTGGTTGCAGTGAGCATTTGTCCAGTTTTCAAACATATGCCTAGTTTATATGTATTTGCTTGTTAGGTTGGTTGCAGTGAGACTTTGTCCAGTTTTCAATGGCTATATTTGGTTGTTATACTGGTCATTTATGCCTTGTTTATTTTAGTCATTCACAATGTGTTGTTCATTATGTGCAAGTCAGAACTGTGCCGCTCGACTACATCAATACCAGTTTGAAAGGCTATATTTGGTTCCAATTATTCCTGGTGTAGTTAACACATGCATTTTTATTTCAGTTTTACACATTTATCTAGTGTGATGTTTAAGCATTACCTACGTTCTATTCATTTTCAACAATACCAGTTTGAATTGCAATATTTGATGGCTGTTAAGCCCGCTGTCGGTAACATTGCCTTTCATTTTATATCTACTTTAACAACATGTTGATACCAACACATTGAGGCTATCATTTGGAGATGGTGATGTTTACCTTTGCTATATTTGTTTGATGTTAAGGTTACTGTACTTATCATGCCTTTCCACTACTTATGGAGGACAACAACGGGAGTGGCCACCATTTTCTGCCGAGGTTAGCTTCTTCCCTCGTCTTGTACTCCCCCCGTCATTCCATAATGTAGTGCATATAGATCCATGCCTGGACACTTGTTAGCTTCTAATATTGACTTGTTGCTTGTAGGTACATATGCTCTTGGCAAGGATCCACACATCGACCCTTTTTGCATATGGAGCAATGAGATATTCATGAACATGTATCAAGTGAGGAAACTCATAAGGATTATTAGCAAAAAGATACGAATAGTGGCAAGCAAATTATTTGTTTATGTTGTATCCAACATAATAGTGAGCTGTAGGATGGTAACTACAAACTCCGCAGCCTTCTCTGTTTACTGCCCATAATGAGTTGTTAGACAAAAATATCTGAATCTTTTTCGTTCCCAGTGGTTCCCGAAGCAGTTCACTCAAGATTATCTCGCAAAGTACATGATTGATGGACACACAATGAAGGTTAAAGTATTTCATCCAGACTACAATGAGCATGGAGTAGTTGTAATGAAGACAATGAAGGATGGACGGGCAACCATGACAAGGGGTTGGCCTAGAGTCGTGCGCACATTACGCATGGAGGAGGGCACAATATGGGCATTCCGCTTCACATTCTCCAGCAACGAGAATGTGTTTCGCCTCTCTCTTTACAGTCTTTAGTACAACTGTGGTTCATCATTCTTTACTTGGTGCTTCTGTAGTTCTTTAGTATATGTACATGCACATCGAATTATTCATTTGTGGTTGAACCTATATTTGTAATAAACATGGTTGGATATGAAATAAGTGATTGCCTACTTTCAAATTCAGAACATGTGATTTATAAATTAGGGATTAATTAGGGATTACACTGCACACGGTTTGCGAAAGTGAAATGTCTGCGATAGACGTGGAGATCAGAAACATTTCTAGGATTCACTATCTGTGCGATCAATCTTCACTCCACACACGACATCCTCATAAAAACCGTGCGTGATGGACAACCTTTGCCACACAGTTTCTTCTAGCACCGTGTGTGATGCATTCAATAAGGCAAAAGATAAAATTGTTAATATGGTGTGCAATGGCAATGCTATCACAAACAATTTAACGGGAAAAATTGTGTGTGATGTACCTGTGAACGGAAACGTTTTCCTTGGAGCGACTATGTGGGATGTACATATGAACGGAAACGTTTAGCGGGAACTGACTGTGTGGGATGTACTCGCGGCAGAAAACAATTTCGCCTATATAATTGTACCTTTTTACCTCTACTGTACGTATTTCCGTATATGAGCGCTCGCCGGTCGCACATGACCTCATTTTGCCGAGCATGTGTGCCAAGGGGGCATATCCCCGACGGTTTCTGGGTCATGTGGGAAGGACAACTCCTATCACCATCACTCACTAGGCGGCGGTTCCAAATGTCGTCGCGGAAAGGGGTTAAAATCCATTTGTATAGCACCGACGCGTACCAGTGACATCTAGGCTAGCATCACTTGGACAATCAATGTACCATCCACTCGAATCACCATCAACCTACTTGGGCATGTGAAGGTCGATAGTCACGCATGGCGGTTTAAGCATCACCTTCATAGTGGATGATAATAACGCCTTTCTAGTGGGATATATTAATTCCTCCACTTGTGACATACGATGTGAAGGGATGGCACACCCTATATAAGCCACCCCTCACCACATAGCTCGGGGCCCCGACTCATTCTTCATGGATGGTAGTATTTCTTTGGATGGGATCTACCACACCTTAGGATTTTTTATTTTGGCGGATGCTAGGAATCAATCGGCTGATAATAGCCAAACTTAAGCCGCCTCACCAGCCGCTCGATTGGCCTACCCAGAACCGTTAGATACTTATAGATGTGGTCCTTCTCCTTTCACCAACAAGGTCGCATGCACCATGTTTGCATCCTCAGCGTCATAGCATCCTGTTCACTACATTGTTCGATCATTTCAGCAGCTCACTAAGAAGGCAACTCATGCTCGCTTCCGCACACATCTAGGCGCCATCGCAGCAACCTCCTGTGGCCTCACATGTTGCAATTATATACCCTCCATGTTGTTAGTCATTGGTAGCAGCATCCTTGAATGAGCGTATCCTCGCAGTACCGACGGGAGGGCCTTGAGCCATTGAAGCACTTATGTCGGAATTACAAGCGATGCGACGGCGGACGGAATAACAGCAGACGGTGGCTACCAGGTTTGCAGCAGTGGCTTCCCTTGCACTGAGGGGTGGCGAATTGTACAACCACGTGCGTCCCCGACTTGTCAGCAAAAAGTGGTCTTCGGGGGCTCCTCTAGCAAGTGTCTTTGTGACGGCGACCCAACTGCTTCGTCAACCACAATGATGCTACGAGGTGTGCTATGATGGCGGCTAGACCTCTTCAACGATGTTGTAACTGCATGATTAGAAGGACACAACAACGGCACAACAGGTGCTTCAAACATTCATGGTGTGCTTCGACCGCCACAACGATGCCGCGATAGTGGCTTGGCTTCTTTCATGTTCCCGCGACGGCGTTCTTCGAATGGCCGCGGCGATGATGCGACGGCGTGTTTCGATGACCGCGATAGCCGCGTGCTTTCAACGGTCGTGGTGATGATATGATGGCGTGCTTCGATGACTGTGGCGGTGCTTTGCTTCGAACGGGCGCGGCTATGATGCGACGACATGCTTCGGCGACCACCATGATGATGTGACAGTGTGCTTCAACGACCGTGGTGGTGGATTGCTCCGAACGGTTGCAGCGATGATGCGATGGTGTGCTTGGATGACCGCGGTGGTAGCTTGCTTCGAATGACAGCGGCGATGATGTGATGACATGCTTCGATGACCGACGCGATGATGCAATGGAGTGCTTCGACGACCGTGGCAGTGGCTTGCTTCGAATGATCGCGGCGATGATGCGACTGTTGGGGAACATTGCAAGGGAAACACAAAAATTCCTATGCACACGCAAGATCTATCCATGGAGATGCATACCTAGGAAAGGGGGAGTGTATCTACATACCCTTGTATATCGCTAAGCGGAAGCGGTAAAACGCGGTTGATGTAGTCGTACCCTTCGCGATCCGATCACGATCCAACTGATCTAGTGCCGAATGAATGGCACCTCCAAGTTTAGCACACATGCGGCTCAATGATACCTCCTCATCCTTGATCTAGCAAGATAAGGCGGATAAGTAGATGGTATCACAACCAACATGACAACATGGTAGTGATGGTGGTGGAGCTAGTTCAGCAGGGCTTCGCCAAGCGCTACTAGAACGAGGACGGAGGAGCTATGGATTAACGTGAGAGAGAGGGGCGCCAAGGGCCTGGTGTATCCTCTTGGGTGCCCCTCCCCTCTATATATAGGCGGAGGGGCATGGGGAACAACCCCTCCAAACCCTAGGGCATAGCCAGGGGGAAGAGGTGGAATCCTAGTCCTCCTTCCCTTCCATACAAAGGAGGAGTTTCCACCTTTCCCAACTGCATGGGCTTGAGGGACTTGTACGCCTGGCCCAATAATGCTAGGGCGCCCGCTCACAGCCCATGCTGATCCTTGGGATGTGGTGGAACCCTTGGTAGACTTCCGGACTCTTGTGGAAGTTTCGAGAACCTTCTGGAAGTTTACCGG
Source organism: Secale cereale (assembly GCA_902687465.1). Classification (NCBI taxonomy): domain Eukaryota; kingdom Viridiplantae; phylum Streptophyta; class Magnoliopsida; order Poales; family Poaceae; genus Secale; species Secale cereale. Next base: position 258,989,505 of record LR738715.1, on the reverse strand, counting down.
TACAATACCGAAAAAATGAAACTTTTTCCGGAAACCTGAAAACAACTTTCCATATATGAATCTTTACCTCCCGACCATTCTGAGACTCCTCGTGACTTCCGGGATCTCATTCGAAACTCTTAACAACATTCAGTTACGAATCATCAAATACCCCAATACTACTCTAGCGTCAACGAACGCTAAGCATGCGACCCTACTGGTTCAGGAATCATGTAGTCATGACCGAGACACCTCTCCAGTCAATAACCAATAGCGGGACCTAGATGCCCATATTGGTTCCTACATATTCCACGAAGATCTTTTATCGGTTGAACCACGGTGTCAAGAATTCAGTTAATCCCGTATGCAATTCCCTTTGTCCGACAATATGTTACTTGCTCGTGATTCGATCGTCGGTATATCCACACCTAGTTCAGTCTCATTACTGGCAAGTCTCTTTACTCGGCTTGTAATACAAGATCCCGTGACTAAACTCATTAGTCACATGCTTGCAAGCTTGTTGTGATGTGGGATTACCGAGAGGGCCCAGAGATATCTCTCCGTCACACGGAGTGACAAATCCCAGTCACGATCCATGCCAACCCAACAGACACCTTCGGAGATATCTGTAGAGCATCTTTATGATCACTTAGTTACGAAGTGACATTTGATAGCACACAAGGTATTCCTCTGGTATCTGGGAGTTGCATGATCTCATGGTCGAAGGAAAAGATACTTGACATGAAGAAACCTATAACAAATAACTTAAATGATCTTATAGTAAGCTTACGATGCGTCTAGTCCATCACATCATTCTCCTAATTACGTGATCCCGTTATCAAATGACAACTCATGTCTATGGCTAGGAAACCTTAACCATCTTTGATCAATGAGCTAGTCTAGTAGAGGCTTACTAGGGACATAGTGTAGTTTATGTATTCACGCATGTATTTAAGTTTTCGATCAATACAATTCTACCATAAATAATAAACTTTTATCATGAACGGGAAATGTGATAATAACCATTTTATTATTGCCTCTAGGGCATATTTCCAACAGTCTCCCACTTGCACTAGAGTCAATAATCTAGTTCACATCACCATGTGATTAACACCCAATGAGTTCTAAGGTTTGATCATGTTCTGCTTGTGAGAGATGTTTTAGTCAACGGGTCTGCAACATTCAGATATGTGTGTACTTTGCCAATCTCTATGTTATAATGTAGATTCTGCTATCACACTCCACTTGGAGATATTCCAAATGACTACTCCACCATACGTGTCCGGTTTGCGACTCAGAGTCATCCGGGTCAGTGTCAAAGCTTGTATCGATGTAACCCTTTATGATGAACTCTTTATCACCTCCATAACCGAGAAACATTTCCTTAGTCCTCTTTAGGTACTTAAGGATATTTTTACCGCTATCCGTGATTCACTCCTAGATCACTCTTGTCCTCCCTTGCCGGACTTATAGCAAGGCTCACATCAGGTCTGGTACATAGCATGGCATATATTATAGAGCCTGTGGCTCAGGCATAGGGGATGACCTTCATCCTTTCTCTTTCTTCTGTAGTTGTCGAACTTTGAGTCTTACTCAACTTCACACCTAACAATACAGGAAACAACTCCTTTGACTGGTCCATTTTGAACTCTTCAAAATCTTGTCAAGGTATGTGCTCTGCGAAAGTCTTATCAGGTGTCCTGATCTATCTCTATATATCTTCATGCCTAATATGTAAGCAACTTTACATAGGTCTTTCTTCGAAAAACTCCTTTCCAACAACCCTTTATGTTTTCCAAAAATTCCACATCATTTCCAATCAACAATATGTCATCCACATATACTATCAGAAATGCTATAGAGCTCCCACTCACTTCCTTGTAAATACAAGTTTCTTAATCAACTTCGTATAAACCCAAAAACTTTGTTCACCTCATCAAAGCGTATATTCCAACTCCGAGATGCTTGCACTAGTCCATAGATGGATTGCTGGAGCTTGCATACCTTGTTATCATCCTTAGGATCGACAAAAACCTCCTGGTTGCATCATATACAACTCTTCCTTAAGGAACCCGTTAAGGAATGTTTTTTTGAACTTCATCTACCAGATTTCACAATCATAGTATGCGGCAATTGCTAACATAATTCTAACAGACTTAAGTATTGCTACGGTGAGAAAGTCTCATCGTGGTCAACCCCTTGAACTTGTCGAAAACCCTTTACGACAAGTCGAGCTTTATAGACGGTGACATTACCATCAACATATGTCTTCTTCTTGAAGATCCATTTATTCTCAATGGCTTGTCGATCATCGGGCAAGTCCACCAAAGTCCGTACTTTGTTCTCATACATGGATCCTATCTCGGATTTCATGGCCCAAAGCCATTTATCGCAATCCTGGATCATCATTCCTTCTTCATAGTTGTAGGTTCATCATTGTCTAACAACATTGCTTCCAGGATAGGATTACCGTACCACTCTGGTGTGGAACATACCCTGGTCGACCTACGAAGTTTTGTAGTAACTTTATCCTAAGTTTCATGATCATCATCATTAGCTTCCTCTTCGGTTGGTGTAGGCATCGCGAGAACTACTTTCTATGATGCGCTACCTTCCAAATCGAGAGAAGGTACAATTACCTCATGAAGTTCTACTTTCCTCCCACTCACTTCCTTCGAGAGAAACTCCTTCTCTTGAAAAGAGCCATTCTTGGCAACAAAGATCTTACCTTTAGATCTGTGGTAGAAGGTATACCCAGTGGTCTCTTTAGGGTATCCTATGAAGATGCACTTCTGCGCTTTGGGTTCGAGCTTATCATGCTGAAGCCTTTGACATAAGCACCGTATCCCCAAACTTTAAGAAACGACAACTTAGGTTTCTTGCGAAACCACAACTCATACGGTGTTGTCTCAACGGATTTAGACGGCGCCCTATTTAAAGTGATTGCAATTGTATCTAATGCATAAACCCAAAAACTATAGTGGCAAATCGATAAGAGATATCATAGAATGCACCATATCCAATAGAGTACGGCTACGACGTTCGGACAGACCATTACAAAATGGTGTTCCAGGTAGCATGAGTTGTGAAACAATTTTTCACATCGTCTTAAATACATATCAAACCCGTAACTCAGACATTCACCTCCACGATCATATCATAGACATTTTATCTTCTTGTCACGATGATCTTCAACTTCACTCTGAAATTGCTTGAACTTAAAAAAAATCAGACTTGTGTTTCATCAAGTAAATATACCTGTATCTACTCAAATCATATGTGAAGCTAAGATAATAATGATATCCATCATGTGCTTCAATACTTGTCAGACCACATACATCGGTATGTATTATTTCCAATAAGTCACTAACTCGCTCCATTGTCTCAGAGAATGGAGTTGTGGCCATCTTGCCCAAGAGGCATGGTTCACATGTCTCAAATGATTCATAATCAAGAGATTCCAAAAATCCATCAGCATGGAGTTTCTTCACGCGTTTTACACCAATATGACCTAAGCGACAGTGCCACAAATATGTGGTACTATCATTATTAACTTTGCATCTTTTGGCATCAATATTATGAATATGTGTATCACTACGATCGAGATTCAACAAGAATAAACCATTCACAAGGGGTGCATGGCCATAAAAGATATTACTCAAAATAACCATATTCTTTGACTTAAATTAATAACTGTCTTGCAATAAACAATGTCCACATATAATATTTTATGCTCAAAGCAAGCACCAAATAACCATTATTTAGGTTTAATGCTAATCCCAAAGGTATTAGGAGCGTGCCGATGGTGATCATATCATCCTTGGAGACACTTCGAGCACTCATCGTCACCTCGGACTCAACTAGTCTCCGTTTATTCCGTAGCTCCTGTTTCGAGTTACAAATATTAGCAACTGAACCAGTATCAAATACCCAGGCGCTACTATGAGCACTAGTAAGGTACACATCAATAACATGTATATCAAATATACCTTTGTTGACATTGCCAGCTTTCTTATCTGGCAAGTACTTGGGGCAGTTCCGCTTACAGTGACCATTCCCCTTGTAGTAGAAGCACTCAGTCCCAGTTCTGGGTCCAACCTTGGGTTTCTTCATGGGAGCGGCAGCTGCCAACCATTCTTCTTGAAGTTCCCGTTCTTTCCCCTGCCTTTCTTGAAACTAGTGGTCTTTTTAACAATCAACAGTTGATGCCTTTTCTTGATTTCTACCCCCGTGGCCTTAAGCATCACGAATAGCTCAGGGGTCATTTTTTCCATCCCTTGCATATTATAGTTCATCACAAAACCCTTATGGCTTGATAGAAGTAACTGGAAAACTTTGTCAACCGATGTCTTATCTATAAGATTTACTCCCACTTGATTCAAGCGATTGTAGCATCCAGACACTCTGAGCACATGCTCACTAACTGAGTTGTTCTCCTTGTAGGATCGAAAGTATGTCTAGAGCGGGGTGATTATGCTACTTGACCAAATAAAAATCTATCATTTTCCTATTTTAGTTGTGGACAGATTTTAGCAAGTTGTACAAGTCAATCAATCTACCAACACATGCAATTCTAAGATTATAGCAGCGGAAAGTAGAACATTGCATATGAATGTAAAGGGAAGGATTTGGAGAAAGCAAACACAATGGATACACGGTATTTTTGGCGTGGTTCCTATAGGTGGTGCTATCATACGTCCACATTGATGGAGATTTCAACCCACAAAGGGTAACGGCTGCGCGAGTCCACGGAGGGCTCCACCCACCGAGGGTCCATAAAGAAGCAACCTTGTCTATCCCACCATGGCCATCGTACACAAAGGACTTGCCTCACTCGGGTAGATCTTTACGAAGTAGGCGATCTCCTTTCCCTTACAAACTTCTTGGTTCAACTCCACAGTGTGTCAGAGGCTCCCAAGCGACACCTAACCAATCTAGGAGACACCACTCTCCAAAAGGTAGTAGACGGTGTATTGATGATGAACTTCTTGCTCTTGTGCTTCAAGTGATAGTCTTCCCAACACTCAACTCTTTCTCACAGATTTGGCTATGGGTGGAAGAAGAATTGGAGTAGAAAGCAACTTGGGGAAGGCTAGAAATCAAGATTCTTGTGGTAGGATTGAAGTGTATTGATCTCAACACATGAGTAGGTGGTTCTCTCTCAGAAAATGAAAGGTGGAAGTGTAAGCACGTTCTGATGGCTCTCTCTCTCTAATGGAGAAGGGGTGGAGGGGTATATATAGCCTCCACACAAAATCCAACCATTACACACATTTGACCAATCTCAGTGGGACCGAATAATGCAACTTGGTGAGACCGATCAGTTCAAACATGTGAACGTTAGGAATCTCGGTGGGACCGACTGGAACAACTCGGCGGGACCGATGTGCTAGGGCTTAGGGCAAAAATCATCTCGGTGGCGCCGATTGCATCAACTTGCTGAGACCGATGTGAAGAAATAAGCAACAGAGAATCTATCAAGCCAACTAGGTGAGACCGGGTGCAGAAACTTGGTGTGACCGAAGTGAATGCAACTAATCACATCACTTTGGCAAGGCCATCCCGGTGAGACCGATATCCGTATTTGTCGGACCGACTTGTTAGGGTTTGTGACAATGGCTATGTCAAATGAACTCGGTGGCTAAGGATGAAAGAATCGGTGGGGCCAAGTTTGGAATTAGGGTTTAGACATATTTGGATGGAGAAAGTGGCTGAAGGTTTTAGACCAATAGCACTAAGCACTAGAGCTACCAGATCATTAAGCAACAGTTCATCCCCTTTTAATAGTATTGGCTTTCCTATGGACTCAGTGTGATCTTGGATCACTAAAATAAAGATGAAGTGATTTGAGCTTTTGCCAATCTTTATCCTTAGCATTTTGAGGGGTACACATCTCTAATCCATGCCATGCCAATCATTGAACATCCTAAAATATTTATCTTGAATGGATATTAGTTCAATGAGCTTTATGTTGTTATGAATTACCAAAACCACTCGGGTATTAGTTGCACTTTCACTCCTCCATCTTACAGGCAAAGAACTTGTCAGAGGTCTTATACCTCTCAACACGGGCATGAGCCTGAAATTTCAGCTATTTGAACATCTCATATGCTCCATTGCGTTCAAAACGTCTTTGGGGCCCTGATTTCTAAGCCATAAATAATGGCGCACTAAACTATCGAGTAGTCATCAGAACGTGCCTGCCAGACGTTCACAACATCCACAAACGATGCTAGAGGTATTGGCACAACAAGCAGTGTATCAAGGACATAAGCCTTCTGTGCATCAGTGAGGACATTCCTCAGACTATGGACCTAGTCTGCATAATTGCTTATATTATCTTTCAACTTAGTCTTTCTCTAGGAATGTATTAAAAATGGCGAGCTACTGATCTACAACATAATTCGCAAAGGCAATTAAGACTAAGTTCATGACAATTAGTTCAATTAATCAAATTACTAGTGAACTCCCACTCAAATCAACATCCCTCAAGTTGTCTATGTGATACATGATCCAAATCAAGTAACCCTTATCTGATCATCACGTGAGATGGGGTACTCATCAATGGTGAACATCTCCATGTTGATCATATCTACTATATGACTCATGTTCGATCTTTCGGTCTCCCGTGTTCCGAGGCCATGTCTTTACATGCTAGGTGAGGGAGTCCTAGATTCAGGGGTCCTCAGGCATCCGAGTCGATGAAGCTGGGCCGTATTGATGGGCCACGAAGATAGAAGCAGAAGACTCTCCCCCGTATTCGGTCAGGACTCCTATGTACGTAGAAAGGTAGGCATGAAGTCTTGATGTAGCTATTACTTCCTCCCCAAGCCACCTTTGTAACCCTAGGCCCCCTCCAGCGTGTATATAAGCCGAAGGGTTTAGTCTGTAGTGGCTAACAACATAATCATTACATCCTCATAGGATAAGCTTTAGGGTTTAGCCATTACGATCTTGAGGTAGATCAACTCTTGTAACACATATTCATCAAGATTAATCAAGCAGGAAGTAGGGTATTACCTCGATCGAGAGGGCCTCATCCTAGGTAAACATCGTGTCCCTAGTCTCCTGTTACCATCGATCCTTAGAAGCATAGCTCGGGCCCCCCTACCCGAGATCTGCTGGTTTTGACACCGACAATGGTGCTTTCATTGAGAGCTCCGCTATGCGCTCACGATAAGTGATCGATGGCTCGTCTCGTCATCAACGATGAGATCACCCTCCGAAATAACTTGGCCACTGGCCAGGTTCTCCAGCTTGGCGGGTTCGCTGTATGCGCCCGCATGGCCTCCGGGCTGGCCGCACCCTCTGCGGTCATTGAGCATCACCCTTATGTTGACTCCGGCCACTCCGATGAGGCGACCTCGGCAGATCTCTCGCCCTTAAACGAGCTGCTCGATCGCATCGCCGCCCTGGGGCTTTCATCGCCAAGAGATCAGATCGGACCTAGATCCGGTCAGGATGAAATTGATCCCATCCCGGTCACTCATCTTGTGGCGGCAGTCGAGGACGGAGCCGAAGATACTCCCCCTCTTGAGACGGAGACCGTCATAGTTCGGATCTCCAAACCCATCGAGCCGAACACACCCCTGTCGGATGTCACTTTGTGTTTTTTGAGCTCTGGGATTGACGTTGGGCCCATAGAATGACCAGACCCTGCCGAGCCCAGATCATCCACACCGGAGGTTGTCAAAACCCCGAATACCACATTGGGTCGGGACTTAAAATTAGCAACACCCACCCACCCTGGGAAAAACTCTCCAAGTAAATCCAGATTCTCGGACATAAATGATCTCATGAATATACATCAGCAGCCCGAGGAGACGGTCAACCACTTCTGGACAAGATTCCTGCTTGTCAAGAACAATATTAAGGACTGCTGCGACGACGATGCGGTCCCCCTATTTCACCGCAACTTTACTGACGAGGGAGTCTTGAACCCCCTCAACCGACATCGTGTTTTGAGTTTCACGGACTTGTCGCAATTAGTACGGAAGTACTGCGCAATGGAAAACACTTGGAAAGCCCAGAATACACCTTTAGAGCAGTCCATATTTGGACAACACACTGTTAAGGCTAAACGGACATAACCTAGTAGGTCATCCGATAATATCCCTATCGGCAAGAAGAACAAACCTTCTACATGACGCAGATCCGTACTGGATGAACTGCTCGATAAACCTTGCTAGATACATGCAGCCCCTGACAATATCCCAAACCACTGCCTTAGGGCATGTTGGGTACTCCGACATGTAGCAAAGAGCTGTGCACTAATCCTTGCCACCGCATTATTAGAGGAGAAAGACATCGGTGTCTTCACTGTCTTCGAGACGTTCTCCTCAAACAACCGCCGGAAGAGAGCAAATCGCAAACTTGCTGAGGTCTATCAAATTAGCTCCGCAAGCCCATGGAGTGACACGACAATTAGTTTTTTTTGCCGAAGACGCACCTCGAGTCGGCCGGTCCAAGCAACGACAACACTTGTACTAGATCCAATAGTAGATGGCTTTCGCCTCACTAAGGTACTTATGGACGGTGGAAGCGGACTCAAACTCATATACGAGGAAACGCTTGAAAAAATGCAGATTGACAAATCCCGCATTGAGCACACTAACACAACCTTCAGAGGAACTATTCCCAGTCGGGAAGCCCGGTGCTCGGGAAGCATTAAGTTCGACGTAGTATTCGGCACATCCAAGAACTAGAGGTCGGAGGAACTGCTCTTCCACATTGTTCCCTTCAATAGCGGATACCACACCCTTTTGGATGGGAAGTTTTTTCACGCTTTCAAGCCATACCCCATTATGGGTACATGAAGCTTAAAATGCCAGGGCCCAATGGAGTAATCACAATAACAAGTGATCTGGACAGAGTACTCCGTGTCGAAAACAAAATGACATCTTTAGCCCTAGAGGCACTATCCGAAGCCCTCGCGGCCGAGGAATTAACCAACTTACGATCCACGGTGGACAAGAACGATGTAATCCTTGCCAAAAGATCAAAATCTACCTCCTTCAAACCAGCAGATGAAATTATAAAATTCCAAGTGCACCCAACGGACCCTAATAAGACAACGTCTATCGGGGCACAGCTGGATCCGGCGGTAGATAGCGTGTCACGCGCCTTTATTCATGAAAATTGGGATATATGCTCCTGGCACCCTTCAGATATGCCAAGAATCCCACGCAGGCTGGTCGAACACAGCCTCAATATTATCAAAGGGTTCAAACCAGTCAAGCAGTCACTGCGACGATTTTCTGAACCCAAAAGACAAGCAATGGGAGAAGAGCTAGCCAAGCTATTGGAAGCCGGATTCATCAGAGAAATTAAAACATCCGGATTGGCTAGCCAACGTAGTCATGGTACCGAAAAATGATAAATCCTGGCGCCTCACTAAGATACTTGCCCTAAGGATCCCTTTCCTCTACCCTGCATTGATCAAATTATTGATGCAACAACCGAACATGACTCGTTGTGTTTCCTTGATGTTTATTCCGGATACCATCAGATAGAGATGAAGGAATCCGATCAGGACGCAACAACATCTATCACCCCGTACGGTCCTTTCCGTTTCAACACTATGCCCTTTGGACTTAAAAACACTGGTGCCACGTATCAACGCATGATTCAAACATGCTTAGAATAACAAATTGGCAAGACAGTGGAGGCATATGTTGACGACGTAGTCGTTAAGACCAAACATGTCGAGACATTGGTGGATGATCTCCGCCTTACATTTGATAACCTTAGAGCATATGACATAAGGCTCGATCCGAAAAAATGTGTCTTCAGCGTTCTGGCCAGAAAGCTATTAGGGTTCATTGTATCCCATAGAGGTATCGAAGCTAACCCAGCTAAAATCCGGGCCTTGTCCGAGCTCAAAACGCCAACTGATCTCAATCAAGTGCAAACACTAGCAGGCTATGTAGCGGCCTTGAGCTGCTTCATCTCTAGGTTAGGAGAGAAAGCATTGCCACTTTATAGATTTCTACGACGCACTGACAACTTCGAATGGACGGATGCGGCCACAGCTGGATTGGAAGAAATAAAAACTCTATTAGCAAGCAACCCAATCCTAGCCGTCCCAGGTGTTGGCGAACCAATGCTGCTGTATATATCAGCCACTCACCAGGTAGTGAGAGCCGTACTCGTCGTCGAACGAGCCGAAGAGGGGCATAAGTTCCCCATTCAAAAACCCCTATACTACGTATCCGAGGTACTCACACCGTGTAAATCATGGTACCCCCACTATCAGAAAATTGCCTATGCAGTCTTCATGTCATCTCAAAAACTCTGACACTACTTTCAAGAGTGTTCGATCACAGTGGCATCCGAAGTACCACTTAATGATATTATCAACAATAAAGACACCACTGGACGCATAGCCAAATGGGCCATCGAGCTCCTACCGTTCGAAATATCATATAAACCACGCCGGACTATTAAATCCCAGGTGTTAGCTGACTTCGTTGCAGAATGGACCAAAGCCGAACTCCCTAAAGAGTACGGCTCATATTCCCATTGGACAATGTACTTCGACGGTTCCAAAATGCTAGAAGGATTGGGGGCCGGCATCGTCCTGACATCTCCAACAAGGGATACAGTCCGGTACGTACTACAAATCATGTACATGGACTCAAACAATGCAGCCGAATACGAGGCACTATTGCACGGTCTCAGCCTAGTTGTATCCATGGGGTTACAATGCAGCAAGGTACGCGGAGACTCAATCCTCGCTATCTCTCAAATAAATGGGGATTTTGATGCGAAGGATTCAAAGATGGTAGCTTATCGCAACGCCATATTGAAAATATCGGCTCGATTTGAGGGGTTGGAATTCCACCATGTAGGCCGGGATAATAACTAGGCGGCATATATAGTCGCTCGTATGGGCACTAACTGCGACCCAGTCTCGCCTAACACCTTCGTGGAAAGGCAGTTTAAGGCATCAGTAACTTGGCAGGACGAGAGGAGCGATACTAATCCAAATCCGAACACACCCCAACTGAACTTAACACATACGTCATCAGGGACTCAGACATGGAGAGAACATCTTCGGCTCATGAGATCATGGCTGTCATAGCCCCCTGGACAGAGCCATTTTTAGCCTACCTTAATAGGCAAGAGCTCCCCGATGACCAAAACGAGGCCCGCCGCATAATTCGGTGTTCTAAAGCCTACAAAGTTCACGAAGGTGAACTCTATAATAAAAGCACTACTAGTGTTCTCCAAAGGTGCATCTCCGAAGAGGAGGGATGGCAACTTCTCACCGAAATACACGCTGGAATGGGCGGCCATCACGTCGCAGCTCGGGCGCTCGTGAGCAAAGCTTTTCGAGCTGGCTTTTTCTGGCCAACTGCCCGAGCATATGCCCAAACCTTAGTCCAACATTGCGTTGGCTGCCAGCTCTTTGCAAATCAAAGTCACATGCCTCCCACCGCTTTGAAAACCATCCCCATTACTTGGACTTTTGCGGTATGGGGGCTTGATATGGTCGAACCACTTAAAGGGGGAACTGTCAGGGATATGGCTAGCAGGTATGAATCGGCTAGTATAAATCGGATTATTATAATATGTTTGGTTGTAATATTTAGTAAAAGCTACGGCCCATGAAATTTAAGGGCCCATGTATAGAGTTACGATTTGTAAACCGCCCGATGATGTAACTTGAGGGATAAGGAAGAAAGAACAGAGACCGAGGCGGACAAGAGTATGAGCCGGCCTCGGGACTCTGTAAACCGGACCGGGCATCGCCTCTATTGTAATGCCCCGGATGTAATACTTTCCCTTTTTGGGT
>LR738715.1:258947881-258967955 GCA_902687465.1 Secale cereale | reverse complement strand
ATATATATATATATATATATATATATATATATATATATATATATCCGGTTTCATCTATTTCCATTCCGGGTTCTTTGTCTTTCGGGTTTTCGTCGTTTTGTTGTGTGAGTGTGTGGCATTCATTCATATCATGTAGACATGTGCATCACATTGCATTTGTGTTGTCGGTTGCATCCGGTTCCGCATGTTTCTTCCCGTTGTCCGTTTCGCGTTCTGGAGCTCCCTCACGTGTCCGTGACGTCCCGTAGGCCTACTTTGTTGTTCGGGCGTGTAACGTTACCGGTGTGCCGCGAGGTTGTTGTGTGTGTTGTTGTTTTGTTGTGTGCAACCCGCCTCTCAAATCTCGTCTCATTTGGACTCCGTTGGCTATCCCATCCGTTGTTCGTGTGGGTCCAAAGTACCTTCACTTTGTGTCCCGTAAACACCCCTACTGCAGTCTTTTATCTCCCTCCTAGGCCTCCTAGACTACCCCGCGATCGGATCCGTTGGATCGTGATCGGAGGGCTCCTAAACACCCCCAAATCCCCTAACCCTAGCTACCTGCTATATAATAGACCCTAGTCTATTTGGGCATCTAGCTTCTTCCTCCTCCTTCCCTAAAATTTCTGGATCAAACCAGCTCCCTACTGCCACTTGGCAGTCCTCCACCGAAAAATCGCGCCGGCCTCGAGGCCTTCGTCGCCACCAGTCGCTGGGGATCGAGGGGAGACGAGCCCCTCGTCCCGATCCGTTTTTCTCCGTCGGGCGTTGACCTGGCTCCTTCGCAGATCCAGCCACCAGGCCGCCTCGCGCTTCGGTCGATCGGGCCAGCGCCAGGGACCACTTCATCGGGTCCATCGCCCCTCGCTTCCGCGAGCCGCCTCGCTCTAGCCGGCCGGCGCCCGATCGGGCCCAGCCAGCCGTCCATCACCACCGTGAACCCTCCAGGCCACCGCAGGCCGGGCGGCCCACTCCCTCCACTCGACCGCAACCAGCCGGGCGCCTCCGCACTGCAGGCCACATCGCCTGGCGGGCCGGCCCACGCCACCACGCCGCGCCAGCCGCCTCGCGCTCCCGCTGGGCCTCCGCCGCCCGAGGCCCAGGCCGCGCCCTCCTCCGCGGGCCGAGCCGCCCCGAGGCCCGTAGGCCTCCCACCGATCGCCGCGACCGCGCCGGCCCGTCCCCGTCCGCCTGGGCCGAGCCGCCGCCCAGATCTACTTCAACCCCCGGCCCGAGCCCATCTCCACCTCCAGATCCAGATCTGAGGTTGCCTTTTTCCCACTAAGTCCCTGTTAATTTTGTTCTGAGATGCAATGTTTGACCTGCTCTAACTTTTTGTCTGTTGCTCCGATTCACGCATATAATATGTCCAGACGTTCGTGGAGACTTGCTCTACGTTTCATCTGTTGTTGTCATGCATGTTAGAGATCATCTAGGTGCTTGTTTTGCTGTTGCAAGAGTGCATCATGATATAAACTGCTGCTATGTGTTATTTTTATGCCACCTTTGCCATGTGATATCTTTTAGCTCGTTTGTCCGAATGATGCAAATGACATGTCCACGTGTTCGTCTTGCCATGATCTACATGTTGTATGTGATAGGTTGCATGGTAGATTTATTATTGCCTTGTTATCATCATTGCAAAGTGCCATGTGGCTGTAATGTGTTTTCACTTGTTACGAAATGCCACCTTGTTGAGCTCGTTGCTATCGTTGTGTTTACCTCCATGAAGCATGCTTGTGTGTTTCGGAATCACCTTCATGTGTACTTTGATGAGGTGCTTACCTCTTGCCATGTTTAGTTTCGAGGTGACTTAAACATGCTCTTTTATATGCCATGATGATAGTGCTGTTTTAGGACTTCGTGGTTTTTTTCACTAAGTCTGAAATCTGTAACGTTCCGATGCCATGTTCGTGTGATGTTCTAGGACAAAGCATGATAGTTTTGGAGTGGATCTTGATTGTTCCTTGTAGTATATATTGTTGTCTTTCCGTCCATGTCCTCACATGTCCATTTAAGTGGCTGTAGCATGTTTATCTTTTGCTCCAAAGTTTCAATAAAATTCTGCTGCCAGAATTTTATTGTCAAGTTCAATATGTCCAAGATCATTGCTATTGATCCGTGACTCCATTGGGGGTGCACCTTAGACATAGTTGATGTAGTATATGTCTAGTTTGTGTTCATGTCCTTTGCCATGTTGTTTGAGTGCTGTAGCTCAATTATTTTGTGCTCCGAAGTTGCTATGTTGCTGTAATTTTCAGCTTTCGCTCATTTCTTGTTTCGGGCATAACTTTTAGCCCGTAACTCCGATTTCAGCGGATCTTATATCAAACTTGATTGTTTTTCCGTGTAGATTCATAATATCAGCTTGTTATCATGTTTTGAGGTGTTTTGCTTGAGTGATATTTTCCGTGCTCCGTGTGCATCCTTAGTGCATCCATCATGCATTCATCTTTTCCGAGTGCGCATTGCATCTTGTTGATTGGTGCTTGGTGTGATTGTTTTGTTTAGAGCCGGAAGCAGAGTCTGAGTACGAGGTTGAGCACGAGGTTACCAACGAGGTTGAGCACGAGTACCCTTCTTACGATCCGAACGACTTCTCTTCAGGCAAGATGACCGAACCCCGATAACATTACTATCTTTGCCTATTGCTAGTAGTCTCAATCTATAGTTTTGCCTCGATGCCCATGATCTTTTTGTCAGCCTCCTACTTGTAACCAATTACCATGTTTAACCAACCTACCTATGCAAACCGTTGCTTGGCTAAGTACGCTTCGCTCAGCCCTTCTTATAGCATTGCTAGTTGCAGGTGAAGATCGAAGATGCTTGCTTCATGTTGAAGTTTGGTTGGGTTATATCACACTATATAAATGCTTAAAATGAAATCATCTATATATTGGCAAGGGTGGAAGGCTAAGCCTTTTGCTTGGTGATTTGTTCCACTCATGCCGTTAGGAACCGTATAAACCGGTGTTATGTTCCTTGACTATGCGTTCCTAACACGGTTGGGGTGTATGGGACCCCCTCGATAAACCGCTAAGTGCTAAGTCTTTTCCAGCAAATCCCAACATTGGTACTATTTGCCTAATAACTAAATAACTTGCATAGGGAGTAATTAACCCGAGTTCTTAATCAACCACCCCGGGCCAGTGCTCCTCATGAGTGTTGGTCCGAAACGGGGAGTCTGCGGGGTCACCACGAGGAAACTCGAGGATTGATATAAACCTGTAGAATCGCCCATCCGGTCGTGTCCTGAGACTTAGATACGCGCGGCTACTATCAGGGTGTCGACACGCCGGGAGGATTTGCTGGATTAGCCTTACCTTAGCTCGGTATATCTTGAGCACGGGATTCCGAGAATACTCGGGTCTTCCCACTTTGGAGTTGCGACTCCGCGGATCGTGGGCTTGTAATGGGTCAAGTTGGAACACCCCTGCAGGGTTTGAACTTTCGAAAGCCGTGCCCGCGGTTATGTGGCAGATGGGAGCTTGTTAATTCCGGTTGTAGATAACTTGACACAATGTTACTAATACACTACCAGCGTGTGTTCCGTGACCGTCAATTTCCGAATAGGGATTCAGGAGTTGAACACGGAGGGGTTATGCTTGTTGAGCTTGTAGCTAGGATCACTTCGTGATCACTTCTCGCCGAGGCCTTCTCTTCTCGCTCTCACTTACGTAAGCTAGATGCTAGTTGCTGCTGCAGACACTTATCCTTTTCTTCAGCCTTATCCTCACCCAAAGGCTTAAATAGTCTTGTTACCCGGAGACGGGATTGCTGAGTCCTCTGTGGCTCACAGTTACTTCACACACCAGATGCAGGTCCAGTTGTGAGCTATCCAGGTGATGGCACCGAGCTGGATTGGGAGTACGACGAGGAGCGTAGTCGGTACTATGTGCGATACCCGGATGATCAGTAGTGGAGACTCTTACTAGGATTCGATCCGCCTGTGGTTTATTTATTTCAGTTTGGTACTTTGACATTTGGATTTTGCCCTTAGAGGGTTGTGATGTTCTTAATGTATGATGTTTGAGACTTGTACTGTAATTCTGTGACGTGGCGAGTGTAAGCCAACTATTTTCTGTTTACAATCCCCTCTTTTACATGAGATGTGCAAAGATTACCGAACTTGAGATCATTCTAGGATGGATTTATGCCTTTAAGTCGTGCCTCGACACGTAGGAGGTATAACTCCATCCTGGGCATTACATCTATATAAAGAGACAACCCGGCGACGGTTCAGGGGCAAGCAAGAAACAACCCGTCGAGACACAGGCAAGCAATCCGCTCCCTGTTCATCGACGCCCAAGCAATACCAAACCAAACTAGACGTAGGCTTTTACCTTCATCGAAGGGGCCGAACTGGTATAAACCCTCTGCATCCTTTGTGTGCTTTTAACCCCTTCAAGCTAACATGAGCGATGGTTCCATCATCAAGTCCGTTAAACCGGACATCTGCCGTGTTATTTCCACGACAGTTGGCGCCCACCGTGGGGCCTCCGCACGATGGTTTCGAGTTCTTGAAGGGCAGCTTTGAAGGGCTCAAGGGCTACATTGTCGGCCGGATAACCAAGAGTCGCCGTGGCCGGATCTACATCGACGATGTGGGTTGGGGACCGGAGGCCGATTCAATCGAATACGGGTACCGGGTTCCCTTCGGTGGCATCCATGTCTTCATCGGCAAGATCGGTGAACCGGGACCTGAGCCGGACATCTTCCCCAACATCATCGAGCCGGCTCAGCGTGCGAGATCAACCCGGATTCAGCCCGCCATGAAGCGCGTTTTCGTTGGAGCAGTTCACGGGGCCCAAACCGAAGACGAATCGGAATCCGGCGGTGAAACAGTTGTTTACTCCGACGACGGATCCTCATCTGGAGAGACTGAATCTCTGTATCAGTTGCAGGACGGCCGGTCTGAGGGTGAGTCCGACGGGAACAGTATTTCGGACCCCTTCGACCCGCCAAACCGGGTGGCTGTCTTTATGGCCGGTTCACAGCCCACGGTGAACGGGGCGACAGTAGAAGCTGGTGTACGTGGGAGTGGCCTAGCCCTCTCTCCTGCTGACGTTCTATCCTCCTTAGTCGAGGAGTTCACAGCTAAAGCGGTGGCAGAGGTAGCTCCAGCAGACAAGGCGCAGCATGATGCAGAGCTCCTTCAGTTAAAAGGCCAGGTTGATAAAGCAAGGGATGATCTGAAAGCGGAGAAGGCTATGGTAGCAATAAGACAGGCGGAACTAAATGATCAAGCTTTTCATCTAAGGATGGAGCAGGCCTCTGTACAGGGTGTAAGGGGTCGAAAATATCAATCTCGTCTACCGTCGGTTTATGAAGCAATGGATCTGTTCAGAACGCCTGGGCTGGGACCAGCAACGATCCGGCCTCGAACTGGAGGGCACCCCAGCCAGGGACGAGCCGGTTCAGCAGCCCGCTGCGGAGCAAGATCGGCGGATCACGTCTGCGCCTCACGTTCCTACCCCTTCAGGTCATTATTCGAATCCTTTGGATAACATCGTTGCTGCTGCTGCACGTTTGGCCGCTTTACCCGTTGAGGGGACATCTCCGGTGGCATTGGAGGCACGCAGGGTCAAGGATCTGCTTAATACGGCGCTAGTACAGCAGCAAGCATATTCTCATAGCAGAGAGAGGCTACATTCAACACCGCGTCCCGGCCGGAGTTACACTAGGCATTGGGAGGAGCCAGAAGTGTCTAGCAGTGAACGCAGGCATCATCAGCGTAGACAGGGTAATCCGGCAGGCGCAGATGCACAAGCTCAGGATGCAAACCGGGTTAGGTCGGTGGCCCGGGAGGAAATCCGTCTGACGACGCCGGTTCAAACAGCCACAGCAGAGACAGGAGTCACAACGAGTTCCTTTGGAGTGCGGTGTCTTATCCCCGCTTTACGGAGCGTGAAGTTGCCCAAGGATTTTAAAGGGCCCCGTAAGGTACCTAATTACACTGTAGATTTACCTCCTGAAGCTTGGGTGGAGAGTTACGAGATGGCCATGGAGATGTTGGATGTGGATGAAGCGGCTTGTGCAAAATACTTCACCATGATGCTTGAGGGAACAGCCCGGACCTGGTTAAAGGGCTTACCACCTAATTCTATCGGATCATGGGGGGAGTTACGCCGCCAGTTTATCAAGAATTTCAAAGATACATGCAAGCAGCCGATGTCAATAATAGACTTAGCAGCATGCGTGCAAGGAGAGCAGGAGTCTACAAGTGCATGGGTGCGGCGAGTATCAGAGATCCTGCATTCCTCGAATGGTATCAATCCTAGTACGGCAATAGTGACCTTGGAAAACAATTGCTGGTTTGAGTCTCTAAAGTTAAAACTAGGACGGCTTAAACGGGAGTGCAATGATATGGGAACTCTCATGAGTGCTCTGGTGAAATATGGGGATTCTGACAATACTAAGTATCCAGAAGCTGAGGGAGACAAGGCAGGAAAAGTTAACAAGCCCGGTAAACCGGCGCAAGTTAATCCGGCTACTACAAGCTTCTTAGGTAAGCAAAAGGCGGAAGGTGGCTCTGATTTCGTGGCTAATACCCAAGTTCAAGAAGGATTCCAGCACAACAGGGGAAGACCGCCTCCACAAACCGGCGGAGGAGGCATCAACTGGAGCCAAGAGTTAAATCAGCCTTGTCCGAAGCATAGCTCGAGGGGACGACCGGCGAAACACACTATAGGAGAATGCAAACCCTTTATGGAAGCCATGATGGGACGCTTTAATCCTAATGATAGGCCTCCGAATGGCGGTTCAGGCCCAGGGTTCTATGGTCCGGGTCATCAGGGGAGCAGTTCCGGATCAGGATATCGGGGCAATAATGGTGGTTATCAAAGCAGGGCAAACAATCAGTATGGTCAAGGTGGTTATAATAACCAGGGTAATCAGCCGCATGGTCAGGGTGGTTACAACAACCAAGGCAGCCAACAGCAGGGCCAAGGTAATCACAACAACCAGGGTAATCAGCAGCGTCAGCAACATCAACCACAATCCGGATATCAGAGTAATCCGAAGGAGTTGAGCTATGGGCAATATCATGTGTTCACCACGAGTCTATGTAAACGAGATCAGAAGGTTTTAAAACGGGCAGTCCACGCGGTTGAACCGACGACCCCGCAATTCCTGCGCTGGTCAGAACAGCCCATTGTATGGAGCAGGGAGGATCACCCGATGCGGGTGGATAATCCGGGACACTTGGCCTTGGTGGTGGCACCACAGGTGGGAGGTTATAAGTTCACTAAAGTTCTTATGGATGGTGGGAGCAGCATCAACATCCTGTATTATGAGACCTTCCGTCGAATGGGCTTGACGGATAAGAAACTGAGGCTGTCAAACACGGTGTTCCACGGGGTGGTTCCAGGTAAGTCAGCTTATCCACTTGGAAAAATTGACTTGGAAGTTACCTTTGGAGATGAGCATGATTCCAGGTCAGAGATGATAACTTTCAAAGTCGTCAAGATCCGGAGCCCTTATCACGCTCTGTTCGGAAGGACGGTTTATGCCAAGTTTATGGCTAGACTGTGTTATGTTTACCTGCAGCTTAAGATGCCGGGTCACAAGGGTACAATTACGGTTCACGGAAGTCGAAAGGTTGCGTTGGAGTGTGAAGAGGGAGACGCTGCTTATGCAGAGGCAGTATGTGCTACCGAGGAGTTAAAATTTTATAAGGATAATGTTGATCCGGCAGATATGACCCCGTTGAAGAAGCCGACTACAGAGCATGATCCGGCACTGAAATTTAAATCGGCGGAGGAGACCAAGCAAGTTGATTTTGTGCCGGGCGATTCATCCAAGCAGTTCACGATCAGCGCTAACCTTGATCCCAAATAGGAAAGCGCGCTCATCGAGTTCATCCGTGAGAACCGGGATATCTTTGCGTGGAAACCTTCTGACATGCCAGGTATTCCGAGGGAACTCGCTAAGCACAGTCTTAATATTGATCCGAAGTTTAAATCGGTCAAGCAGTATCTGTGCCGCTTCAATGAAGAGAGGCGCAAGGCTATAGGAGAGGAAGTGGCCAGGCTTTTGGCTGCAGGGTTCATAGTAGAAGTTTTTCACCCAGAGTGGTTGGCTAATCCGGTGCTAGTGTTAAAGAAGAATGGGAAGTGGAGAATGTGTGTGGACTACACAGACCTCAACAAAGCTTGTCCAACTGATCCTTTTGCTCTCCCTCGCATTGATCATATCATCGATGCTACAACGGGATGTGAGCGGCTAAGTTTTTTGGATGCATACTCAGGATATCACCAGATCAAGATGGCAGTTAAAGACCAGGAGAAGACAACTTTCATAACTCCTTTTGGTGCTTTTTGCTATGTATCTATGCCTTTTGGACTCAAGAGTGCTCAAAACTTACCAGCGTTGCGTTCAGAATTGTCTTAAAGGGCAGATAGGGAGGAATGTTCATGCCTATGTGGATGACATTGTGGTTAAATCAAGGAAGGAGGAAACGATGATAGAGGATCTTAAGGAGACTTTTGACAATCTTCGAGCCTATAAGATGATGCTTAATCCGGAGAAGTGTGCCTTTGGTGTTCCGGCAGGCAAGCTCCTCGGGTTCTTAGTATCGAACAGAGGAATAGAAGCTAATCCGGAGAAGATTAAGGCGATCACATCTTTGACTAAACCGGTTTGCATCAACGATGTTCAGCGTATAGCCGGCCGGATTACAGCATTGAGCCGGTTCATCAGCCGTTTGGGAGAGAAGGCGATCCCGCTTTATCAGATGTTGAGGAAAACAGACCGGTTTATATGGAGTGATGAGGCAAACGCGGCGTTTGAGGATCTGAAGTGGCAACTGGCAAAGCCGCCGGTCCTGGCTGCCCCTATTGATAAGGAGCCGTTGCTGTTATACGTTGCTGCCAATGCACAGGCAGTCAGCGTCGCAATTGTGGTTGAGCGCAAGGAAGCAGGAAAGGAATATCCGGTTCAGCGTCCGGTTTATTACGTGAGTGAAGTACTCATTGAGTCCAAGCAAAGGTACCCACATTGGCAGAAGCTGGTATATGGTGTGTTTATGGCAAACCGGAAGCTGAAGCACTATTTTCAAGGTCATCCAATAACTGTGGTTAGTTCAGCACCTTTGGGGGACATAACCAGAACAGGGAAGCTACAGGTAGAGTGGCGAAGTGGGCCATTGAGCTCAGCTCGCATGAGTTGAAATATGTGCCACGCACCGCTATAAAATCTCAGGCATTGGTGGATTTCATCAATGATTGGACAGAATTACAAACTCCTGAGGAGAAGCCAGATCTTACGTACTGGACGATTCACTTTGACGGTTCAAGACAGTTGGAAGGCTCGGGGGCTGGAGTTGTCTTAACTTCCCCTCGAGGTGATAAGTTTTGTTACGTCCTCCGTTTATTGTTTCCTTGTACTAATAATGTTGGGGAACGTAGTATTTTAAAATTTTCCTACGATCACGCAAGATCTATCTACCAGATGCATAGCAACGAGAGGGAAGAGTGTGTCTACGTACCCTCGTAGACCGGAAGCGGAAGCGTCAAGTGACGTGGTTGATGTAGTCGAACTTCTTCGCGATTCAACCGATCAAGCACCGAACGTACGGCACCTCCGCGTTCAGCACACGTTCAGCTTGATGACGTCCCACGAGCTCTTGATCCAGTTGAGCTTCACGGGAGAGTTTCGTCAGCACGACGGCGTGGTGACGGATATGATGTATTCACCGGCGCAGAGCTTCGCCTAAGCACCGCGACGGTATGACCGAGGTATGTTTCTGTGGAGGGGGGCACCGCACATGGCTGGAACAATTCAACTTGTGTGTGTTTGGGTGCCCCCCTGCCCCGTATATAAAGGAGCAAGGGGGAGGCCGGCCGGCCCTTGTTTGGTGCGGCTAGGGTTGCAATCCTACTAGGAATAGGATTGCAATCCTATTCCTAGTAGGAATCACCAAAAGAAGGAAGAGAGGGAAAGGAAAAAGGGAGAGGTGGCGCCCCCCAATCCTAGTCCAACTAGGAACCCTAGGTGGGGAGCCGGCCAGCCCTATGGGCTGCCTCTCTCTTTCCCTTAAGGCCCACTATGGACCATCCCCCCTCGTAGGGGGTTCCGGTAACCCCCTCCGGCAATCCCGTTAAATCCGAAACTTTTCCGGAACACTTCCGGTGTCCGAATATAGTCGTCCAATATATCAATCTTTATGTCTCGGACATTCCGAGACTCCTCGTCTTGTCCGTGATCTCATCCGGGACTCCGAACTACCTTCGGTACATCAAAACTCATAAACTCATAATACCGATCGTCATCAAACGTTAAGCGTGCGGACCCTACGGGTTCGAGAACTATGTAGACATGACCGAGACTCATCTCCGGTCAATAACCAATAGCGGAACCTGGATGTTCATATTGGCTCCTACATATTCTACGAAGATCTTTTATCGGTCAAAACCGCATAACAACATACGTTGTTCCTTTTGTCATCAGTATGTTACTTGCCCGAGATTCGATCGTCGGTATCTCTATACCTAGTTCAATCTCGTTACCGGCAAGTCTCTTTACTCGTTCCGTAACACATCATCTCATGACTAACTCATTAGACTTTTGCTTGCAAGGCTTATTGTGATGTGTGTTACCGAGAGGGCCCAGAGATACCTCTCCGACACTCGGAGTGACAAACCCTAATCTTGATCTATGTCAACACCACGAATACTTTCGGAGACACCTGTAGAGCATCTTTATGATCACCCAGTTACGTTGTGACGTTTGATAGCACACAAGGTGTTCCTACGGTATTCGGGAGTTGCATAATCTCATAGTCATAGGAACATGTATAAGTCATGAAGAAAGCAATAGCAGTAAAACTAAACGATCATAGTGCTATGCTAACGGATGGGTCTTGTCCATCACATCATTCTCCTAATGATGTGATCTCGTTGATCAAATGACAACTCATGTCTATGGCTAGGAAACATAACCATCTTTGATCAATGAGCTAGTCTAGTAGAGGCATACTAGGGACATATTGTTTTGTCTATGTATTCACACATGTACTAAGTTTCCGGTTAATACAATTCTAGCATGAATAATAAACATTTATCATGATATAAGGAAATATAAATAACAACTTTATTATTGCCTCTAGGGCATATTTCCTTCAGTCTCCCACTTGCACTAGAGTCAATAATCTAGCTCACATCGCCATGTGATTTAATACCGATAGTTCACATCGTTATGTGAATAACACCCATAGTTCACATCACCATGTGACCAACACCCAAAGGGTTTACTAGAGTCAATAATCTAGTTCACATCGCTATGTGATTAATACCCAAGAGTAATAAGGTGTCATCATGTTTTGCTTGTGAGAGAAGTTTAGTCAACGGGTCTGTCACATTCAGATCCGTATGTATTTCGCAAATTTCTATGTCTACAATGCTCTGCATGGAGCTACTCTAGCTAATTGCTCCCACTTTCAATACGCATCCAGATTGATACTTAGAGTCATCTGGATTTAGTGTCAAAGCTTGCATCGGCGTAACCCTTTACGACGAACTCTTTATCACCTCCATAATCGAGAAACATTTCCTTAGTCATCCAATTACTAAGGATAATTTTGACCGCTGTACAGTGATCTACTCTTGGATCACTATTGTACCTCCCTGTCAAACTCATGGCAAGGTACACAACGTGTTTTGTACACAGCATGGCATACTTTATAGAACCTATGGCTGAGGCATAGGGAATGACTTTCATTCTCTCTATATTTTTCTGCCGTGGTCTGGCTTTGAGTCTTACTCAACTTCACACCTTATAAGTCAGGCAAGAACTCCTTCTTTGACTGATCCATTTTGAACTACTTCAAAATCTTATCATGGTATGTACTCATCGAAAGTCTTATCAAGCGTCTTGATCTATCTCTATAGATCTTGATGCCCAATATGTAAGCAGCTTCACCAAGGTCTTTCTTTGAAAAACTCCTTTCAAACACTCCTTTATGCTTTCCAGAAAATTCTACATCATTTCCGATCGACAATATGTCATTCACATATACTTATCAGAAAGGTTGTAGTGCTCCCACTCACTTCTTGTAAATACAGGCTTCGCAAGTCTGTATAAATCTATATGCTTTGATCAACTTATCAAAGCGTATATTCCAACTCCGAGATGCTTGCACCAGTCCATAGATGGATCGCTGGAGCTTGCACATTTTGTTAGCACCTTTAGGATTGACAAAACCTTCTGGTTGCATCATATACAAGTCTTCTTTAATAAATCCATTAAAGAATGCAGTTTTGTTATCCATTTGCCAGATTTCATAAAATGCAGCAATTACTAACATGATTCGGACAGACTTAAGCATCGCTACGGGTGAGAAAGTCTCATCGTAGTCAACTCCTTGAACTTGTCGAAACCCTTTCGCAACAAGTCGAGCTTTGTAAACAGTAACATTACCGTTTGCGTCGGTCTTCCTCTTGAAGATCCATTTATTTTCGATGGCTTGCCGATCATCGGGCAAGTCAACCAAAGTCCATACTTTGTTCTAATACATGGATCCCATCTCAGATTTCATGGTCTCAAGCCATTTTGCGGAATCTGGGCTCATCATCGCTTCCTCATAGTTCGTAGGTTCATCATGGTCTAGTAACATGACTTCCAGAACTGGGTTGCCGTACCACTCTGGTGCGGAACAAACTCTGGTTGATCTACGAAGTTCAGTAGAAACTTGATCCAAAGTTTCATGATCATCATCATTAACTTCCTCACTGATTTGGTGTAGGAATCACTGGAACAATTTTCTGTGATGTACTACTATCCATTCCGGGAGAAGGTACAATTACCTCATCAAGTTCTACTTTCCTCCCACTCACTTCTTTCGAGAGAAACTCCTTCTCTAGAAAGGATCCATTCTTAGCAACGAATATCTTGCCTTCGGATCTGTGATAGAAGGTGTACCCAACAGTTTCTTTTGGGTATCCTATGAAGACACATTTCTCCGACTTGGGTTCGAGCTTATCAGGTTGAAGCTTTTTCACATAAGCATCGCATCCCCAAACTTTAAGAAACGACAACTTTGGTTTCTTGCCAAACCATAGTTCATAAGGTGTCGTATCAACGGATTTAGATGGTGCCCTATTTAACGTGAATGTAGCTGTCTCTAATGCATAACCCTAAAAGCGATAGTGGTAGATCGGTAAGAGACATCATCGATCGCACCATATCTAATAAAGTACGGTTATGACGTTCAGACACACCATTACACTATGGTGTTCCGGGTGGCGTGAGTTGTGAAACTATTCCACATTGTTTCAAATGAAGAACAAACTCGTAACTCAAATATTCTTCTCCACGATCGGATCGTAGAAACTTTTATTTTCTTGTTACGATGATTTTCTACTTCACTCTGAAATTCTTTGAACCTTTCAAATGTCTCAGACTTGTGCTTCATTAAGTAGATATACCCATATCTGCTCAAATCATCAGTGAAGGTCAGAAAATAACGATACCCGCTGCGAGCTTCAACACTCATTGGCCCACATACATCAGTATGTATGATTTCCAACAAATCTGTTGTTCGCTCCATAGTTCCGGAGAATGGAGTTTTAGTCATCTTGCCCATGAGGCATGGTTCGCAAGTACCAAGTGATTCATAATCAAGTGATTCCAAAAGTCCATCATTATGGAGTTTCTTCATGCGTTTTACACCAATATGACATAAATGGCAGTGCCACAAATAAGTTGCACTATCATTATTAACCTTGCATCTTTTGGCTTCAATATTATGAATATGTGTATCACACGATCGAGATCCAACAAACTATTTTCATTGGGTGTATGACCATAGAAGGTTTTATTCATGTAAACAGAACAACAATTATTCTCTAACTTACATGAATAACCGTATTGCAATAAACATGATCAAATCACATTCATGCTCAACACAAACACCAAATAACACTTATTTAGGTTCAACACTAATCCCGAAAGTATAGGGAGTGTGCGATGATGATCATATCAATCTTGGAACTGCTTCCAATACACATCGTCACTTCATCCTTTAACTAGTTTATGTTCATTATGCAACTCCCACTTCGAGTTACTACTCTTTAGCAACTGAACCAATATCAAATACCGAGGGGTTGCTATGAACACTAGTAAAATACACATCAATAATCTGTATATCAAATATACCTTTGTTCACTTTGCCATCCTTCTTATCCGCCAAGTATCTAGGGCAGTTCCACTTCCGATGACCATTTCCTTTGCAGTAGAAGCACTTAGTTTCAGGCTTGAGTTTAGCTTTGGGTTTCTTCATGGGAGTGACAACTTGCTTGTCATTCTTCTTGAAGTTCCCCTTCTATCCCTTTGCCCTTTACTTGAAACAAGTGGTCTTATTAACCATCAACACTTGATGTTCTTTCTTGATTTCTACCTTCGCCGATTTCAGCATTGCGAAGAGATCGGGAATTACCTTCGTCATCCCTTGCATATTATAGTTCATCACGAAGTTCTACTAACTTGGTGATAGTGACTAGAGAACTTTGTCAATTACTATCTTATCTGGAAGATTAACTCCCACTTGATTCAAGTAATTGTAGTACCCAGACAATCTGAGCACATGCTCACTGGTTGAGCTATTCTCCTCCATCTTGTAGGCAAAGTACTGTCAGAAGTCTTATACCTCTCGACACGGGCATGAGTATGAAATACTAATTTCAACTCTTGGAACATCTTATATGCTCCGTGGCGTTCAAAACGTTTTTTGAAGTCCCGGTCATAAGCCGTAAAACATGGTGCACTAAACTATCAAGTAGTCATCATACCGAGCTTTCGTCAAAAACGTACATAACGTCTACATCTGCTCCTGCAATAGGTCTGTCACCTAGCGGTGCATCAAGGACATATTTCTCTGTGCAGCAATGAGGATAATCCTCAGATCACGGAACAATTCCGCATCATTGCTACTAACATCTTTCAACTCAGTTTTCTCTAGGAACATATAAAAATAAACGGGGAGCAACATCGCGAGCTATTGATCTACAACATAGATATGCTAATACTACCAGGACTAAGTTCATGATAAATTAAAGTTCAATTTAATCATATTAATTTAAAGAACTCCCACTTAGATAGACATCCCTCCGGTCATCTAAATGATCACGTGATCCAAATCAACTAAACCATGTCCGATCATCACGTGAGATGGAGTAGTTTCAATGGTGAACATCTTATGTTGATCATATCTACTATATGATTCACGCTCGACCTTTCGGTCTCCAGTGTTCCAAGGCCATATCTGCATATGCTAGGCTCGTCAAGTTTAACCCGAGTATTCTGCGTGTGCAAAACTGGCTTACACCCGTTGTATTTGAACGTAGAGCTTATCACACCCGATTATCACGTGGTGTCTCGGCACGACGAACTTTCGCAACGGTGCATACTCAGGGAGAACACTTATACCTTGAAATTTAGTAAGGGATCATCTTATAATGCTACCGTCGTTCTAAGCAAAATAAGAAGCACAATAAGTTAAACATCACATGCAATCAAAATATGTGACATGATATGGCCATCATCATCTTGTGCTTTTGATCTCCATCTCCAAAGCACCTTCATGATCACCTTCGTCACCGGCGTGATACCTTGATCTCCATCGTAGCATCGTTGTCGTCTCGCCAACTATTGCCTCTACGACTATCGCTACCGCTTAGTGATGAAGTAAAGCAATTACATGGCGATTGCATTTCATACAATAAAGCGACAACCATATGGCTCCTGCCAGTTGCCGATAACATTACAAAACATGATCATCTCATACATAGCCGTTTAACTCATCATGTCTTGACCATATCACATCACAACATGCCCTGCAAAAACAAGTTAGACGTCCTCTACTTTGTTGTTGCAAGTTTTACGTGGCTGCTACGGGCTTAGCAAGAACCGTTCTTACCTACGCATACAAAACCACAACGATGTTTCGTCAAGTATGTGCTGTTTTAACCTTCACAAGGACCGGGCGTAGCCACACTTGATTCCGCTAAAGTGAGAGAGACAGACACCCGCCAGTCACCTTTAAGCAACGAGTGCTCGTAACGGTGAAACCAGTCTCGCGTAAGCGTACGCGTAATGTCGGTCCGGGCTGCTTCATCTCACAATACCGCCGAAGCAAAGTATGACATGCTGGTAAGCAGTATGACTAGTATCGCCCACAACTCATTGTGTTCTACTCGTGCATATCATCTACGCATAGACCTGGCTCTGATACCACTGTTGGGGAACGTAGTATTTTAAAATTTTCCTACGATCACGCAAGATCTATCTACCAGATGCATAGCAACGAGAGGGAAGAGTGTGTCTACGTACCCTCGTAGACCGGGAGCGGAAGCGTCAAGTGACGCGGTTGATGTAGTCGAACTTCTTCACGATTCAACCGATCAAGCACCGAACGTACGGCACCTCCGCGTTCAGCACACGTTCAGCTTGATGACGTCCCACGAGCTCTTGATCCAGTTGAGCTTCACGGGAGAGTTTCGTCAGCACGACGGCGTGGTGACGGACATGATGTATTCACCGGCGCAGGGCTTCGCCTAAGCACCGCGACGGTATGACCGAGGTGTGTTTCTGTGGAGGGGGGCACCGCACACGGCTGGAACAATTCAACTTGTGTGTCTTTGGGTGCCCCCCTGCCCCCGTATATAAAGGAGCAAGGGGGGAGGCTGGCCGGCCCTTCTATGGTGCGGCTAGGGTTGCAATCCTACTAGGAATAGGATTGCAATCCTATTCCTAGTAGGAACTACCAAAGAAGGAAGAGAGGGAAAGGAAAAAGGAGGGAGAGGTGGCGCCCCCCAATCCTAGTCCAACTAGGATCCCTAGGTGGGGCGCCGGCCAGCTCCTATGGGCTGCCTCTCTCTTTTCCTTAAGGCCCACTATGGACCATCCCCCTTCGTAGGGGGTTCCGGTAACCCCCTCCGGCAATCCCGTTAAATCCGAAACTTTTTCGGAACACTTCCGGTGTCCGAATATAGTCGTCCAATATATCAATCTTTATGTCTCGGACATTCCGAGACTCCTTGTCATGTCCGTGATCTCATCCGGGACTCCGAACTACCTTCGGTACATCAAAACTCATAAACTCATAATACCGATCGTCATCAAACGTTAAGCGTGCGGACCCTACGGGTTCGAGAACTATGTAGACATGACCGAGACTCATCTCCGGTCAATAACCAATAGCGGAACCTGGATGTTCATATTGGCTCCTACATATTCTACGAAGATCTTTTATCGGTCAAAACCGCATAACAACATACGTTGTTCCTTTTGTCATCGGTATGTTACTTGCCCGAGATTCGATCGTCGGTATCTCTATACCTAGTTCAATCTCGTTACCAGCAAGTCTCTTTACTCGTTCCGTAACACATCATCTCGTGACTAACTCATTAGTCTTTTGCTTGCAAGGCTTATTGTGATGTGTGTTACCGAGAGGGCCCAGAGATACCTCTCTGACACTCGGAGTGACAAATCCTAATCTTGATCTATGCCAACACCACGAATACTTTCGGAGACACCTGTAGAGCATCTTTATGATCACCCAGTTACGTTGTGACGTTTGATAGCACACAAGGTGTTCCTACGGTATTCGGGAGTTGCATAATCTCATAGTCATAGGAACATGTATAAGTCATGAAGAAAGCAATAGCAGTAAAACTAAACGATCATAGTGCTATGCTAACGGATGGGTCTTGTCCATCACATCATTCTCCTAATGATGTGATCCCGTTGATCAAATGACAAATCATGTCTATGGCTAGGAAACATAACCATCTTTGATCAATGAGCTAGTCTAGTAGAGGCATACTAGGGACATACTGTTTTGTCTATGTATTCACACATGTACTAAGTTTCCGGTTAATACAATTCTAGCATGAATAATAAACATTTATCATGATATAAGGAAATATAAATAACAACTTTATTATTGCCTCTAGGGCATATTTCCTTCAAATAATGCAGCAGAGTATGAAGCATTGCTTCATGGCTTACGGATGGCAAAGGAGATGAACTTGAGCCGGGTTAAATGTTTTGGCGATTCAGATTTGGTGGCACAGCAAGTTTCAGGCAAGTGGGATTTGAGAGATCCCCTCATGGCGGCTTACAGACGAGAAGTAGAAGCAGTTGCTGGATGTTTCAAAGGGTATCAAATGGACCACATAGACCGGCGAAGGAATGAAGCGGCTGATGCTTTAAGCCGGTTGGGTTCTCAACGTAAACCGGTGCCACCAAATACTTTTTTGGATGAGCTGCACAGTCCGTCAGTACAAGTACCATCGGAGGAAGACCTAGCTGTTCCTGATCCGGAGGCGCAGTTAGTGGCAGCACTTCATGTTATTCCGGATTGGACGCTGCCTTATTTGGCATATCTGAGCCGAGGAGAGTTGCCGGACGATGAGATAGAAGCACGACAGATAGTTCGGCATTCTAAGTCCATGACAATTGCAAACGGAGAGCTTCATCATCGCAGCGTTTCTGGATCATTTCAGTGGTGTGTATCAGCTGACGAAGGTTGTGAGATTCTTCGCGAGATCCATGAAGGGGATTGTGGTCATCATGCCGGTTCAAAATCATTGGTGGCTAAAGCTTTCCGACATGGTTTCTACTGGTTAACAGCTCATGTTGATGCGACAGATCTAGTCCGGAAGTGTGACGCTTGTCAGAAGTTTTCGCGACGTGCTCTTGTAACGACACAGGAGCTCCTGATGATACCAATAACTTGGCCGTTTGCGACCTGGGGGCTTGACATGGTTGGACCCTTTAAGAGATCTCAAGATCAGAAAACTCATTTACTGGTGGCAGTGGATAAATTTACAAAGTGGATTGAGGCAGAGCCTGTGAGCAAGTGTGATGCGGCCACAACAGTCAAATTCATCAAAAAGGTAATTTTCCGGTTTGGCTTTCCGCACAGCATCATCACAGACAATGGCACCAATTTATCTCAGGGTGAGATGGAAGAGTTTTGTCAACGGGAACATATTTGCCTAGATGTATCTTCTGTGGCTCACCCCCAATCCAATGGTCAAGCTGAAATAGCAAATCAGGAGATTTTGCGAGGTATCAAGCCCCGGCTTATGACTCCTTTGCAAAGAACCCCGGGATGTTGGGTTGAGGAGTTACCATCTGTCCTCTGGAGTATCAACACTACGCCAAACCGGTCCACAGGTTATACACCTTTCTTTATGGTATATGGTGCTGAAGCGGTCCTTCCAAGTGATATCCGTCATGATTCACCAAGGGTGACGGCCTATGTTGAAGCGGCCAACGAGCAGGTGAGACAAGACAGTTT
Organism: Secale cereale; assembly: GCA_902687465.1. Classification (NCBI taxonomy): domain Eukaryota; kingdom Viridiplantae; phylum Streptophyta; class Magnoliopsida; order Poales; family Poaceae; genus Secale; species Secale cereale. The sequence goes on along the minus strand of LR738715.1, from coordinate 258,948,673 downwards.
GGACCGACTGGATGAAGAGCGTGATATAGCAGCAGCACGGTCTGCGATCTATCAACAAGACTTGCGCAGATATCACAGCCGCCGAATCAAGAGCAGAACATTCCAGGAGGGTGACTTAGTACTCCGGCTCATCCAAGACCAAACAGATATGCACAATCTATCCCCACCTTGGGAAGGGCCCTTTGTGGTCAGTAAGAATCTACACAACGGTTCATATTACCTGGTGGACGTTCGAGAACACAAGGACTCACGGACATCAGAAGAGGAGACAAAGAGGCCATGGAATATCGCCCACTTACGGCCCTACTACACTTGAGCTATGAGCTCCACTATATCCTATGTATATATTATGATTAATGAATAAACCGGCACCCTCGGTAAACCGGGGGCTCAGCCCTTTTCCAATACAAAGATCTTATGAGGACAACCATATATGTATTATCATATATCATATTTCAAACATATCGATCGGTTTAAAACTGATTTTGCAGAATATACACTCAGAAGCAGTAACAACTCCCTAAAGAGCATAAGATCACATCCGGCTCAAAGAGGACGCTTCATGAAAACCCTCTGGAAAGGCTACGGGCATCCAGTGATTGGTTAGAATTTACCCATGGTTTCATGGAACCATGGAGGCCCTCTGGAAATGCTACGGGCATCCAGTGATTGGCTTATATTTACCCATGGCTTCATGGAGCCATGGAGACCCTCTGGAAAGGGTATGGGCATCTAGTGATTGGTTAAAATTTACCCATGGTTTCATGGAACCATGGAGGCCCTCTGGAAAGG
>LR738715.1:258889297-258947634 GCA_902687465.1 Secale cereale | reverse complement strand
CCAGTGATTGGTTAAAATTTACTCATGGTTTCATGGAACCATGGAGGCCCTCTGGAAAGGCTACGGGCATCCAGTGATTGGCTAATTTTTTTTCTTATGGTTCCTATGGAAAGGCTACGGGCATCCATCGACCGGCCCTCTGGAAAGATGAGATTACCCACATCCAGTGATTGGCTGAACCTTGCTTTGAGCCTGGCAGCTCATAAAAAGCCTCGACTACATGGTTTTATTTGCAAAATTGCATTTCTGATCTTTATGTGTTCTGATTCTTTAATCCGGAGTGGGACAATTCAAGAAATTGACCACACATCTACAAAGTTGAGAAGTCTGGGTCATGAGCACCAGCATGAGTAAAAAGTTTGGGTTAATCCGGTGTTTATCATAACCCGGAACAATCATCCCGCAGAAACAAAACAAGAAGCCAAGCATGCTTTAAACCGGCAGTTCATACAAGACTAGGGATTATTGTTGAGTCTATCAAAAGAATCCTTTCAAAAAGGCAATATTCGCCGGATTAAGAGTATCAAGCATACTTGGTCTCAGGTATAAAGTTATTTTCTGATATAAGTATGCATTTGTTTGAGAACAATTTAATCTGTCCGGCGGTAAACCGTTAGGACGTATTTTCAGTATTATTTATGCAGGGACAGGTCATATGCAAGATAAGCGACATTAGACAAATTTTAAACCGGCAAAACATTAAAACAGGAAGGCAGAATACCCGGATCAAAACGGATCATGTGTTCAGCTATCCAATTACAAGGCATAGCAAGCCTGACAGATTAAAAATTGTTCGGTAAACCGGGACTGCAACTACAGTAATAAGCTATGAGCTATGCTCCTTCCTGCTGAGACGGCTGAGCATCAACTTGAGCCGGAGTCTCCTCTTCCTCTTGAAGCGGCTGGAAGTCCGGGGCGCACCAGTCGATTTTTGTTAAAGTACGAAAATACATCTCTTCATTAATCAGTTCAGACGGATCGATATCTGGAGCGAAGGTATGAGGACGAACTGGTGGGATTAGATTGACGATATCATAAACCGGCCGCTCCACCCGCTCGTTCTGCAAGTCGTACCCCGGATGATACCTGGATAAATCAGATTCGGCTGCAAGTTTGGTGGCGAGAGGACGCATCTCTTTCGTCAAGGCATAGAGATCCTTTGCAGTAAACGGTGATCCGTCTTCTTTGGTATTTGGACATCCATTAAAAGCCTCTTCTGGATCAAAGTCCGGAACCCATGCTTTTGATCTGGTAAGCGCCATGAGGGCACCGGCTCGAGCAGCAAATTTCTTAACTTCCTCCAAATGCACTGGCAAAACATATAGCTTTTCTAACGTGCCCTGGATGGTAGTAGGGGCCGGTTTACTGAAGGATGTTGCACTGATGATCCTTTGAGCGCCGGAATACAGCTGCTCGACCAAAGTGTAACATGCCTTCAGTTTCTTCCGTAATTCATCCCCAAGATGGGTGACACGGCGCCCTACATATGAGTATCACAATTAAACCGGCACAGATGGAAGATTACAGGGATAACACAATGGTACAGATCATACTTACCAAAGATTGCAGAAGTCATCAACTCTATTTGCCGCTTTAAGCCGGTTAACTCTTCAGTCACCGGATTAAGCGCCTCTTCAGCATCTTTGACCCTCTTTTCCAGATCTTTCTTCTGAACCTCAAAGGCGGTCCGCTCCTCTTCAAAGAATTTTTCAGCTCTTCAGCAGTCTTTAAACTCAGCTTCAAGTCTTTCTTGGCCTTAGCAGCAGCAGCCTCCGTTTCAGTAAGTCTGTTCCGGAGTTCATTAACTTCTTCAGCCCTCCGGGTTAAATCAGCCTGCAAGGAAAATCAAGTGATAAGAAGCAAAAATCAGACAAGTCTCAAGCACACAAGCAAGTTGTCTACTTGACACTTGGGGGCTAATGGGCAATTGAAGAGTTAAAACAACAATGATTCGAAGACAAAGTCTCAAGCACACAAACAAGTTGTCTACTTGACACTTGGGGACTAATGGATAATTGAAGTATCAAAGGAAAAATCAAGCAAGTCCCAGTCACATAAACCGAGTTATGCCCCTGGCACTTGGGGGCTAATGTAAAGATCATTTTCTTCATCTGGAAGTACCGGCTCACCTTCTAAATGTAGCTAAACCGGAACTTGGGGGCTACTATAATATAGTCAGAAGCGTAATGAAAGCAGAAAAACAAAGGCAAATGTTTACCTCATACTTGTCCTTCATCATGTTAACTAATCCTGCTTCATAATCTCGGCCAGTGTGAAGCCGGTTCTTATACCCGGAATAGAGTTCCTGGGCACTCATATCGGCGAAACTGGACAGCTCAGTACTCCATTTGCCTTTCTCTTGATACAGCTTCTCTGTTTTAGCCGTATGTTTGGCTAAGACAGTAGGCTCAACAGGAGCGGTGTAAGCCGTATGGGTTATCTCCACATCCGGAGAAGCAGTTGTTGGAGGTGGGGTCGCAGCGTGAGCCGGACTAGGAGGAGCCGGATTGATCTGAGGAGAATTGGCCCGGGCAGGACTTGGCGGTTCATGAATATCATTAGCAGTAGGATTCTCGGGCATTGAAATATGATCCGTAGGCGCAGGATCTTCAAGGGGAACTATACGTTCGCCTTCTGGAGGGACAGTTGAATCCGGATTAGCTGCCGGATCATCAGTGACAATCTCAGCAGTTGATGGGTTGGCCTTTGGTTTTTTACTAGGCTTTGGCTTGCTGAAGGAAGTTGGAGAAACAAGTTAGAACTATAAGGCAAAGTGCAATCATAAACCGGATAAATTTAAAAGACTTACCCTGGGACAATTTTTAAGGGTGGAAGTTGTGTTGCAGTTGATTCACCGGAAGACGATAGCGGAGTCTCCTGATAATCAGGGTCAGACGGTTTAAGAGGTTTTCGTATAAGCCCGGCCTTGGGATGAAGGAGGGTTGGAGAGAGTATAACCTCAGAGCGGCGCCTCCGAGCCGGAGTTAGAGAAATCCCGGATGATTCCACTGCAAGACCGCTATGGCGAGTGGTCCGGCGAAGAGCTTCGTGTTGTTGTTTCTTCAAAAGAAAATTAGGATCCAATTGAGCATAAGGATGAGAAAACTGATATTTCCGGACTGTCCGACGACTTTTTTGTGGAAGTGGTTCTGAATCGGAAGAAAGGATAGTTACCTCAACTTCGGCCGGTTTATCTCCTTCCGCCAACTCCTGTGAAAAGTTATCATTAGATACAGATATGAGTAAAAGCAAATAAGTTAAAGCCGGATCAATTCATACCTCAGAGTCCGGATCGTCATCCTCAGTGTGAGAACTAGAGCCACCAGCCGCTTTTATCTTCTTACTAGCAAAGGTTTTCCGACGGGTTTGTTTTCCGGGTTTCTCCTGAGGCTTTCTTTTCCAGAAAGGATCATCGGCCTATTCAGACAGAAAAGAGACAGTTAGAAGATGGTTTATATAAACGGATTAAAAAATATATATAAGAAAGCAAGGCTTACTGCAGGAAGCTTGTTTTTCTTGTAATACGGAGCCAATCCGATTTTGCTGCAATCCTCTAAGGAGACGTTGAGCATCTTATTAGCCGATTCAATGACCTCCGATTCAGAAAGCTTATCCTTGGTAAACCGTTGAGGGTCGTCCGGTTTACCAGAATACTTGCACATCAACTGTGATCGCGGACTCAAAGGAAGAATACTCCAAGAGAGCCAACAGCGCATAAAATCGGTTCCAATTAAACCGTTGGCCATAAAAGCTTTCAGTCTAGCAAGCTGAGAAGCAAACCGGGGCCGTTCGGCAGAGCTAAGTCGCTGTGGCAAAGGGTGATCCTCTGGAAGACGGTGCTCACGATAACCCGGCAGTGGGTTCTCCCCGGCAGGAGAAGTGTCGATACAGTAAAACCAAGACTTGTTCCACTCCTTTGGGTGCGTGTGGAGAGCGGCATGGGGAAAGACTGCATCCCTCCTTTTCTGGATACTAACCCCGCCAAGTTCCTGATGCGGTCCGCTGGTGAACTCAGTACGCCGGTTCAGGTGAAAGAAATCCCGGAACAGGTCAACAGACGGTTCTTCTTGCAGATATACCTCTGAGAAAACTTGGAAGTCACAGATATTGGAAACGGAGTTGGGACCAATGTCCTGAGGATGGAGTTGGAAAGCGGCAAGCACATCTCGGAAGAATCTTGAACCGGGAGGTGTGAAGCCTCGGGCTATGTGGTCGAAGAAAACAATAACCTCCCCCTCTCTGGGAGTAGGAGGGCATTCATTTCCTGGAGCCCGCCATTTTAAGACGGATTGAGGGCCTAAAGTACCAACGACAGCGGCATTGACCAAGTCTTCTTCCGTAATAATGGAAGGAACCCAATCGCAAGACACAAATTGTTTGGCCATGACAGCAGAAGAGCGAGCGCTAAAAAGATAAAGTGTAAAGACCAGATTATTTAAGTACAGCAGCATAAACCGGAAGATATATACGAAGATCACGCAACGGTTTAGACAAGGGACTAATGATATGGCTAACCCGGCAATAACAGGGGGTTAGGTTACTACCGGTTCATGACAGCAATAGAGAAAAAGCTAAACCGTTGCGTATGACAGTTTAAACCGGAGTATACTTAACAGATCTACAAAGGAGAAGAAACAGATTTTCACAGACAATTAAGGCAGAACAGATCTGAGCGTGCAAGAAAAAGAAAAATAAATACAAGGTTATATGGGAAGAACTACCAGGGTCCTATACAGAGTGGATAAATCTACAGGTTAAACAAGAACGACGAAGATCTGAAGCATATACAGTGGAGTAGAGACAAAGTTTAAAGGGCAAGATCTAAAGATAAAGGTCACTGAAAACTATTTGCTTAAGTTGAATAAGGTGAAATTTCCGTTGAAGCTCTAATGGCGGAAGCGCAAGGAAGAACCCTAGAAGTTACGGATCTATGAGGAGGAGGAAAGATATACCTGAAACAGCAGGAATCAGCGGCGGAGGTTCTCTGGTCAAGCTCAGGTCGATGCAGCGGCCGGCGAGGACTTGGGTTCGGCGGTTGACGACGGTGGTTCGAGCTCGGGCGGCAATGGAGTCTCGTGCTCGGATGACGGAGAAAGAAGAAGGAGCGTAAGAAGATAACGAATGGGGACGGCGGTATTTATAAGAGGAAAGACAGATCCGAAGCGACAGGTGCGGGATTCGAGGAGGCAAAGGATCGGATAAAGATCCTCTGACGCCTCGATTATTGGGATAACCCTTAAACAAAGCTACAATACAGCTCACGGCGTTAAATGCGGGAGTGATGTCATGGTCAGATTTAGTGATTCTCGAGGATGACGTCAGGGCCGGTTTACAAAAATAAGAAGATGCGAGAAGAAGAATCATGCAAGACAGGGGAGATTGATGTGAACAAGTTCAAATCATTCTGGGGCCTAATGTCAGGGATATGGCTAGCAGGTATGAACCGGCTAGTATAAACCGGATTATCATAATATGTTTGGTTGTAATATTTAGTAAAAGCTACGGCCCATGAGATTTTAGGGCCCATGTATAGAGTTACGATTTGTAAACCGCCCAATGATGTAACTTGAGGGATAAGGAAGAAAGAACAGAGACCGAGGCGGACAAGAGTATGAGCCGGCCTCGGGACTCTGTAAACCGGACCGGGCATCGCCTCTATATAAAGAGACAACCCGGCGATGGTTCAGGGGCAAGCAAGAAACAACCCATCGAGACACAGGCAAGCAATCCGCTCCCTGTTCATCGACGCCCAAGCAATACCAAACCAAACTAGACGTAGGCTTTTACCTTCATCGAAGGGGCCGAACTAGTATAAACCCTCTGTGTCCTTTGTGTGCTTTTAACCCCTTCAAGCTAACCTGCGCGATGGTTCCATCATCAAGTCCGTTAAACCGGACATCTGCCGTGTTATTTCCACGACAGGAACCATAAAAATAAATATTTGCTGGTGTTGGTGGATAAATTCACTAAATGGATATAAGCCAATCTAGTAAAAATAGCTGAGGCAGGGCCGATGATAGATTTTATATCTGGTGTGGTACACCGTTATGGTGTCCCACACAATATTATCACAGATAATGGCTCCAACTTTACAGCTGATGAGGTAAAAAACTGGTGCACAAAGTTGGGCATTAAACTTGATTACGCTTCCGTGTACCATCCTCAAACGAACGGTCAAGTCGAAAGAGCCAATGGTCTGATAATGAGCAGCATTAGACCCCGACTAGTGCGCTCCCTATGGGAGTCTGATAAACACTGGGTCGAGGAGCTTGACTCCGTACTTTGGGGGCTGCGGACCACACCTAATCGGACGACCGGATACACACCTTTTTTCACAGTGTACGGCGCAGAGGCTGTCCTGCCTTGTGACATTGTTCTTGACTCACCTCGAGTGCGCATGTACGAAGAGCGCGAAGCCAATCAAGATCGGCAGGACGTCCTAGATGTACTTGAAGAGGAGCGCGATACAGCTTATGTCTGTTCCGCATTTTATCAACAACAGGCCAGGCGGTACCAGAGTAGAGAAGTGCGGGCTAAGACATACAATGTCAGCGAACTTGTTTTACGCCTCCTGGAGAAGAAAAAGGACAAGCTCAAACCAAAATGGGAGGGCCCCTTCATTATCGACGAAGTACTCACCGGTGGATCCTATCGCCTTCGTAATGCGCAAGACAACTGTCTGGAACCGAACCCGTGGAACGCTGCCAGGCTCCGACGATTCTATAATGCCCAGGATGGGACTATATCTCCTATGTGTCGAGGCACGACTTAAAGATATAAGCCCATTCTGGAATGATCGCAAGTTTGGTACCTTTGCACATCTCATGTAAAAATAGGGATGGAAAACAAAAAAAAAAGATAGTTGGCTTACACTCGCCACGTCACACAAATACATTACATGTTCAAACATCATTCAGATAAACATCACAACCCATCTAAGGGTAAAGATCCAAATGACAAGATACCAAACATAACATTAAACCACAGGTCTAGATCGAATCCTAGTAGAAGCTCTACTGATCAACCGGATAGTTCACGTAGTAACGGCTACGCTCCTCATCGTACTCCCAGTCTAGCTCAGTGCCATCGCCTGTGTAGCTCACCATCGTACCTGCATCTGGTGTGTTGAAGTAACTGTGAGCCGCAGCGGACTCAGCAATCCCGTTCCCGGGTAACACGACTATTCAAGCCTTGGGTGTGGAACAAGGCTGAAGAAAGAACAAGAGGTTGCAGCAGCACTAGCCTAGCTTACGTAAAAGAGAGCGAGAAGAGAAGGTGCCTCGGTCGAGAGATGATCACGAAGTGATCCTAACTAAAGCAAGTCAAACATAACCCTACCATGTTCACTTCCCGAATCCCTTTCGGAAAATGACTGTCACGGTACTCACGCTCGTAGTGTATTCGAACATGGTGTCAAGTTTTCTACAACCGGATATTAACAAGCTCCCATCTGCCACATAACCACGGGCACGGCTTTCAAAAGTTCATAACCCTGCAGGGGTGTTCCAACTTGGCCCATGACAAGCCCACGATCTGCGGAGTCGCAACTCCAAAGTGGGAAGGCCCGAGTATTCTCGGAATCCCGTGCTCAAGATAATCCGACTAAGGTAAGGCTAATCCAACAAATCCTCCCGGTGTGCCGACACCCTGACAATAGCCGCGCGTATCTAGTCTCAGGCCACGACCGGATAGGTCAGCCTACAGGTATATACCAATCCTCGAGTTCCCTCGTGGTGGCCCCGCAGTCTGCCCAGTTTGGACCAACACTCATGTGGAGCACTGGCTCGGGGGTTGTTAATTAAGAACTCGGGTTTGCAAGACCCTATACAAGTTTTAGTTATTAGGCGAATAGTACCAATGTTGGGACTTGCTGGAAAAGACTTAGCACTTAGCGGTTTATCGAGGGGGTCCCATAACCCCAACCGTGTGAGGAACGCATAATCAAGGAACATAACACCGGTTTATACGGTTCCTAGCGGCATGAGTGGAACAAATCACCAAGCAAAAGGCTTAGCCTTCCACCCATTACCAATATATAGATGATTTCATTTAATAATTAATATAGTGTGATATCCCAACAAGCTTCAACAAGAAGCAAGAATCTTCAATCTTCACCTGCAACTAGCAATGCTATAAGAGGGGCTGAGCGAAGCCTACGTAAAGCCAATCAATGGTTTGCATAGGTAGGGTGGTTAAACAGGTTCATGGTTACAATAGGAGGCTGACAGGAAAACATGGGCATCGAGGCAAAACTATAGAGCGAGACTTCTAGCAATAGGCAAAGATAGTAATGTTATCGGGGTTCGGTCATCTTGCCTAAAGAGTTGTCGATGGGATCGTAAGAGGGGTACTCGTTCTCAACCTCGGTAGTAACCTCGTGCTCGTACACGTACTCGGTCTCAGCTTCCGGCTCTACTCAAACACAAGAACACAAGGCAACGAATCAAACAAGATGCAATGCGCAGAAAATTTACTGGATGCATGACTGATGCACTATGGAAGCAAAACAGATGCACTATGGAAGCACAGAAAGTCTACTTAGGAAGCACAGTGTTACAGCACAACAATATGCATCAAGAAAAATGCTTCAAAACATGATAACAATAGGATAATATGAATCTACATGCAAAAAAAACACAAGTTTCATATAGGACTTGCTCAAAACGGAGCTACGGGCTAAAAGTTACACCCGAAACAATAAACATGCACAAGCTGAAAACAACAGCCACATAGCAACTTCGGGGCCAGAGATAAATGGCATACAACACTCAAACATCATGGCAAGGAGCATGGACATAAACTAGACATATCCTACAGCAAACAATTCCATTGGAGCATCCCCAAAGGAGCCATGGATCAATAGCAACAAGCTATGACATATTGAACTTGACAACAAAATCCTGACAGCAGTAAATTGTTGCAACTTGGGAGCAAGATTTAAATATGCTACAGCCACTCAAATAAGCATGTGAGAGCATGAATGGATAGCCAACAACTTATACAACAAGGAATCATCAAGAGTCACCCCAAAACTATCATGGATTGGCCTATAACAACAAGCAAACATGGCATCTGGAAATTACAGATTCCAGACTTAGTGAAATTTCACTAAGTGTTAAACAGCAGTTTCATCATGGCATCTTTGAGAGCAAGTTTAAGTCACCTCAAAGCAAAGCATGGCAAGTGGTAAGCACCACAGCAAAGTACACATGATGGTGAATCCAAAACATCTAAGCATGCATCAAGGGGACAAACACAACGATAGCAACGAGTTCCTCTACGAGGCATCTCGTAACAAGTTTAACGACATAACAGCCACATAGCACTTTGCATAGGAGATAAGCATGGCAAGATGAAATCTATCATGCAAGCTAAAGCAATCAACATGTAGAGCATCTCAAGACGAACATGTGGACATATCATTTGCATCATTTGGATAAACATGCACCAAGTTATCACATTGCAAAGATGGCATGAAAACAACTACTAACAGCAGTTTATAATAAGTAGCACTCTTGCAATAGATATTTAAGCATCTAGATGACCTCAAACATGCATGGCACAATGGAACAAAACGTAGTACAAGTCTCCACGATCATTTTGACATATCAATTACTCAAATCGGACCAACACACAAAAAGTTATCACCATTGCAAAACAGCATCAGACATCAAAACTTAACAGGGACTTAGAGGATTCGGGGCAACCTTGGTCAACGCGGACTGGATCTGGTCAACGCGGGCGCGGGCGGTCAAACGGGCTGGATCCGGGCACGGAGTCAACGGGCGGAGCGGGCGGATTGGATCGGGCGCTTAACGGGCCCCGGGTCCGGCCCGTTAGGGCAGATCGGATCGGGCGGCGAGGGGATCGGGATCGGGGGCTTCCCCGATCGATCCAGGCGGCGGCGGCGCGGCTCGCCACGAGCGGCGACGGGGCGAGGGCCCGACCGACGGGGCCTGGCCGGCCGGCGGCGCGGGGGCCGGCGCGGCGGCGGAGGCCGGGCGGGGCGGCGGACCGGTGGCGGAGGCGTCGGAGGTCTGGCTGGAGCGGAGGCCGGCGGCGGGTGGCGGCTTGAGGAGGCGCGGGGCGCCGGCGGGAGGAGGAGGGAACTCCGACGGCGGTGATGAGGAGCTCCGGCGGCGGTGATGAGGAGCTCCGGCGGCCGGCGGCGGGGAAGAAAAAGGGGCGGCGGCCGGAGGTAGAAGATGGCTCGGCGGGGCCCGCGCGTCGGACGGAAGCACCGGCGCGACACTACAGAAGCACGGTGGAGACTTCGGAAGCACGAGTTCCTGGGACATCGGAAGCACGTATTTTCAACGGTGGAAGCATCGGGATTCAACGGTGGAAGCACCGGCGGCGCACTGTGGAAGCATAAGGGTTTCTGGACGCAAATTTTGGGGGAAGTGGACGTTTATATAGGCACAAGGAGCTAGGGTTGTCCAAATGAGGTGAGGTTTTCAGCCACACGATCAGAATTGGATGGCCTAGATGAAGGGAGGGGTTTGGGTTGGTTTGGTGGGCTGTTGGAGGGGTGTCTTGGGCCTCAAAGAGGAGGTACTTTCAGCCCACGAGAATAACTGTTGGAGCACCAAACGAACTCCAAACGCGACGAGATTCGACAGGCGGGTTACACACATCAAAACAACATTGCACGACAAGTCTCACACCAAAACGGAAACGTTACACGGCCAAACACCAAAGTAGGCCTCGGGGATGCCACGGACACGTGAGAGAGTTTCGGAACTCGAAACGGACAACGGAAAGAAACGAGTGGGACCGGGTGCAAACGACAACACAAATGCAATGCGATGCACATGACTACATGATATGAAAGAATGAACACACGCACACGACAAAAGATAAAAAACCCAAAAAGACAAAGAACCCGGAATGGAATTGATGAAGCCAAAGATATTATATATTGCCCAAAAGGGAAAGTATTACATCCGGGGCATTACAGATTCTATGGATAGTTCGGTAGCATTCTTTCCTCCTTTTAAGTTAGGTTTTGTTTTTTATTTTCATTTCCCCTCTTCCTTTTTTACTTTCCCTTTCATTGGTAAGTATTTGGCTCATACGAACTACAACAGAATAGCACATCTTTGAATGTATCTACCTCAAATATACTTGGGGGCTTCTTTGACGAAGCCCGTTATCAAAAAGCTTCTTGCTTGTAATGTCGTCTGTTTTTATAGTCCTTCCTTGCCATTATATGCACCAATATGACTTAAGTTTTGGCCAAGCTGGGTTGCCTGGCTCTTGTGCTTACCCCTACGTTCTCGATTGTTTGGTTAGGGTGTAAAGGGAGCATCTCTGCGATTGTTACAACCGGGTAATCCGGACCTGTACCTCAGACTGGGTGAAGCCGAAAGCTAGCGTTCTTAAGGGAATAATTGGTTGGCGGATACACGACATATTGCTTTTAATGCATACATTTTAAACTATCATGGGATATGGCATCCTACAATCCTTTTTACAGGATCAAAAGCCTAGGCATGCATATGTACGCATGCTGACCCAGGGAAAGGAACCCTTAACGGAACTATTCTCTCTGGAAGATGTTTCTTGCGTTAAATAGTAATATAACATAACCCCCCGAACACAGTTTGTCTGCTCAAGAAATTATGACCGGATTGCCTGGTGTCGGCGTACTGGGAACCAGGGTACCCAGACTTGCCTGTCTGCGGGCCGCGACGCGCTCCTACTACGGCCCGATACGGCCCAGTTGATCAACCAGTTGCCCAAGACCCTCGCGAGGGGGGCCAAGCATCGCGAGGAGAACAACGTCAAGACCTCCTCAAGAGCAGCCTCGACAAGGTGCTCCGGAGGGGCGGAGAATCCAAGGCCGAGCCTGCCTCAGGAGGAGGTGGTGATATCAGCAGTGACGCAACGCGCCAGCGGGTGCCAGCGTGCGCCAGCGGCGTAGCTACCATTTCGGTGCAAGGAGGACAGCGCAGCCGCGGGTTCCCGAGGAGCCGGGTAAAGGTTTCCTCATTGGTGCAACAAGACCGAAGACCGCAAGGACGGCCAGGAGGATGTCATTGTCGAGCCCACCACCACATCATCGCCTGATCCTTTTGCAGGCGAAGACTGCTTTTGTCAGGTCGGGGACGTCCTTGTGTTCCCGCTCAAAAATGGCCGTTGTGGGATCCCTTCCCGCCTAAACATTTCGGGGCAAGAGGACCGTGCCCGCCTATATAAGTAGCTAGAACCCCCACTACAAAAGGGACGGACATTCTACCACCATACAAGGAGCAAGAACATTAGCCTCCTGACCCTCCTGAGCTCACCTCCCGAGCCCAGGAACCTCTGTACTAGCTTGTATCCCGGCTCGCTCGAGGCTAATCCACCAAAGCAGGAAGTAGGGTCTTACACCACGCGGTGGCCCAAACCTGGATAAACTCTTGTGTGCTTTGTTCATTGTTTGCTTGAATCCTTCCACCGCGACGAGAGCGAGGCGCTAGGTAGACGAGAGTGGGAGAGATCTTCGTTCACGCCCCTGTGTTCCAACTTAGCGGGTTTTGCGGAGCCCTGAATCCGACATTTGGCGTGCTAGGTAGGGGGTGTGTTGAAATCTCACCTCTCCAACGACCTCGTCGCGTTCTCGTCACCGATCCTGCTCCACAGCCATGGTGGACACACGCCGAGCTCGCACCGCCCGCCGCACTGCGAACGACGCTCAGACAGCGCCCGCGGGCAACGGCGCACCGCTCCGCCCCAACTCGCCGGTCGCCAACGCCGCCACCAACCCGGCTGTCCACAAGCAGCAAGACTCCTCGCTGCCGCTGTCCGTGCAGCAGGATGGCCGCACGGCAACACCTTCACCCTCTCCGGCCGCAGCGTCGTCCTCAATGGTCCGCCGCGGGCCGGTCTACTAGCAGCCTGCGCTATTGATGGCGCGGGAGCTCTTGCGCTACCGCCCAGCAGATGACCTCTATTACGAGTGGCTCCACCGCATCACCGAGCTCGTCAACGCCGCTGGAGAAGCGCCTGCACCAACGCACTCCTCACGTCCTCCGTCGCCCCCGGCGGTGAACGAGGGCCGCGGGGTCTCGGCTCCACCTCTGCTCCACCACGCCAGCCAGGGAGCCCGGCGCAAAGTTCCTCGACATGGCCAACCCCGCAGAGCCCACGCGCATGACGGGGAGAACTGCCAGGCGATTCCGCATCCCCATGGAGGGGCTCATGGCCCCCCGGACTCACAGCGCCTAGACCGCGCGCCACAGGAGGTGGCGGCACCGGCGCCTCGAGAACCAGCACCACAGGCGCAGGGGGCGCCTGTGATCGTGAGCGTGGCTGGGTGTCGCGCCCTAGCTCCAGAGCTACGACGCCTCGTCTGGCCCAGCCAGTTCACGCTAGACAAACCCCCACGCTATGATGGCACCACCGGCCCCACAGAGTTCCTCCGACTCTACGAGCGAAGCATCGAGGCGTCCAATGGCATAGAGCAGGTCATGGCGAACTGGTTCCCCATGGCTCTCAAGGACGACGCACGCTCCTGGCTCTTGAACCTTCCCGCAGGATCCATCTCCTCCTGGGAAGAACTTCGTGAGCGCTTCATCGCCAACTTCAAAGGCACCCGTGGCCGAGCCCCAGACGGATGGGTAGTATACTTCGACGGTGCCTTCTCACGCCTCGGCGCGGGGGCTGGCGCCATGTTGGCATCTCCCACTCAGGATAAGTGGTACTACGCTATGCAGCTCTACTTCCAGCAGGGCGAGAAGGTCTCCAACAACATCGCCGAGTAGGAGGGCCTGATTGTCGGGCTCAAGGCCGCCGCCGCGCTGGGGGTCAAGCGTCTCACCATCAGGGGCAGTTCACAACTCCTCGTCGACCTCTCCAACAATAAATACAAGCCCAAGGATGAGCACATGAGGGCATATCTCGAGGAGGTGCGCAGGATGGAGAAGCGATTCCAAGGGCTGGAGGTACAACATGTGCCAAGAAGCGCCAACAAAGAAATGGACGACATCGCCAAGCAAGCCTCCAGACGGGAGCCCCAAAGGCCAGGTGTCTTCGAGGAGTGGATACCCAAGGCGTCAGCAGCACCATCAGCTCCCGAGCCGACCTCCCCTCAGCAAGGGCTGCATGGGGCGCCTCAGGACGATGACCCGTCCTGAGGACCACCTTCCGGAGCCCGCCTGTTGCTCACTACGGAGCCCGAGGAGGGGTGCTAGACCCAAGAACTCAAGATGTACCTACAACACAGTGCCCTACCAGACAAAGAAGAAGACGCATAGCGCGTGGTCCGACAGGCCTCAGCTTACTGCATCCAAGACGGTGAACTCTACAGGAGGAGCCCCAATGACGTCTCGCTAAAGTGCATCTCAAGAAAGCAAGGGCGCGAGCTGCTAGCTGATATCCATGGTGGAGACTGTGGTCATCACTCGTCGTCCCGCACCCTCGTGGGCAAGGCCTTCCGCAGCGGCTTCTATTGGCCCACGGCGCTCAACGACGCCACGGAGCTCGTGCGAGCCTGCGAGGCGTGCCAGTTTCGCACCAAGCAGATCTACCAGCCGGCGCAAGGCCTCCAGACGATTCCACTTCCTGGCCCATCGCGATCTGGGGATTGGACATCCTAGGTCCATTCCCTCGAGCAGCAGGGGGATACCGCTTCATGTACGTCGCCATCGACAAATTCACTAAGTGGGGGGGGGAGTGGAGCTTGTTCGCGCGATCCCAGCCGGCCAGCTGTCAAGTTCATCCAGGGCCTCGTGAGGCGATTCGGGGTCCCCAACCGCATCATCACAGATAACGGTTTGCAGTTCACAAGCAATCTCTTCAGGTCATATTGTGCTAACCTTGGAACACAGATCTGCTACGCTTCGGTGGCCCACCCTAGGAGCAATGGCCAGGGCGAGTGTGCCAACGCGGAAGTCTTGCGTGGCCTCAAGACGCGCAGCTTCAAGAAGAAGCTTGAGGCTTGCGGCAGGGGCTGGATCGACGAACTCCAGTCCGTGCTGTGGTAAATCCGAACCACTGCCACCAAACCTATGGGGGAGACTCCCTTCTTTCTCGTTTATGGGGCGGAGGCGGTCCTCCCTCACGAGGTCAAGCATCGCTCCCCACGGGTCTTGGCCTTAAATGAGGAATGCCAGGATGCCGCCTCGCGAATGGACCTCGTGCTCGGCGAGGAGGGCCGCCGCCGGGCTGCCCTCAGGGTGGCGCGTTACCAGCAGGCGCCGCGGCGGTATCACTGCCGCGACGTCCGCGCAAGAAGACTTGAAGTTGGTGACTTGGTCCTGAGGTGGGTCCTCTCCCGTGAAGGGCTACACAAGCTCTCGCCCATGTGGGAGGGCCCGTTCAGAATCGCCCGTGCCTCTAGGCCTGGTGATGTGCGCCTGGAGACGCATGATGGGGGTACATATCCGGAATTCCTGGAACATCGAACACCTCAGGAGGTTCTATCCATAATTAAGGCCCCGTGCCCGTGAAGGTCTCCGCCCGTGACACTCTCACGTAATAATGAGTTGGGGCTGTACACGCCTCAGAGTCTCCTGTGCATTGCCTACGGGCCCTCAGACGGGGCTCCCACCCACGCCCCAGTGGCAGTCCTTAGCTCCGCGCTGGGAAGAAGACGTAGTGTAGAGGTCGGACGCGACCTTTTTTCCTTTTTGCTTGGTGTTTGGCTGTCAGCCTTTTCTACTTCCTTGGCTATCAGCCCTTCCTCTACACCATGCTATGAAGTTCTCGTGTTTCTCGCGCTTCTTGCATTTTGTTGAGAGTTTTGTGTTTTGGATCGTTCTCGCCGGCTTTAAGTTCAGCTATGCCACTCGCTCCCCTTCACGCGCCTCACGCATGGGGGCTGGGGCACGGTCAGTCACCGGCCCTCGCCTGCCGTGGCCCCGTGACCTCGCCTGACCTCGCCTGCTCAGGCTCTGGCGCCGGGCTGCTCAGTCCGCGCAACCTATCTACCGAGCCGCTCAGGCTTTGGTGCTCTAACCCGCGCTCGGCACTCCCAGCAGATCTCAACGATTGACCCCCGCTCGGGGGGCTGTACGAGCCCATCAGACTCAGCCACCTCCTCACGACCCGATGGGGCAGACTCGGCCACCTCCTCATGACCCGATGGGGCTCATGATGCCAGAGTGAGGAGGACTCCGCCTCAGGACGACAGGACACATGAAAGCTAAGTGATTTCGTTCAGGCAACAAATGCATGACGGCGAGTTCTCACTTCTTACATACATCACAACCCATTACACGCCTCCTCAAGGTAACTTGAAATTTTGATGCAGAAAAGACACGAAGGAAAAGAAAGGAGAAGAAGCAGAAGCCGCTCCCGCTCAGTCAGAATCCTCCGGTTCCTCTGGCTTCACCGAGCCACAGGGGCGCGGCGATCCCCCTCCCCTCACCGTACCGAGCTCGGCGGAGTGGTGGTTCGTCGCGGCCGCCACTGCTGGAGGAGCTGTTGCTGCCACAGAGGGGGAGCCCGTGGTGCTCCCTAGGACTGAGGTCGCCTCCGAAGGAGCAGCCGCTCCTCCGGATGTCTTCGTCCTCCTCGTCGTTAGCCTCGGGACAGCACCCAAGGCGCCTCCCTTCCTCTGAGAAGACCCTGACGAACAGCGTGGAGATGCCATCGTACCTGAAGTGGAGCGAACACCTCCCCTGCAACCGGCGTGCGCGGGCAAACGACTGCCAGCCACGCTCCAAGAACACATTGCCCGAGGGAGCCACCTCGACCTCCACCCAGGATGCACCACCGCAGGAACCGTCGGCCTGCAGCCATATACCTCCAAGGTCTCCGGCTGGTAGCACGTCGCCAAACAAGCGAGGAAGCCTGAGCCACGCGCCACCGGGCTTCTCCGCCAACACCATGAACTCCGACGAGACATCGAAGGAATGTGATTGTGGGCGCGGAGGGCGCGTGACCAGCAGGCACAATTGCGCGTCCACTCTTCCTTCGCGGTTGCGACCACCTTCGCCGTGGGAGGACACCCCGTGCCGTCCACCGGCGGCCGCGGCGGAGCTCAAAGGGCCGCGCCCGCCTCCCCGAGAAGCCGCTGCGGGCGCGGCGGCATACTTGCGGGGACGACCGCGACCCCTCTTCGGCGGTAATGGGACTGGATCCTTTAGGGTTTTCCCCTTTTCCGCGGCGGATGGCTTCCTCGGCGGCGCCATGAAGATCTCGCGGCAGAAGAGAGAGCGAAGGACAAGCAAGGAGAAGACGGCGTTGGCTTGGAAACGGCCTGAGGGCTCCCCCTAGTCCTATTTATAGGGCGGAGGAGCCCAACCGCCAGCCAATGGTGTCGCAGCCATTAATCCCTCGTCGCCCATGCCAAAGAGTTGTCAAGTCACACGATCACCAAGGCTGCGTGGGAAGCGGAACCGCCGCGTCCCATCCAACAATCGCACGCCGGCCTGGCCCGCAGCCTTTTAGGGCCCGCGACACATCGTCCCCGACTAAGGCTACGCCCCGAAGCCGACTCCGCGCGCGCCTTGGGCCCCGGGGCTACTGTCGGCGTACTGGGAACCAGGGTACCCAGACATGCCTGTCTGCGGGCCGCGACGCGCTCCTACTACGGCCCGATACGGCCCAGTTGATCAACCAGTTGCCCAAGACCCTCGCGAGGGGGGGCAATCCTCGCGAGGAGAACAATGTCAAGACCTCCTCAGGAGCAGCCTCGACAAGGTGCTCCGGAGGGGCAGAGAATCCAAGGCCGAGCCTGCCTCAGGAGGAGGCAGTGATATCAGCAGTGACGCACCGCGCCAGCGGGTGCCAGCGTGCGCTAGCGGCAAGTTACCATTTCGGTGCAAGGGGGACAGCGCAGCCACGGGTTCCCGAGGAGCGGGGCAAAGGTTTCCTCATTGGTGCAACAAGACTGAAGACCGCAAGGACGGCCAGGAGGATGTCATCGTCGAGCCCACCATTGCGTCATCACCTGATCCTTTTGCAGGCGAAGACTGCTTTTGTCAGGGCTGGGACATCCTTGTGTTCCCGCTCAAAAATGGCCGTTGTGGGATCCCTTCCCGCCTAAACATTTCGGGGGAAGAGGACCGTGGCCGCCTATATAAGTAGCTAGAACCCCCACTGCAAAAGGGACGGACATTCTACCACCATACAAGGAGCAAGAACATTAGCCTCCTGACCCTCGTGAGCTCACCTCCCGAGCCCAGGAACCTCTGTACTAGCTTGTATCCCAGCTCGCCCGAGGCTAATCCACCAAAGCAGGAAGTAGGGTCTTACACCACGCGGTGGCCCGAACCTGGATAAACTCTTGTGTGCATTGTTCATTGTTTGCTTGAATCCTTCCACCGTGATGAGTGCGAGGCGCTAGGTAGATGACAGTGGGAGAGATCTTCGTTCACGCCCCTGTGTTCGAACTTAGCGGGTTTTGCGGTGCCCTGAATCCGACACCTGGTTTCCAAACATACCACGTGTTCACCATAGGTATGGTATTCGGAAACACTCCAGCCTTTGGGTTTATGGAGGTTAAAGCAGAAGGCCGGCCATGACAATCTTTTTATAATTTCGGCCGGAGATAAGTTTGATGTTAAAGTACATCGATACGTAGAATCAAACAACTACTCTTTCTCTATTCCCTCTATAAGGATGTCTAGTTTACAGTCCTATTGGGAAAACTTGGTAGCTATCTTCACTTGGTCATATACCAAGCTCACTGGAATTTCTTGTCCATCCGATCCTCGAGGTCCAACGCGGGCCATATGATTCGGATCAAGGCTGGTGTAGCATGTCTTCACCATGGCCCAGGCTTCTCGAGCACCCATGCGACATGCTGACACTTTCCACCGTTCGAAGCGGCGTCGAGCCCCTTTGAACAAATCCGCCAAGTCCTCCATAGTTTCTGGGGGGGAATCTCCTGGCCATAAAGCCTTGGCCATATTCTTCATGGCCTTACGAGCTTGCTTGTGTACTCTGGAAAGCACTTGCAGCACATCGCCTTGAAAACCGGACACTTCCCCTTCGGGCCGCCCAGTTAACAAACCTACAGGAACAATTTTATGAAGAACTTTGAAAACAAGGTACTATAAGGAGAGCTAGGTTTAAGGACATACTGAATATGCCGCCTTTAAGCTTCCGGTTCTCTTCCAAGGCATTTGAGAGTTGGGCTCTTACGTCCTTTAGCTCCTGTTCTAGCCTGCCATTTTTAGCCTGCGCTTGGTTTCTTTTATCTATGGCTTGCGTCAATACATGCTTACCAGCAGCTGTTTCCCCTTCGGCATATTTTTTATCCGCCAGAGCAGCCCTTAGCTTCTTTTCCCATTGGTCGGTTGGCCATGTTGCTGCATTTCAATCAGTATGTACTTAGAGACTATTGATCGACACAAATATCATACTGTCCGGACATCATTGTTCTTACCATCAGTATCCTTTTCGGATTTCTTCAAATTTTCCAATTCGGTGGTGACAGTCGTCAGCTGGGTCTGGCATTCTTCCAGCTCCTTGGATAAGATGTTATTCTTTTCTTGGAGCACCTGCAAAACACAATGATCCTCAAATCAGCTGGACCAACTGCTTTAAGTCTCGGGGGCTACTGGCATGGGAACACTAAATTATCACTTACCCGCATATCCTTTGAAAGCTGGTGAGTGGCTCCAGCGAGTCCGTCTTAAGCGGCTCGGATATAAGCATCCGCGAAACTGAGGGTGTTAAACGCCTCCTCAGAAAAGGCTGGGTCACGCATGGCTGCTTTTCGCCGCCAGTGAACCATCGCGACCTCCGCTTCAGAATTATTGACAAACATTTCATCCGAATCCTCTTGAAGAGGACTATCCGGCGCTGTATCCGCATTAACCCTTGTCCTCGTAGATGGGCTGGATGCCGGATTGGTTGGAGCTTGATCTGCAGGATTTCTGGACACAGTCCGGTGTACGTTCCTCCTAAAAGGAAAAACAAGGCGGAAAGTTGTAATACCGGCTTCACCACCCAGTATCTGTTAAAACAAACATATCTTTTCGAAGGTTTGGTGGTGTTCACGGTCCTCTTTCGCTTCAAGGGCTCACCCGATGCAGGCGTCGCCCTCTGGATGATGATCTTCGCATAGTTCGGCGTGAGGAGCGCCGCCCCTTTTGAGCATAAAATAAGTGCAATGGGTAAGGCGCGCTGGGAATCTTCTCTTTGGGGAGGTATGTCCTGGGTACTTACATTAGAGGGTGGAATAAGGCCGGGATAATCGGCTACGATACCCACCACGGCGCCGTCACGATTTGCTTGATAGAAGACTCCATCTTCTAGCTCTATGCCTATGTCCGGATCTTCATCGTATCCAGGGCCCGCATTTCGAAAGTGGTCCTCTGGCTATGGGGCGGTACTATTAATCCCCTCGACCACCTTCCTCCACTCTTATTGGGAATAATCGAATTCAGTTCGGTCAATACATTAAAAAATGAAAAACGGGCGAAAATAGCGGTCAAGAGAAAAACTTACCCAGTCAGGAGGATTCTACATAGAGAAACCCTCTCGGCACTTCAAGCGAAGAAAGTCTTGTTTCCCTCCCTTCTAAAGACCTACTAGGATGGCGGCTAAGCGGCAGGGTCGTCCGGACCTAGGAATAAGCAATATGAGGCATCATACTGGCCATTATAATGCCACATAGGAAATCCTCTAGCTTGGAGCGGCTGCACGCATCGCTTTATTGAGATCGCCGGCACTTCAATTATTGACAGGCCTGAACTGGCAAGCAATCTGATCTTGTTGGCCAGTCTTTTGACCTCCACACTCTCTTCTTTTGTCGGACTGCGGGAACGCCAATTGAAAAGCTTCTTTGGAGGAGCGTTGGAATATTTGGGGAGACCTTGCCGAACTGGATCCGATAGGGCAACGTCCTCGATATAAAACCACTCCGAAGGCCACTCTTTGGATGCCTTCTTTGGAGTGCCGGACAGATAGCCTGTCCCTGCTATGCGCCATACTTCGGCGCCGCCAACCTCAAATATGGATCCCTCCTCGGAGCGAGGGACAAGGTAGAAGAACTTCCGCCACAGCTCAAAATGAGGCTCATAGCCCAGAAATAGTTCGCATAAAGCGACGAATCCCGCAATGTGCAGAATAGACCCCGACGTGAGGTCATGCAGTTGAAGACCATAAAACTCCAGGAGCCCCCTAAGGAAGGGGTGGATGGGAAATCCCATGCCTCTTAGAAGGAAGGAGACAAAGCATACCCTCTCTCCACTGGAGGGGTTGGGAAAACTCTCTGCCAGGGCTTGATTGTCAATGGAAGTTCATCCGGCCCGGATCGAGACTAGATCCTCGGGAGGAAGATATCCATGCGCTTGAAGATTTCTCAGATGCGCATGGGATACAGAGAAACTTTCCAAATCGCCCGCTCAAGGGCCGTGAGGGCGCGAGGAAGAGCTCGGAATGCCAGCCATGTTCGAAGATTTTTTGTAGGCACTAGGGATTTTTCCACGTGGAATGGAATGGAATGACATCTGAGATCTAGTCTCTTTATATAGGCGCCTTACCTACATAGTCAAGGGAGTAATTGCAAAAATACCTAGACGGTTCGCATTCGTTGGACACGTGGAGGCAAAGGCGACAGCGGCGAGGAATTAACGGAAAATAATATTAAATGAAGCCGTACTATCACCCAGAAGGACTCACCTTGCAAGACCAAAGACATGAAGCCGAACACAATCTCGTCCTTGAAGGCAAGTCCAGGGGCTACTGAGGGAGTACTGGATTCAGGGGTCCTCAGGCATCGGGGTCGATGAAGCTAGGCCGTATTGATGGGCCACGAAGATAGAAGAAGAAGAATTTTCCCCGTATTTGGTCAGGACTCATATGTATGTAGAAAGGTAGGCATGATGTCCGGATGTAGCTATTACTTCCTCCCCAAGCCACCTTTGTAACCCTAGGCCTCCTCTGGCGTGTATGTAAGCCGGAGGGTTTAGTTTGTAGAGGCTAACAACAGAATCATTACATCCTCATAGGCTAGGCTTTAGGGTTTAGCCATTACGATCTCGAGGTAGATCAACTCTTGTAACACATATTCATCAAGATTAATCAAGCGGGAAGTAGGGTATTACCTCGATCGAGAGGGCTGGACCTGGGTAAACATCATGTCCCTAGTCTCCTGTTACCATCGATCCTTAGACGCATAGCTTGGGCCCCCCTACCCGAGATCTGCCAGTTTTTACACCGACACTAGGCTCTTCAAGTTTAACCCAAGTATTTTGCATGTATGAAACTGGCTTACACCCGTTGTATGTGAATGTAGAGTCTATCTCACCCGATCATCACGAGGTGCTTCGAAACGACGAACTTTTGCAGCAGTGCATACTTTAGGGATAACACTTTTATCTTGAAATTAAGTGAAGGGATCATCTTGTAATGCTACCGTCATCCTAAGCAAAATAAGATGCATAAAACGATAAACATCACATGCAATCAATATATGTGACATGATATGGCCATCATCATCTTGTGCTTTTAATCTCCATCTCCAAAGCACTGGCATGATCTCCATCGTCACCGCCATGACACTATGATCTCCATCATCGTGTCGTCATCGTGGTTGTCTCCACTAACTATTGCTTCTACAACTATTGCCAACGCATAGCGATAAAGTAAAACAATTACATGGCTTTTAGTGATTCACACACAGGTTATACAATAAATTAAAGACAACACTATGGCTCCTGCCGGTTGCCGTACTCATCGACATGCAAGTTGTGAACCTATTACAAAAATGCCATATCACATCACAACATGCCCTGCAAAAACAAGTTAGATGTCCTCTGCTTTGTTGTTGCAAATTTTACGTGCCTGCTATGGGCAACTAGCAAGAACCATTCTTACCTACGCAAAGCCACAACGATGATATTCAAGTTGCCTTTTAACCTTCTACAAGGACCGCCTATGTCAATTCTGATTCAACTAAAGTAGGAGAGACACACACTGGCTAGCCACCTTATGCAAAACAAGTTGCATGTCAGTCGGTGGAAGCGGTCTCATGTGTGAGGACATGTAAAGTTGGTCCGAGCCGCTTCATCCCACAATACCGCCAAATCCAAATAGGACAAGAGAGGTAAGAAATTTGAGAATCAATGCCCACAATACTTTGTGTTCTACTTGTGCATATAAATCTACACATATACCTAGCTCATGATGCCACTGCTGGGGAGCGTTGCACGGGAAACAAAAAAAATGCATACACACACTCAAGATCTATCCATGGAGATGCATAGCTACGATAGGGGGGGTGTATCTACATACCCTTGTAGATTGCTAAGTGATACGTCCATTTTGCATCATGCTTTTATGTTGATATTTATTGCATTATGGTACAATACTTATGCCTTTTCTCTCTTATTTTGCAAGATTTACATGAAGAGGGAGAATGCCGGCAGCTGGAATTATGGACCAGAAAGGAGCAAATCCGAGTGGCTTTTTCTGCACAACTCCAAAAGTCATGAAAATCAATGGAGAATTATTTTGGAATATATAACAAATATTGGGTGAAGAAAATCCAGAGGGGGACCCACCAGGTGGCCACAAGCCTGGGGGGCGCGCCCTACCCCCTAGGGCACGCCCCCACGGCTTGCGCCCCCCTGGCAAGTTTCCGGTGCCCATCTTCTGCTATATGAAGCGTTTTGACCTGGAAAAAAAATCAAGAGAGAGCTTTCGGGACGAAGGGCTGCCGTCTCGAGGGAGAACTTGAACAGAACCAATCTAGGGCTCCGGCGAAGCTGTTCTGCCGGGGAAAATTGCCTCCCGGAGGGGGAAATTGAAGCCATCGTCATCACCAACGATCCTCGTCAATCTTCATCAACATCTTCACCAGCACCATCTCCTCTCAAACCCTAGTGAAGGAAATATGCCCTAGAGGCAATAATAAATTTATTATTTATTTCCTTATATCATGATAAATGTTTATTATTCATGCTAGAATTGTATTAACCGGAAACTTAGTACATGTGTGAATACATAGACAAAACAGAGTGTCCCTAGTATGCCTCTACTAGACTAGCTCATTGATCAAAGATGGTTATGTTTCCTAGCCATAGACATGAGTTGTCATTTGATCAACGGGATCACATCATTAGGAGAATGATGTGATGGACAAGACCCATCCGTTAGCTTAGCACTATGATCGTTTAAGTTTTACTGCTATTGCTTTCTTCATGACTTATACATGTTCCTATGACTATGAGATTATGCAACTCCCGAATACCGGAGGAACACTTTGTGTGCTACCAAACGTCACAACGTAACTGGGTGATTATAAAGGTACTCTACAGGTGTCTCGAAGGTACTTGTTGGGTTGGCGTATTTCGAGATTAGGATTTGTCACTCCGATTGTCGGAGAGGTATCTCTGGGCCCACTCGGTAATGCACATCACTATAAGCCTTGCAAGCATTGCAGCTAATGAGTTAGTTGCAGGATGATGTATTACGGAACGAGTAAAGAGACTTGCCGGTAACGAGATTGAACTAGGTATTGAGATACCGACGATCGAATCTCGGGCAAGTAACATACCGATGACAAAGGGAACAACGTATGTTGTTATGCGGTTTGACCGATAAAGATCTTCGTAGAATATGTAGGAGCCAATATGAGCATCCAGGTTCCGCTATTGGTTATTGACCGGAGATGAGTCTCGGTCATGTCTACATAGTTCTCGAACCCGTAGGGTCCGCACGCTTAACGTTTGATGACGATCGGTATTATGAGTTTATGATTTTTGATGTACCGAAGGAGTTCGGAGTCCCGGATGAGATCGGGGACATGACGAGGAGTCTCGAAATGGTCGAGACGTAAAAATCGATATATTGGACGACTATATTCGGACATCGGAAAGGTTCCGAGTGATTCGGGTATTTTCGGAGTACCGGGGAGTTACGGGAATAGAAGAGAGAGGCCAAAAGGAAGGAGGCGCGTGCCCCCCTTCTGGTCCGAATTGGACAAGGGGTGCAGCCCCCTTTTCCTTCTCCCTCTCCCCCTCTTTCCTTCTCTCCTATTCCGGAAAGGAAAGGGAATCCTACTAGGACTTGGGAGTCCTAGTAGGACTCCCCACACTTGGCGTGCCCCTTCTAGGGCCGGCCTCTCCATTGCTCCTTTATATACGGGGGCAGGGGGCACCCTAGGACACACAAATTGAATTGTTCCAGCCGTGTGCGGTGCCCCCATCCACAGAAACACACCTCGGTCATACCGTTGAAGTGCTTAGGAGAAGCCCTGTGCCGGTGAATACATCATATCCGTTACCACGCCGTCGTGCTGACGAAACTCTCCCGTGAAGCTCAACTAGATCAAGAGCTCGTGGGACGTCATCAAGCTGAACGTGTGCTGAACGCGGAGGTGCCGTACGTTCGGTGCTTGATCGGTTGAATCGCGAAGAAGTTCGACTACATCAACCGCGTCACTTGACGCTTCCGCTTCCGGTCTACGAGGGTACGTAGACACACTCTTCCCTCTCGTTGCTATGCATCTGGTATATAGATCTTGCGTGATCGTAGGAAAATTTTAAAATACTATGTTCCCCATCAGTGGTATCAGAGCCAGGTCTATGCGTAGATGATATGCACGAGTAGAACACAATGAGTTGTGGGCGATACTAGTCATACTGCTTACCAGCATGTCATATTTTGCTTCGGCGGTATTGTGAGATGAAGCGGCCCGGACCGACATTACGCGTACGCTTACGCGAGACTGGTTTCACTGTTACGAGCACTCGTTGCTTAAAGGTGACTGGCGGGTGTCTGTCTCTCTCACTTTAGCTGAATCAAGTGTGGCTACGCCCGGTCCTTGTGAAGGTTAAAACAGCACATATTTGACGAAACATCGTTGTGGTTTTGTATGTGTAGGTAAGAACGGTTCTTGCTAAGCCCATAGCAGCCACGTAAAACTTGCAACAACAAAGTAGAGGACGTCTAACTTGTTTTTGTAGGGCATGTTGTGATGTGATATGGTCAAGACATGATGAGATATACGGTTTTGTATGAGATGATCATGTTTTGTAAAGTTATCGGCAACTGGCAGGAACCATATGGTTGTCGCTTTATTGTATGAAATGTAATCGCCATGTAATTGCTTTACTTTATCACTAACCGGTAGCGATAGTCGTAGAAGCAATAGTTGGCGAGACGACAACGATGCTACGATGGAGATCAAGGTGTCGCGCCGGTGACGAAGGTGATCATGACGGTGCTTTGGAGATGGAGATCAAAAGCACAAGATGATGATGGCCATATCATGTCACATATTTTGATTACATGTGATGTTTATCTTATTATGCTTCTTATTTTGCTTAGAACGACGGTAGCATTATAAGATGATCCCTTACTAAATTTCAAGGTATAAGTGTTCTCCCTGAGTATGCACCGTTGCGAAAGTTCGTCGTGCCGAGACACCACGTGATGATCGGGTGTGATAAGCTCTACGTTCAAATACAACGGGTGTAAGCCAGTTTTGCACACGCAGAATACTCGGGTTAAACTTGACGAGCCTAGCATATGCAGATATGGCCTCGGAACACTGGAGACCGAAAGGTCGAGCGTGAATCATATAGTAGATATGATCAACATAAGATGTTCACCATTGAAACTACTCCATCTCACGTGATGATCGGACATGGTTTAGTTGATTTGGATCACGTGATCATTTAGATGACCGGAGGGATGTCTATCTAAGTGGGAGTTCTTTAAGTAATATGATTAAATTGAACTTTAATTTATCATGAACTTAGTCCTGGTAGTATTAGCATATCTATGTTGTAGGTCAATAGCTCGCGATGTTGCTCCCCGTTTATTTTTTATATGTTCCTAGAGAAAACTATGTTGAAAGATGTTAGTAGCAATGATGCGGAATTGTTCCGTGATCTGAGGATTATCCTCATTGCTGCACAGAAGAATTATGTCCTTGATGCACCGCTAGGTGACAGACCTATTGCAGGAGCTGATGCAGACGTTATGAACGTTTAGACAAAAGCTCAGTATGATGACTACTTGATAGTTTAAGTGCACCGTGCTTTACGGCTTAGAACCGGTACTTCAAAAAAACGTTTTGAACGCCACGGAGCATATAAGATGTTCCAAGAGTTGAAATTAGTATTTCATACTCATGCCCGTGTCGAGAGGTATGAGACCTCTGACAGTACTTTGCCTACAAGATGGAGGAGAATAGCTCAACCAGTGAGCATGTGCTCAGATTGTCTGGGTACTGCAATTGCTTGAATCAAGTGGGAGTTAATCTTCCAGATAAGATAGTAATTGACAAAATTCTCTAGTCACTATCACCAAAGTTAGTAGAACTTCGTGATGAACTATAATATGCAAGGGATGACGAAAGTAATTCCCGAGCTCTTCGCGATGCTGAAATCGGCAAAGGTAGAAATCAAGAAAGAGCATCAAGTGTTGATGGTTAACAAGACCACTTGTTTCAAGTAAAGGGCAAAGGGATAGAAGGGGAACTTCAAGAAGAATGACAAGCAAGTTGTCACTCCCATGAAGAAACCCAAAGCTAAACTCAAGCCTGAAACTAAGTGCTTCTACTGCAAAGGAAATGGTAACTGGAAGTGGAACTGCCCTAGATACTTGGCGGATAAGAAGGATGGCAAAGTGAACAAAGGTATATTTGATATACAGATTATTGATGTGTATTTTACTAGTGTTCATAGCAACCCCTCGGTATTTGATACTGGTTTAGTTGCTAAAGAGTAGTAACTCGAAATGGGAGTTGCATAATGAACAGAAACTAGTTAAAGGATGAAGTGACGATGTGTATTGGAAGTAGTTCCAAGATTGATATGATCATCATCGCACACTCCCTATACTTTCGGGATTAGTGTTGAACCTAAATAAGTGTTATTTGGTGTTTGTGTTGAACATGAATATGATTTGATCATGTTTATTGCAATACGGTTATTCATGTAAGTTAGAGAATAATTGTTGTACTGTTTACATGAATAAAACCTTCTATGGTCATACACCCAATGAAAATGGTTTGTTGGATCTCGATCGTGTGATACACATATTCATAAAATTGAAGCCAAAAGATGCAAGGTTAATAATGATAAGTGCAACTTATTTGTGGCACGGCCGTTTAGGTCATATTGGTGTAAAACGCATGAAGAAACTCCATAGTGATGGACTTTTGGAATCACTTGATTATGAATCACTTGGTGCTTGTGAACCATGCCTCATGGGCAAGATGACTAAAACTCCGTTCTCCGGAACTATGGAGCGAGCAACAGATTTGTTGGAAATCATACATACTGATGTATATGGGCCAATGAGTGTTGAAGCTCGCGACGGGTATAGTTATTTTCTGACCTTCACTGATGATTTGAGCAGATATGGGTATATCTACTTAATGAAGCACAAGTCTGAAACATTTGAAAAGTTCAAAGAATTTCAGAGTGAAGTAGAGAATCATCGTAACAAGAAAATAAAGTTTCTACGATCTGATCGTGGAGGAGAATATTTGAGTTACGAGTTTGGTCTTCATTTGAAACAATGTGGAATAGTTTCACAACTCACGCCACCCGGAACACCACAGCGTAATGGTGTGTCCGAACGTCGTAACTGTACTTTATTAGATATGGTGCGATCGATGATGTCTCTTACCGATCTACCACTATCGCTTTTGGGGTTATGCATTAGAGACAGCTACATTCACGTTAAATAGGGCACCATCTAAATCCGTGGAGATGACACCGTATGAACTATGGTTTGATGAGAAACCTAAGCTGTCATTTCTTTAAGTTTGGGACTGCGATGCTTATGTGAAAAAGTTTCAACATGATAAGCTCGAACCCAAATCGGAGAAGTAAATCTTCATAGGATACCCAGAAGAAACTGTTGGGTACACCTTCTATCACAGATCCGAAGGCAAGGTCTTTGTTGCTAAGAGTGGATCCTTTCTAGAGAAGGAGTTTCTCTCGAAAGAAGTGAGTGGGAGGAAAGTGGAACTTGATGAGGTAATTGTACCTTCTCCTGAATTGGATAGTAGTACATCACAGAAACTGGTTCCAGTGATTCCTACACCAATTAGTGAGGAAGCTAATGATGATGATCATGAAACTTCGAATCAAGTTACTGCTAAACTTCGTAGATCAACCAGAGTACGTTCCGCACCAGAGTGGTACGGCAACCCGGTTCTGGAAGTCATGTTACTGGACCATGATGAACCTACGAACTATGAGGAAGCGATGATGAGCCCAGATTCCGCAAAATGGCTTGAGGCCATGAAATCTGAGATGGGATCCATGTATGAGAACAAAGTGTGGACTTTGGTTGACTTGCCCGATGATCGGCAGGCCATCGAAAATAAATGGATCTTCAAGAGGAAGACTGACGCCGATGGTAATGTTACTGTCTACAAAGCTTGACTTGTTGCGAAAGGTTTTCGACAAGTTCAAGGTGTTGACTATGATGAGATTTTCTCACCCGTAGCGATGCTTAAGTCTGTCCGAATCATGTTAGCAATTGCCACATTTTATGAAATCTGGCAAATGGATAACGAAACTGCGTTCTTTAATGGATTTATTAAAGAATAATTGTATATGATGCAACCAGAAGGTTTTGTCAATCCTAAAAGTGCTAACAAAATGTGCAAGCTCCAGCGATCCTTCTATGGACTGGTGCAAGCATCTCGGAGTTGGAATATACGCTTTGATAAGTTGATCAAAGCATATAGATTTATACAGACTTGCGGTGAAGCCTGTATTTACAAGAAGTGAGTGGGAGCACTACAACCTTTTTGATAAGTATATGTGAATGACATATTGTCGATCGGAAATGATGTAGAATTTTCTGGAAAGCATAAAGGAGTGTTTGAAAGGAGTTTTTCAAAGAAAGACCTTGGTGAAGCCGCTTACATATTGGGCATGAAGATCTATAGAGATAGATCAAGACGCTTGATAAGACTTTCGATGAGTACATATCTTGATAAGATTTTGAAGTAGTTCAAAATGTATCAGTCAAAGAAGGAGTTCTTGCCTGACTTGTAAGGTGTGAAGTTGAGTAAGACTCAAAGCCAGACCACGGCAGAAAAATATAGAGAGAATGAAAGTCATTCCCTATGCCTCAACCATAGGTTCTATAAAGTATGCCATGCTGTGTACCAAACATGTTGTGTACCTTGCCATGAGTTTGTCAAGGGGGTACAATAGTGATCCAGGAGTAGATCACTGTACAACGGTCAAAATTATCCTTAGTAACTGGATGACTAAGGAAATGTTTCTCGATTATGGAGGTGATAAAGAGTTCGTCGTAAAGGGTTACGCCGATGCAAGCTTTGACACTAAATCCAGATGACTCTAAGTATCAATCTGGATGCGTATTGAAAGTGGGAGCAATTAGCTAGAGTAGCTCTATGCAGAGCATTGTAGACATAGAAATTTGCTAAATACATACGGATCTGAATGTGACAGACCCGTTGACTAAACTTCTCTCACAAGCAAAACATGATCACACCTTATTACTCTTGGGTATTAATCACATAGCGATGTGAACTAGATTATTGACTCTAGTAAACCCTTTGGGTGTTGGTCACATGGCGATGTGAACTATGGGTGTTATTCACATAACGATGTGAACTATCGGTATTAAATCACATGGCGATGTGAGCTAGATTTTTGACTCTAGTGCAAGTGGGAGACTGAAGGAAATATGCCCTAGAGGCAATAATAAAGTTGTTATTTATATTTCCTTATATCATGATAAATGTTTATTATTCATGCTAGAATTGTATTAACCGGAAACTTAGTACATGTGTGAATACATAGACAAAACAGAGTGTCCCTAGTATGCCTCTACTAGACTAGCTCATTGATCAAAGATGGTTATGTTTCCTGGCCATAGACATGAGTTGTCATTTGATCAACGGGATCACATCATTAGGAGAATGATGTGATGGACAAGACCCATCCGTTAGCTTAGCACTATGATCGTTTAAGTTTTACTGCTATTGCTTTCTTCATGACTTATACATGTTCCTATGACTATGAGATTATGCAACTCCCGAATACCGGAGGAACACTTTGTGTGCTACCAAACGTCACAACGTAACTGGGTGATTATAAAGGTACTCTACAGGTGTCTCCGAAGGTACTTGTTGGGTTGGCGTATTTCGAGATTAGGATTTGTCACTCTGATTGTCGGAGAGGTATCTCTGGGCCCACTCGGTAATGCACATCACTATAAGCCTTGCAAGCATTGCAGCTAATGAGTTAGTTGCAGGATGATGTATTACGGAACGAGTAAAGAGACTTGCCGGTAACGAGATTGAACTAGGTATTGAGATACCGACGATCGAATCTCGGGCAAGTAACATACCGATGACAAAGGGAACAACGTATGTTGTTATGCGGTTTGACCGATAAAGATCTTCGTAGAATATGTAGGAGCCAATATGAGCATCCAGGTTCCGCTATTGGTTATTGACCGGAGATGAGTCTCGGTCATGTCTACATAGTTCTCGAACCCGTAGGGTCCGCACGCTTAACGTTTGATGACGATCGGTATTATGAGTTATGAGTTTTGATGTACCGAAGGAGTTCGGAGTCCCGGATGAGATCGGGGACATGACGAGGAGTCTCGAAATGGTCGAGACGTAAAAATCGATATATTGGACGACTATATTCGGACATCGGAAAGGTTCCGAGTGATTCGGGTATTTTCGGAGTACCGGGGAGTTACGGGAATAGAAGAGAGAGGCCAAAAGGAAGGAGGCGCGTGCCCCCCTTCTGGTCCGAATTGGACAAGGGGTGCAGCCCCTTTTCCTTCTCCCTCTCCCCCTCTTTCCTTCTCTCCTATTCTGGAAAGGAAAGGGGAATCCTACTAGGACTTGGGAGTCCTAGTAGGACTCCCCACACTTGGCGC
Organism: Secale cereale; assembly: GCA_902687465.1. Classification (NCBI taxonomy): domain Eukaryota; kingdom Viridiplantae; phylum Streptophyta; class Magnoliopsida; order Poales; family Poaceae; genus Secale; species Secale cereale. The sequence goes on along the minus strand of LR738715.1, from coordinate 258,915,846 downwards.
GCCCCTTCTAGGGCCGGCCTCTCCATTGCTCCTTTATATACGGGGGCAGGGGGCACCCTAGGACACACAAGTTGAATTGTTCCAGCCGTGTGCGGTGCCCCCCTCCACAGAAACACACCTCGGTCATACCGTTGCAGTGCTTAGGAGAAGCCCTGTGCCGGTGAATACATCATATCCGTTACCACGCCGTCGTGCTGACGAAACTCTCCCGTGAAGCTCAACTGGATCAAGAGCTCGTGGGACGTCATCAAGCTGAACGTGTGCTGAACGCGGAGGTGCCGTACGTTCGGTGCTTGATCGGTTGAATCGCGAAGAAGTTCGACTACATCAACCGCGTCACTTGACGCTTCCGCTTCCGGTCTACGAGGGTACATAGACACACTCTTCCCTCTCGTTGCTATGCATCTGGTAGATAGATCTTGCGTGATCGTAGGAAAATTTTAAAATACTACGTTCCCCATCACCTAGTTCATCTCTTGTATTCAACCTTTGTCTCAAAACCTCAGATTGGTACTTGTATGTTGCTAGTAGTGTTGATTACTCCTTGTAGTTGATGCTAGTTGGTTTATTTGGTGGAAGATCATATGTTCAGATCCTTGATGCTATTAAATACTCCTATGATTATGAACATGAATATGCTTTGTGATTAGTTATGTTTGTTCGTGGGGACATGGGAGAAGTCTTGTTATTAGTAATCATGTGAATTTGGTATGCATTCAATATTTTGATGAGATGTATGTTGTCTTTCCTCTAGTGGTGTTATGTGAACCTTGACTACATGAGACTTCACCATTATTTGGCCCTAGCGAAAGGCACTGGGAAGTAATAAGCAGATGATGGGTTGCTAGAGTGATAGAAGCTTAAACCCTAGTTTATGCGTTGCTTCGTAAGAGGATGTTTTGGATCCATATGTTTCATGCTATGGTTTAATTTATCTTAATTATTCTTTCGTAGTTGCAGAAGCTTGTGAGAGGGCTTAATGATAAGTGGGAGTCTTGTCCAAGTAAGGACAGCACCCAAGCACTGGTCCACCCGCATATCGAATTATCAAAGTAACGAACGTGAATCATATGAGCATGATGAAAACTAACTTGACAATAATTCCCATGTGTCCTCGGGAGCACTTTGCTTCATATAAGAGTTTGTCCAGGCTTATCCTTTGCTACAAAAAGGATTGGGCTACCTTGCTGAACCTTAGTTACACTTGTTACGTGTTACCCGTTATGAATTATCTTATCACAAAACTATTGGTTAGCGACAATTTCAGTGCTTGCAGACAATACCTTGCTGAAACCCGCTTATCATTTCCTTCTGCTCCTCGTTGGGTTCGACACTCTTACTTATCAAAAGGACTACAATAGATCCCCTATACTTGTGGGTCATCAAGACTCTTCTCTCGCACTGTTGCCGAGGAGTGAAGCGCCTTTGGTGAGTGGAATTTGGTAATAAAAAATTTATATTACGTGCTGAAATTTACTGTCACTTGTCACAATGGAAAACAATCCTTTGATGGGTTTGTTCAGGGTATCTTCACCTCGACCAGAAGAAAAAAGAGTTTCCCCTCAACCTACTGAACCTATATCTATTACGAAATTCCTTCGGGTATGTTAGAGAAACTTCTAGCTAATCCTTATGCAGGAGATGGAACACTACATCCTGATATGCATCTAATCTATGTGGATGAAGTTTACGGATTATTTAAGCTTGCAGGTTTGCCCGAGGATGAGGTCAAGAGGAAGGTCTTCCTTTTATCTTTGAATGGAAATGCATTTACATGGTATAGACGATGTGATGATATTGGAGCTTGGAACTACAACCGATTGAAATTGGAATTTCATCAGAAGTTTTATCCTATGCATCTAGTTCATCGTGATCGGAATTATATTTATAATTTTTAGCCTCGTGAAGGAGAAGTATCGCTCAAGCTTGGGGGAGGCTTAAGTCAATGTCATATTCATGCCCCAACCATGAGCTCCCAAGAGAAATTATTATTCAGAATTTTTATGCTCGGCTTTCTCGTAATAATCAACCCATGCTCGATACTTCTTATACCGGTTCTGTATGAAGAAGACTATTGAATTTCGATGGGAACTTTTGGAAAGAATTAAATGCAACTCTGAAGATTGGGAACTCGACGAAGGTAAGGAGTCAGGTATGAACCTTGAGTTTGGTTGTGTTAAAAAATTATGAATACCGACACTTTTCGCGAATTTAGCACTAGATATGGACTTGACTCTGAGATAGTAGCTTCTTTCTGTGAATCCTTTGCTACTCATGTTGATCTCCCTAAGGAGAACTGGTTTAAATATCATCCTCCCATTGAAGTGAAAGTAGTAGAACCCACTAAGGTTGAAGAAGAAACCGTTACTTATAATGATATTCCAGTTGTTCCCACTGCTTATACTGAGAAACCACCTTTCCCTGTTAGGATAAGGGAACATGCTAGAGCTTCAACAGTAGTCCATAAGAGTCATGTTAGGACACCTACACCCCCTGAACAAATTAAAGTAGAACCTAATATTGCTACGTTTAAAGATCTCTTGGTCGATAATGTTGATGGGCATGTTATTTACTTTGTTGGTGAAGCTGGTAGAATTGCCAAACCCGATAAGGAAGACGAAAATATACCTGTTGTTGGCATGTCGGTTGTCTCACTCAAAATTGGAGATCATTGTTATCATGGCTTATGTTATTTGGGTGCTAGTGTGAGTGCTATCCCATTTACTCTTTATCAAGAAATTATGAATGATATTGCACCTGCTGAGATAGAAAATATTGATGTTACTATTAAGCCTGATAATAGAGATAATATCTCACCAATTGGGATTGTTAGAGATGTTGAAGTCTTCTGTGGGAAATAAAATATTCTACTATTTTTCTAGTTCTTGGTTCCCCACAAGATGATTTTTGTCCCATTATATTTGGTAGACCTTTATTGAATACGGTGAATGCTAGAATTGACTGTACTAAGGAAATAGTCAGTATTAATTTTGGTGTTGTGTCTCATGAGTTTAATTTCTCTAAATTTCGTAAAGAACCTCGTGATAAAGAACCACCGAGTAAGGATGAAATTATTGGTCTTGCTTCTATTGTTGTACCTCCTACTAATCCTTTAGAACAATATTTGCTTGATCATGAAAATGATATGTTCATGAATGAAAGGAATGAATTAGACATAATTTTCTTTGACCAACAACCTGTTCTCATGCACAATTTGCCTGTTGAAACCTTAGGAGGTCCTCCTCCACCTAAAGGTGATCATGTGTTTGAATTGAAACAATTACCTGATACACTAAAATATGCTTACCTTGATGAAAAGAAGATATATCTTGTTATTATTAGTGTTAACCTTTCAAAGCATGAAGAAAAGAGACATTTAAAAACTCCAAGGAAGCACCGTGCCAATGTTGGATATACTCTTGATGATATTAAGGGCATTTATCCCGCTCTATGCTAACACAAAATTAAGGTGGAACCCAACGCTAAACCAGTTGTTGACCATCAGCGATGGTTAAGCCCCAAAATGAAGGAAGTGGTAAGAAATGAAATATTAAAACTTCTAGAAGCAGGTATAATCTATCCCATACCTGATAGTAAATGGACAAGTCATGTTCATTGTGTCCCTAAGAAGGGAGGTATTACCGTTGTTCCTAATGATAAAAATGAGTTGATTCCACAAGAATTATTACAGATTATAGAATGGTAGTTGATTTTAGTAAATAAAACAAAGCTACTAGGAATGATCATTACCATTTGCCATTCATTGATCAAATGCTAGAAAGACTATCAAAATATCACACTTTTGCTTTCTAGATGGATATTCTGGTTTTTCCCAAATACCTGTATCACAAGAAGATCAAGAAAAAAATTACTTTTACATGTCCTTTTGGTACTTTTGCTTATAGACGCATGCCTTTTGGTTTATGCAATGTACACGCTACCTTTCAAAGATGTATGGCAACTATATTCTCTAATTTTTTGAAAAGATTGTTGAGGTTTTCATAGATGATTTTTCCGTTTATGGAACTTCTTTTGATGATTGTTTGAGCAACCTTGATCGAGTTTTGCAGAGATGTGAAGAAACTAATCTTGTCTTGAATTGGGAGAAGTGCCACTTTATGGCTAACAAAGGTATTGTCTTGGGGCATAAAATCTCGGAAAGAGGTATTGAAGTTGATAAGGCTAAAGTTGATGCTATTGTAAAAATGTTGTGTCCTAAAGATGTCAAAGGTATACGTAGTTTACTTGGTCATGCTAGTTTCAATAGGAGATTTATTAAAGACTTCTATAAAATTTCTAGGCCTCTTACTAATATTTTGCAAAAACATGTTCCATTTGTTTTTGATGATGATTGTGTAGAAGCCTTTGAAATACTTAAGAAAGCCTTTAGTCTATGCACCTATTGTTCAACCACCTGATTGGAACCTACCCTTTGAAATCATGTGTGATGCTAGTGACTATGATGTTGGTGTTGTTCTAGGACGAAGAGTTTATAAGAAATTAAATGTTATCCATTATGCTAGTAAAACTCTAGACAGTGCCCAAAGAAATTATGCTACTATTAAAAAGGAATTCTTAGCAGTTGTATTTGCGTGTGATAAATCCAGATCTTATATTGTCGATTCTAAAGTTACTATTCACACTGATCATGCTGCTATTAAATATCTTATGGAAAAAAAGATCCTAAACCTAGACTTATTAGATGGGTTCTTCTGCTGCAAGAATTTGATTTGCATATCATAGATAGAAAAGGAGCTGAGAACCCCGTAGCAGACAACTTGTCTAGGCTAGAAAATATTCTTGATGACTCACTACCTATTTATGATAGCTTTACTGATGAGCAATTAGCGATCATAATTACTTCTTGTAGCACGCCATGGTATGCAGATTATGCTAACTATATTGTTGCTAAATTTATACCACCTAGTTTTACATACGAACAAAAGAAAAAGTTTTTCTATGATTTAAGACATTACTTCTGGGATGACCCACACCTTTATAAAGGAGTAGATGGTGTTATTAGACGTTGTGTACTTGAGCATGAACATGAACAAATCCTACACAAGTGTCACTCCTAAGCTTATGGAGGACACCATGCGGGAGATAGAACGACACACAAGGTATTATGATCCGTTTTTTATTGGCCTACTCTCTTTAAGATGCTCGTAAGTTTGTCTTGTCTTGTGATGAATGTCAAAGAATTGATAATATTAGTAGACATCAGGAAATGCCAATGAATTATTCACTTGTTATTGAACCATTTGATGTTTGGGGCTTTGATTTCATGGGACCTTTTCCATCCTATAATGGGTATACAAATATTTTAGTTGTTGTTGATTTTGTTACTAAGTGGATAGAAGCTATTCCAATTGGTACTGCTAATCATGACACCATTATTAAAATGCTTAAAGAAGTTATTTTCCCACGGTTTGGTGTCCCTAGATATTTAATGAGTGGCGGTGGTTCACACTTTATTCATGGTGCTTTCCAAAAATTTATTTGCTAAATATGATGTCAACCATAGAATTGCATCTCCATATCACCCTTAATCTAGCGGTCAAGTAGATTAAGCAATAGAGAGATAAAATTGATCTTGCAAAAGACTGTTAATAGATCTAAGAAGAATTGGTCTCAAAAACTTGATGATGCATTATGGGCTTACATAACTGCTTACAAAAATTCTATGGGCATGTCTCCATATAAAATGGTTTATGGAAAAGCATGTCACTTATCTCTTGAACTGGAACATAAAGCTTATTGGGCAATTAAAGAGTTGAACTATGATTTTAAGCTTGTCGGTGAAAAGAGGCTATTTGACATTAGCTCACTTGATGAATGGAGAACCCAAGCCTATGAAAATGCTAAATTATTTAAAGAAAAGGTTACAAAGTGGCATGACAAAATAATACAAAAAACGGGAATTTAATGTAGGTGACCAAGTATTGCTATACAATTATCGTTTAAGATTTTTGGCAGGGAAGCTTCTCTGTAAATGGGAAGGACCTTACATTATCGAAGAAGTTTATCGTTCCGGCGCTATCAAGATCAACAACGCCGCAGGCAATAACCCGGGAGTAGTAAACGGGCAAAGAATCAAACATTATATCTCAGGTACTCCCATAAATACTGAGACTAATATCATAGATACCATAACACCGGAGGAGTACAGAAGGAAACTTTCCAGCACATTCCAGAACCCTGAAAAGGAAGAGGTACGTGGTACGGTAAGTAAACTGACTCCAAATACTTTCCAAAGTCAATTTATATCCATTTTGGAATATTTAAAAAATAAAAAAAAATAAAAAGTAGTCCAAAAAGTGCACGAGGAGGCGACAAGCCGTGGTTGCGCACCCTACCCCCCTGGGCGCACCTCCCAGGCTTGTGGCCACCTCGTGTGCCACCCGGACACCGTTTTCTCCCAGAATACTTATTTTGGTCGGTAAAAAATCATTATATAATCTCCCGAAGTTTTTGACCACCGTACCACGACAATATCCTAAGTTCTTATTTCGTGTTGTTTACTGGGCAGATCTGAAAATATGTCTTCTCAAAATTTACATGGAGAGAGCTATGTTTCGCACTATGTTGTGAACCCGAGGACCTATGGAGATCTATCTCCTTATGCTGGGAATTCGAAGGAGGAGGAAGACTCCGGTCTGGAAGAAACAAGGGAAGTGAGTGATAACCCACAAGTGTAGGGGATCGCAACAGTTTTCGAGGGTAAAGTATTCAACCCAAATTTATTGATTCGACACAAGGGGAGCCAAAGAATACTCTTAAGTATTAGCAGCTGAGTTGTCAATTCAACCACACCTGGAAACTTAGTATCTGCAACAAGGTAGTTTAGTAGCAAAGTAATATGATAATAGTGGTAACAGCAATAAAAGTAACAGTAGTGTTTTTGTAGTTTTTGTAACAGTAGCAGTGGAAAAGTAAATAAGCAACAAGAAATATGTGAAAAGCTCGTAGGCATTGGATCGGTGATGGGGAATTATGTCGGATGCAATTCATCATGTAAAAGTTATAACCTAGGGTGACACAGAACTAGCTCCAGTTCATCAATGTAATGTAGGCATGTATTCCGAACATAGTCATACATGCTTATGGAAAAGAACTTGCATGACATATTTTGTCCTACCCTCCCATGGCAGCGGGGTACTAGTGGAAACTAAGGGATATTAAGGCCTTCTTTTAATAGAGTACCGGACCAAAGCATTAACACATAGTGAATACATGAACTCCTCAAACTACGGTCATCACCGGGAGTGGTCCCGATTATTGTCACTTCGAGGTTGCCGGATCATAACACATAGTAGGTGACTATAGACTTGCAAGATGGGATCAAGAACACACATATATTCATGAAAACATAATAGGTTTAGATCTGAAATCATGGCACTCGGGCCCTAGTGACAAGAAATAAGCATAGCAAAGTCATAGCAACATCAATCTTAGAACATAGTGGATACTAGGGATCAAACCCTAACAAAACTAACTCGATTACATGGTAAATCTCATCCAACCCATCACCGTCCAGCAAGCCTACGATGGGATTACTCACGCACGGCGGTGAGCATCATGGAATTTGTGATGGAGGAAGGTTGATGATGACGATGGCGACGTTCTCCACTCTCTGGAGCCCCGAACGGACTCCAGATCAGCCCTCCCGATAGAGATTAGGGCTTGGCGGCGGCTCCGTATCGTAAAACGCGACAATTCTTCCTCTCTATTTTTTCTCCCCGAAAGTGAATATATGGAGTCCGGGGGTACATCGGTGGAGCATTAGGGGGCCCACGAGGCAGGGGGGTGCGCCCCCACCCTCGTGGACAGGGTGTGGGCCCCCTGACGTAGATCTTTCCGCGGATATTTTTTATATTTTACAAAACAATTCTCTGTGGATTTTCAGGTCATTCCGAGAACTTTTTATTTCTGCACAAAAACAACGCCATGGCAGTTCTGCTGAAAACAGCGTTGATATGTCCAAAATGCATCACTATTTTATATCATAAACTATCCTTATTCATTGATATATTTCACATTACGATGATGTTCTTATGTTGTTTTGGCCTATTTTACATAGTTTGCAACTTTCTGGTGCCGAAGCAGCACACGCAGGATTCAGCGATAAAAAGTAGACGCTGAGTTGCTGAAGAAGAATACCTCCAAATTACCTGAAAATCGACGGAGGGTATTTTCCAGACGGATCACGAAGGCACGCAAAAGGGCAATCAGAGGGGGCCACAGGGCGTCCAGGCGCCCTGGGGGGGCGGCCCCACCCCTGGCCGCGCCGGGGGGGGGCGCCTGGAGCCCCTGGCCCACCTCCGGCTGCCCCCTTTTGCCTATATACTCCTTGTTATCCTAAAACCCTAAAAACGAGAGTTTTGACGGAGTTCCGCCGCCGCTCCGTGGCGGAAACCTACAGAGAAGAAAAAGCCATCTCCGGCGGGCAGATTTCGCCGGGGAGATCACCTCCCGGAAGGGGAGATCATCGCCATCGTCATCACCATCGTCACGGGCATCATCGAGATCATCATCAACATCAGCACCATCTCCATCTTCATCCAAATCTCATCTCACAATTGCAACTTGTGTTGTAACCCGTACTATCTATCCTCTCTACTCCATCGGTGTTGATTACTACTTTGTGGTGAATGCTATTGAGTTTTGTTGGAGAAATATCATTATGTCTAGATTGTTTATCATCCATTTATCTCCACTGATCATGATCTCTTTTATGTCTTGTGAGTAGTTACCTTAGTTCTTGAGGACATGGGAAAAGTCTTGTTGTTAGTAGTCATATGCTGTTGAAGTAATATGTGTTGTTTGATACTTAAGTTGTGTTGTTATTCTACTAGTGGTGTTGTGTGAGTCGAACACTCAACTCTTCGCATTATTAAGGACCTAGGGGAATACATTGTGTACAAAGAATGCTTACGGTGGGTTGTCGGAGTGACAGAAACCTGAACCCCAGTTCGCACGCTTTTGCACAAGGGAACAATGGATCATTGATCGTATTGCTATGGTTAGGCTTTTGCCTTAAATACTATCTTGTATTTGCGGATGCTTGCAAGGTGTTTAATCATAAGAGTGCACTCATCTTAGTCTAGAGAGTGTACTAGCATAGATCCACCCACTCAACACTTATCAACACATAACATAGTACCGATACGGAATATGGCGAAAGCACATGACTACCTCTCCCGTGTGTCCTCAAGAACGCTTTAGCCTATATAAGTTCAGTTGCTAGGCCTCTCCTTTGCTCAGAAAGGATTGGGCCACTTGTTACTCTCAGTGCCTTTTACTTTGCTTGCTTTTACTTTCCTGTTGCTTATATAAAGAAAACCCCTAAAAAGTTATCTTTCAGTGCTTGCAGTAATTCCTTGCTCAGAATCGCTTATCAATACCTTCTGCTCCTCGTTGGGTTCGACACTCTTACTTATCGAAAACGCTGCAATAGATCCCTTATGGTTGTGGGTCATCAAGTACCGTTTTCTGGCGCCGTTGCCGGGGAGCGTAGCGCTATTGGTAAAGTGAAACTGGTAAGGACGTTTTTATATTTCTGTTTTATTTATTTTTGCTGTTGCTGCTCTTTGTCCTTATGGACAACCTTGCTATTGGATCGTTGCTTGAGGGAAGACGCCCCACACCTGTGGTGGTTGCTCCTCCCCCTAATGAAATTGTGCCCTATAAAATACCAGCTGGTATTATCGATTATGTTTTGGCTAATCGTTATGCAAGAGACAGACATCCCGGTGAACACTTGCTATATCTGTCACAACTATGTTCATTATTTAAGCTTGCAGGTGTATCAATGGAGTTTGTCATGAGGAAATTGTTCGCCGTATCGCTTATAGATAAAGCTTCAGATTGGTATAAGCTTCTCGATAACTCGCACTTGCTTGATTGGCAAGAGCTTATGTCTCTCTTTTATACTAAGTTTTATCCTCTTCATGAAATTCGTCGAGACAGGAACTATATCTATAACTTTAGGTCTCGTGACGGAGAAAGCATTGCTCAAGCTTGGGCGAGATTGAAGTCCCTAATGCTCAAATGTCCTATTCATGAGCTCCCCAAGGAAATTATACTTACAAATTTTTATGCCAGGCTTTCTCGTCAGGATAAGGAGATGCTGGATGCCTCCTCTAGTGGGGTATTTCAGACAAAGAGTGTTGAAGAAAGGTGGGATCTCATTGAAAGGATCCAGAGGAATACCGAAGATTGGGAAATCGATAAAGGTATTGAACCCGCTATAAATTATGAGCATGATTATATTGAGAGCTATGTGAAAACTGATTACTTCAATACTTTTTGCTCTAAGATTGGTCTTGATTCCCATCTAATGATTGATTTCTGTAAAGATTTTGCCTCTCACGTTGATTCTTTTAAAAAGAAGAGAGACCAGCATCATGAACCTTTTAAAGAGCTACCTGTTGATATTCATGTTGCTGACCCTATTTTGCCTGCAGCTATATATGAAAAGCCTCCTTTTCCCGCAAGGATAAGGGAGCACTCTCTTGTGACAGGCGTAATAAATAAAAGTGAGAGAAGAATTGATGAGCCTGAGGACCAGATCAAGGTCGATCCTCAAGTTGAATTGATTAAAGACCTTGTTACTAATGATGTTTTGGATTCCAATGTAAATTTTTGTGCTGTTTCCACTAACCTTGTCACAGCCAAGAATAAAGGCCCAATTTCAGGGACTCCAGTGGTATCTGTTAAAATAGGAGATCACAATTATTATGGGCTATGCGATTTGGGATCGAGTGCAAGTGTTATCCCCTATTCACTTTATGTAGAGATCATCGGTGAGATTTCCCCTTGTGAACTTGAAGGAGTTGATGTTACCATTCATCTTGCAAACAGAACAACTATCTATCCTATCGGAATTGTGAGGGACGTTGAAGTCCTATGTGGAAAGGTAAAATACCCTACCGACTTTCTAGTACTTGGTTCAGAGAGGGACAATTTTTGTCCAATTATTTTTGGTAGACCTTTTCTTAGAACTTGTGGAGCTATAATAGATTGCAAGAAAGGTAAAGTTTCTGTTGAATTCAATGGTGAGCCATATGAATTTAATTTTTCTAAGTTCTCTAAGCAGCCTCGTGGTACCGATTTACCTAGTGATGATAAAATTATTGAAAGTATTGCTTCTATTGCTATTCCCCCTAATGATCCTTTGCAGCAATATATGGAGGACCACGAGAATGATTTGCATATGCAGGAAAGAAATGAACTAGATGAAATATTCTTGAGGCAACCTGCTATCCTGAAGCACAACCTCCCGGTTGAACCTTTGGGAATTTTATCAAAACCAAAAGAAGACCCGGTGTTCAATCTTAAACCTCTTCCTGATACGCTCAAGTATGCTTATTTAGATGAAAAGAAAGTATATCCTGTTATTATCAACTCTAACCTTTCAGGATATGAAGAAGAGCAACTATTGGAAGTACTTCGTAAACACCGAGGCGCAATTGGCTATACCCTTGATGACCTTAAGGGGATTAGTCCATCTATCTGTCAACATACTATCAACCTTGAGCCTGATGCTAAACCAGTTGTTGGTCATCAACGACGGTTGAACCCGAAGATGATGGATGTTGTAAGAACTGAGATTCTCAAGCTTCTGGCCGCAGGTATTATCTACCCTATAGCTGATAGTAAGTGGGTAAGCCCGGTACATTGTGTTCCTAAGAAAGGAGGTACAACTGTGGTTCCTAATGATAAGAATGAACTAATACCTTAGAGAATTATTATTGGGTATAGAATGTGTATTGATTACAGGAAGCTGAACAAGGCAACCGGGAAGGATCACTACCCGTTGCCGTTCATCGACCAAATGCTTGAAAGGTTATCCAAAAAAACCCACTTTTGTTACCTCAATGGCTATTCTGGCTTCTCTCAAATTCATGTTAATACTGCTGATCAAGAGAAGACCACTTTTACTTGTCCCTTTGGTACTTATGCTTACAGGCGTATGCCTTTTGGTTTATGTAATGCCCCTGCTACTTTTCAAAGGTGTATGTCTGCTATCTTTCATGGTTTCTGTGAGGATATTATGGAAGTCTTCATGGACGATTTCTCCGTCTATGGAACTTCCTTTGACCATTGTCTCCACAACCTTAATAAAGTTTTGCAGAGATGTGAGGAGACAAATTTGGTACTCAACTGGGAGAAGTGCCACTTCATGGTTAACGAAGGAATTGTTCTTGGTCACAAGATTTCCGAAAGGGGAATTGAAGTAGACAAGGCCAAGATCGAAGCAATTGAGAGGATGCCCTATCCAAGGGACATCAAAGGTATTCGCAGTTTTATTGGTCGTGCTGGTTTCTATAGAAGATTTATTAAAAACTTTTCTAAGACTTCGAGGCCCCTCACTAATCTTCTCCAGAAGGACATTCCTTTTGTATTTAATGAGGATTGTAAGGAAACTTTTGAAGTTCTTAAGAAAGCCTTAATAACCGCTCCTATAGTACAACCACCCGACTGGAATTTACCTTTTGAGATTATGTGTGATGCTAGTGATTTTGCTGTTGGAGCTGTTTTAGGACAAAGAGTTGATAAGAAATTGAATGTTATACATTATGCTAGTAAAACCCTTGATAGTGCTCAAAGCAATTATGCTACTACTGAGAAGGAATTCTTAGTTGTAGTATTTTCTTGTGATAAGTTTAGGCAGTATATTGTTGATTCCAAAGTTATTATTCATACTGATCATGCTGCCATTAAGTACCTTATGACAAAGAAGGATGCCAAGCCAAGGCTTATCAGATGGGTACTCCTTCTTCAAGAATTTGATTTGCAGATTGTTGATAGGAAAGGAGAAGACAATCCGGTGGCGGACAATCTTTCAAGGATGGAAGATATACCGCATGATCCCATTCCAGTCAATGACAGTTTTCCAGACGAGCAACTTGCCGTTGTAAAAGTACAATCTCTCTCCGATCCTTGGTTTGCAGATTATGCTAATTTTATTGTTGCAAAGTATTTGCCTCCAGGTTTAACATTTCAGCAAAGGAAGAAGTTCTTTCACGATTTGAGGCACTACTTTTGGGATGACCCACATCTTTTCAAAGAAGGCCCCGACAGGATCGTGAGTAGATGCATACCGGAACATGAGCAGAAGGACATTCTCAGACAGTGTCATGATAGTCCCTATGGAGGACATCATGCCGGTGAGAGGACTGCACATAAGGTTCTTCAATCAGGTATTAGCCTAATCTCTTTAAGGATGCTAGAAGTTATGTTTTAGCCTGTGATAAATGTCAGAGAGTTGGTAACATTAGTAGAAGGAATGAGATGCCTATGAATTACTCACTAGTGATTGAACCTTTTGATTGCTGGGGTTTTGATTTTATGGGTCCTTTTCCTTCTTCGCACAAGTACACTCACATTTTAGTAGCTGTTGATTATGTGACCAAGTGGGTTGAAGCAATCCCCACTGAAAGTGCTGATCACAAGACATCTTTGAAAATGCTCAAAGATGTGATTTTTCCTAGGTTTGGTGTACCTAGGTATCTCATGACTGATGGAGGATCACACTTCACGCATGGAGCTTTTAGAAAAGCTTTAGCCAAATACGATGTCAATCATAGAATTGCTTCACCGTACCATCCTCAAACTAGTGGGCAAGTTGAGCTTACCAATAGAGAGATTAAGTTGATCTTGCAGAAGACAGTAAACAGAAATAGAAAGGACTGGTCAAATAAGTTAGGAGATGCTTTGTGGGCGTATAGAACTGCTTACAAAAACCCCATGGGCATGCCCCCCTATAAGATGGTGTATGGCAAAGCTTGCCATTTGCCATTAGAGTTAGAGCACAAAGCTTTTTGGGCTGTTAGAGAGCTTAATGCTGACCCAAAATTAGCTGGTGAGAAGCGTCTCATGAACTTGACTTCTCTAGATGAATGGAGAAGTGATGCTTACGAGAGCGCTAAAATGTTCAAGGAAAAGGTAAAGAAGTGGCATGATAGGAGGATTCTGAAACGTGAATTTAATGTTGGTGATAAAGTTTTGTTGTTTAGATCCCGTTTCAGGTTTTCTCCAGGCAAACTACTTTCCAGGTGGGAAGGGCCATTTCATATTGAAGAAGTCTATCGGTCTCGTGCAATTAAGATTAACAATTTTGAAGGCACCAAACCTCAAGTTGTGAATGGGCAAAGACTTAAGCATTACATAGCAGGAGACCCTGTCAATGTTGATGTGAATATGATATACACAACAACTCACGAAGAACATGTTGCAGCCCTGTTTCAGACGCCAGCAGAAGCAAAATAAGGAAAAGGTATGTATTACGGTAAGGAAACATCGCGAACTGCCATAAAAGTTCCATATTATGAGTTTTTGCAAAATTAGTAAAATTCTAAGCCTAAGTGGAGCCGGAGACAAGCTCCAGGGGGCCCAGGTGCGCCCTACCCCCTGGCCGCGCCGGGAGGCCGCCTGGGCACCCGTGAGTCCGTCTCCGACCCCGCTTTAGCATGTTACCTTCCTTTCTGTGCATAAATTTTTGCTATATATTTGTCCGGATTGTTCCGGCAACGTATCTTGCGATTTCGTGTGTTTTCTTTTCGATCTGTTTCTGCCAGGGAATCTTTCAGCTGAATCTAGGTGCCATGGCTTCTCCAAGTTCCCCCAAGGACAAGTTTGTCGTCAACGTCATCAACCCTTACCTCGCTGAGGTGAAGAAGCACCCTCAGGTTGTTCGGATGGAGGACGGTGTCCTCCATCAAGAAGATCTGAAGGGACCTATCAAGGAGGGGAGCATCCAGGCCAGGCTAGAAGAAGTGGAGCAAGAAGTCTTCAAGTACAAGAAGATGATCGAGCGTGGTGTTGAAGCTAACTTTGACATCATCAACGAGCTGAAGACCTACTTCCCGAAGGAGATGAAGGAGATATGGGAAAGCATCACCGCATCTGAAGAAAGAATTAAAGAGCTCCAAGGGCAAATTAATGATCTACATCACCAGAACTGTGAGTATGAACTAAGGTTTATGCGCATGGGTATGGGTGCTGCATGCAGGATTCAGGAGACAAACTTCTCATATGAGACTGGAGAACCCCTTCCATGGAAGCGCTTTGTCGAGGACTACGTGATCAACGCCAACAAGAATGAGGAGTGAAATCTCCTTGGGTAACGGCATTCCCTTGGCTTGTTCCAAGCTTGGGGGAGTGCCCGGTATTTTTATCTTTACCTTTTGTCTTTTAGAGTCAAGTAGAGTCGTATCATGTCTAGGGAGGTTATTATATGAAATAGGTGTGTGCATTGAGGTCTATCACTCCTTCGGTGGAGAGATTGTATCCGTGAGTGTGGAGTCGTCTATGATGGAATATTAATGAGAAGTCTATTAGTTCCTTTGCTGCACTCGGTATTCTCTTCACGCAATCGACCTTATATGATGATTCTTATGGGGAGTATTGACCTTATATCAGGTATGGCTGTGAAAACTTTATTTAATCTTGGCAAACATAGCTTTGGTCATAACAACAAGCATGATTTTCTTAAAAGTATCGACATAGCCAAAACCTTTATGTTATTATGCTTGAAGTGTTATGCTGACAAGGAAGACAACTTGATGTGTTATGCTTATTTCAATGTTTATGCTTTATATTGCTTTGCATCTTGGTCATCATCAATTTTCTGTTCTCTCAAAACCTTTGCTAGCCTAACTCTGTACTAAGCGGAATTCTGCTTGTGCATCCATACCCTTAAACCAATACCTTCCATATGAGTCCACCATACCTTCCTATTCGTGGTATTCCACTACCACCTCCTAAGTATAGAATTTATGTGTTATCCTTAAATGTTCAAAATCTTTTATTTTGTGCCTCTGTTTTAGCTCATGAGGAAGTAATAGTTAATTCATGATCTTTTTAAGTTGGACAAGTTTCACCCCGGGATTGCATGTCTAATCTGCAAACCCCTAATACGAGAAGGAACTGGCAAAGAGTGCGCCCGGCTCATAAAAAATATATACAACAAACAAACCCTCCTTCACGCTTTGTTCATGAGAAATCAGAAAACTTTGGCAGTGATAAACAAAGGAGATTTAGGGGATGTGATCGTCCCCGAACGGGAGCCGTTCCTCGAAACTTGTCCAGCTCGAGAAGTAATTGAGTTATCTATTAGCATTCGTTGACAAATCATGCACCTCTCAAAACTTGTTTTCATTCTGTTTGATTTAAGGATAGCACATGAGTTTTCCCTACTTCCCTAGAGCAGGGCATATCTCTTAGTTTTAGGTTGAGTCAGTTATTCCTACTTCCTTCTATTCTTAAAGAGAGCAGACATTTGATGTTGACGAGGATTCATTCATATAAAGTTGCATTAAGATTTTTCATATCATATCCTTGTTGACATTATCGTTGATAAGTAAGTTGTTTGTCAAGCCCAGCTAAAGCAAACATCTTCCTTTGTGTTAACACTTTCACTTCTTGCCTAATCACATGTTCTTTCAAAAGCTTCAATTAATCTCATCAAAACATAAAGAGAAAGAGCAAAAGTAAAAGCTATTAGTTGTTCTTTGACCAAAGGACATGTTTGCCATGATTTGATGAGTTTCCTTAGCCCTACTTCCGAATATAAGTGTTACCACTCTTTTATAAGGGCCTTATGAGTTGAAGATTGCTGTTGAGGATATTTGAGTTGGTGAAAAAACTGTGATGCTTCTTGTCCGTATTCTATTTATCGACACTTCACTCTCTAAACTTGTGGACAGGTTTACCGAGCTCAGTATTCGCTTGGGGACAAGCGAGGTCTAAGCTTGGGGGTGTTGATACGTCCAAAATGCATCACTATTTTATATCATAAATTATCCTTATTCATTGATATGTTTCACATTACGATGATGTTCTTATGTTGTTTTGGCCTATTTTACACAGTTTGCAACTTTCCGGTGCCGAAGCAGCAGACGCAGGATTCAGCGGTAAAAAGTGGACGTTGAGTTGCTGAAGAAGAATACCTACAAATTACCTGAAAATCGACGGAGGGTATTTTCCAGACGGATCATGAAGGCACGCAAAAGGGCAATCAGAGGGGGGCCACAGGGCATCCAGGCGCCCTGGGGGGCGGCCCCACCCCTGGCCACGCCGGGGGGCGCCTGGAGCCCCTGGCCCACCTCCGGCTGCCCCCTTTTTCCTATATACTCCTCGTTATCCGAAAACCCTAAAAACGAGAGTTTTGACGGAGTTCCGCCGCCGCTCCGTGGCGGAAACCTACAGAGAAGAAAAAGCCATCTCCGGCGGGCAGATTTCGCCGGGGAGATCACCTCCCGGAAGGGGAGATCATCGCCATCGTCATCACCATCGTCACGGGCATCATCGAGATCATCATCAACATCAGCACCATCTCCATCTTCATCCAAATCTCATCTCACAATTGCAACTTGTGTTGTAACCCGTACTATCTATCCTCTCTACTCCATCGGTGTTGATTACTACTTTGTGGTGAATGCTATTGAGTTTTGTTGGAGAAATATCATTATGTCCAGATTGTTTATCATCCATTTATCTCCACTGATCATGATCTCTTTTATGTCTTGTGAGTAGTTACCTTAGTTCTTGAGGACATGGGAAAAGTCTTGTTGTTAGTAGTCATATGCTGTTGAAGTAATATGTGTTGTTTGATACTTAAGTTGTGTTGTTATTCTACTAGTGGTGTTGTGTGAGTCGAACACTCAACACTTCGCCTTATTAAGGACCTAGGGGAATACATTGTGTACAAAGAATGCTTACGGTGGGTTGTCGGAGTGACAGAAACCTGAACCCCAGTTCGCACGCTTTTGCACAAGGGAACAATGGATCATCGATCGTATTGCTATGGTTAGGCTTTTGCCTTAAATACTATCTTGTGTTTGCGGATGCTTGCAAGGTGTTTAATCATAAGAGTGCACTCATCTTAGTCTAGAGAGTGTACTAGCATAGATCCACCCACTCAACACTTATCAACACATAACATAGTACCGATACGGAATATGGCGAAAGCACATGACTACCTCTCCCGTGTGTCCTCAAGAACGCTTTAGCCTATATAAGTTCAGTTGCTAGGCCTCTCCTTTGCTCAGAAAGGATTGGGACACTTGTTACTCTCAGTGCCTTTTACTTTGCTTGCTCTTACTTTCCTGTTGCTTATATAAAGAAAACCCCTAAAAAGTTATCTTTCAGTGCTTGCAGTAATTCCTTGCTCAGAATCGCTTATCAATACCTTCTGCTCCTCGTTGGGTTCGACACTCTTACTTATCGAAAACGCTGCAATAGATCCCTTACAGTTGTGGGTCATCAAGCGTCAGTCCGGGTTAGTTCCATTCAAATCATGTAAGTTAGAGTCCAAAACAAGGGCAAAAGTGTTTGGAAAAGTAGATACATTGGAGACGTATCAACTCCCCCAAGCTTAAACCTTTGATTGTCCTCAAGCAATTCAGTTGATAAACTGAAAGTGATAAAGAAAAACTTTGACAAACTCTGTTTGCTCTTGTTGTTATAAATATGTAAGTCAGCATTCAGGTTTTCAGCAATGATCATGAACTAACCACATTCACAATAACTTTCAGGTCTCATGTCTACTCATATCAATGGCATAATCAACTAGCGAGCAATAATAATAAACCTTGGATGACATAACTTTCTCAAAACAATCATAATATGACATAACAAGATGGTATCTCGCTAGCCCTTTCTGAGACCGCAAAACATAAATGCAGAGCACCTTTTAAGATCAAGGACTGACTAGACATTGTAATTCATGGTAAAAGAGATCCAGTCATGATCATACTCAATGCAAATTAATAGAAATGCATGCAAATGACAGAGGTGCTCTCCTACTGGTGCTCTTTAATAAGAGGATGATGACTCAGCATGAAAATAAATAGATAGGCCCTTCGCAGAGGGAAGCAGGGATTTGTAGAGGTGCCAGAGCTCGATTTTTAAATAGAGATGAATAACATTTTGAGCGGTATACTCTCATTGTCGACATAACCAAGAATCTCGATATCTTCCATGCTACGCACATTATAGGCGGTTCCCAAACAGAATGGTAAAGTTTATACTCCCCAACCACCAACAAGCACACTCCACGACTGGTGTGAAACAACGGGTACCGTCCAAACCAACAACAGCCCTGGGGGAGTTTTGTTTTCATTATTATGATTTTGAGCATGGGACTGGGCATCCCGGTTACATCCATTTTCTCATGAATGATGAGCGGAGTCCACTCATCATGAGAATAACCCACCTAGCATGGAAGATATAGACAGCCCTAGTTGATATATGAACTGTTCGAGCATACAAAACAGAATTTCATTTGAAGGTTTAGAGTTTGGCACATACAAATTTACTTGGAACGGCAGGTAAATACCACATATAGGAAGGTATGGTGGACTCATATGGAATAACTTTGGGGTTTATGGAAGTGGATGCACAAGCAGTATTCCCGCTTAGTACAGGTGAAGGCCAGAAAGAGACTGGGAAGTGACCAGCTAGAGAGCGACAACGGTCATGAACATGCATTAAAATTAATCAACACTGAATGCAAGCATGAGTAGGATATAAATCACCATGAACATAAATATCGTGGAGGCTATGTTGATTTTGTTTCAACTACATGCGTGAACATGTGCCAAGTTAGACCACTTGAATCGTTCAAAGGAGGATACCACCTCATCATACCACATCATAACCATTTTAATATCATGTTCGCACGCAAGATAGAGCATTATAAATTCTCAGCTAATTAAGCATGGCATAAGCAGCTATGATCTCTAATTGTCATTGCAAGCATGTTTCATTCATAACAAGCTGAATCAGGAACGATGAACTATCATATTTACAAAACAAGAGAGGTCGAGTTCATACCAGCTTTTCTCATCTCAATTAGTTCATCATATATCATCCTTATTGCCTTTCACTCACACGACCAAATGGTGTGGATAATAATAATAGTGCACGTGCATTGACTAAGCTGGAATCTGCAAGCATTTAATACAAGAGAGAAGACAAGGTAATATGGCTCAAGGTTAAATCAACAATAAAGCATATGAGAGCCACCAAGCATTTTCAATCATGGTCTTCTACTCTTAACCCCCAAAGAAAAGAAAAGAACTATTTACAGGGGAAATCTCCCAACAAGCAAGAGAAGAACGAGAAATATTTTTGGGTTTTCTTTTAATTACTACTACTACAAGGAAAATAAACTAGCCAAAAGCTACAACTATTTTTTTTTGTTTTTCTTAAGGTTTTTCTAGCACACGAGAAAAAAAACTAAGAAAAAGAATTGAAACTAAGCATGGATAGTACAATGAAAGAGTGTGAGCACCGACAACTAGAATAAGTGTGTGAACATGAATGTAAAGTCGGTGAGAAACACGTACTCCCCCAAGCTTAGGCTTTTTAGCCTAAGTTGGTATATGGCCAGTATTAGCCTAACGGATATCCAAAGTCGTAGTTGGGGTTGTACTGGGATGCAGCAGCTACTGCCTGCTGAGCTGCAGCTCGAAGGCGGGCTACTTCCATCATATCATGATACTCATTTGCGTCCTCCCTGGTTATAGTATATCTCATTTTTGCCTAAAAATCAAACAAGGTAGGGGCATGAAGAGCAATATGGACGGCTTGTCGCCTGTTAAAGATTAGTCGATATTTGAGGGATTGTTCATCCCTCTCTATAAACCAATGACTAGTCATAGCATTGTAATCCAAATGAGCAAGCGGTAAAGGTTCATCATTTTCATGTATAGGCACACCAAGACGACGGGCTATACGAGTGGCATAAATCCCACCAAATAAATCTCCATGCAAACCATTATGATGTAGCCTACGTGCAACAATGTCTCCCAAGTTATATTGTCTATCACCTAATACAACACTCTTGAGAACACTAAGGTTAGGGACACACATGTGGCAAGCCTCATCCTTACCGTTTATGCATCTACCAATAAAGAGAGCAAAGTAATGAATAGCAGGAAAATGAATGCTCCCTATGGTAGCTTGTGTGATTTCTCTAGATTCCCCCATAGTGATACTAGTAAGGAAGTCTCTATATTCAGATTTGCGAGGATCACCCATACTGCGCCACTACGGGAGCTTACAAGCATCATTGAAATCCTCTGAGTCCATGGTATAAGATTTATCATAAAGGTCAAACAGGACAGTGTGAGAATTACGTGAAGAGGAAAATTTAAACCTTCTCACAAAGTTATTAGTTAAGTAACGATATTGAGGGCACTTATCTTGTATGAAGCCCTCGAGGTCAGCGTTGCGCACATATGCGTCAAATTCCTCCTTAATGCCAACCTGAACCATAAATTCGTGTGACGGCCATTCACAAGGCCGTACTTCAGCTTCCCTCGGTAGTTCATCGTCCGGCTCACAAATCGCGAGCCTTGGTTCTTGCTTCTTTGAAGAACCACCTTGGAAGATTTTCCTATGCATTTTTTTGAAATTTTCTAAAAAATTTAGTAACTCAAAAATAAAAGTTAACCAAACTCAACAAGATTGATAGCAACAACTCCTACAAGTGCCTAGATACTATATCATGCATTAGAACTACTTGGAACCAAAGAAATTTGACATGCAAGCTCAGGAATTAGGTCACCAAAGCAGCAATGATTTGCAATAAATAAAGCACTAGAACAAAAACTAATTGGACCAATGGAGGAGTCACATACCAAGGAACAATCTCCCCAAACAGTTTTGTGAATGGAGCTTTGAGCAAGGACATCAAAAATGGCAGCAAGATGAGCTAGAACTCGTGCTTGAGCTGGTTGGTGATTTTTTTGGGAGGAAGAAGAAGGGTATGGGTGCAGGAATAAGTGGAGGGGGGCACGTGTGGCCCATGAGGCAGGGGGCGTGCCCTGTGAGGGTGGGCGTGCCCTGGACCCTCGTGGCCAGGTGATGGCTCCCCTCGCTGTGTTTTCTGTGCCAAACGTTCTCAAATATTCTAGAAAAAATTATATTTAAATTTCAGGGCATTTGGAGAACTTTTATTTTCGGGATATTTTTTCATTGCACGGATAAGTCTGGAAACAGACAGAAAATATTATTTTTCCTTTATCAATCCTAATTAACAGAAAGTAAAAGGAGGGTACAGAAGGTTGTGCTATCTAGATTCACCTATCTCATGCTCATCAAAAGGAATCCATTAACAAGGTTGATCAAGTCTTGTTAATTAGCTCTTTCCGAATAACATGAAACCAGAGAATTTTCGAATAACACTAGGTTACCTCAATGGGGATATGTATGTCCCCAACAATAAGAATATCATATGTCTTCTTGACAGTAGGAAGAGGAAATTCAAAACCTCCAATAGTAATAGTTGAAAAATTTCCAATATAATTGATATTGTGGACCTGAGGTTGTTTCCTCGGAAAGTGAACCATATGCTCATTACCATTGACATGAAAAGTGGCATTGCCTTTGTTGAAATCAATAACGGCCCCTGCAGTATTCAGAAATGGTCTACCAAGGATAATAGACATACTATCGTCCTCGGGAATATCAAGTATAACAAAGTCTGTTAGAGTAATAACATTTGCAACTACAATAGGCACATCCTCACAAATACCGACAGGTATAGCAATTGATTTATCGGCCATTTGCAAAGATATTTCAGTAGGTGTCAACTTACTCAAGTCAAGTTTACGATATAAAGAGAGAGGCATAACACTAACACCGGCTCCAAGATCACATAAAGCAGTTTTAACATAGTTTCCTTTAATGGAGCAAGGTATAGTGGGTACTCCTGGATCTCCTAGTTTCTTAGGTATTCCACCTTTGAAAGTGTAATTGGCAAGCATGGTGGAAATTTCTACTTCAGGTATCTTTCTTTTATTGGTAATAATATCTTTCATGTACTTAGCATAAGGATTTGTTTTGAGCATATCAGTCAAACGCGTATGCAAAAAGAAGGTCTAATCATTTCAGCAAAGCGCTCAAAATCCTCATCATCCTTTTTCTTGGATGGTTTCGGAGGAAAAGGCATGGGTTTCTGAACCCATGGTTCTCTTTCCCTACCGTGTTTCCTAGCAACAAAGTCTCTCTTATCATAACGTTGATTCTTTGATTGTGGGTTATCAAGATCAATAGTAGGTTCAATCTCTACATCATTATCATTGCTAGGTTGAGCATCATCATGAATATCATCATTAACATTATCACTAGGTTCATGTTCATTACCAAATTGTGTTTCAACATCAGAAATAGATATATCATTGGGATTCTCACGTGTGTCAGCTACAGGTTCACTAGAAACATGCAAAGTCCTATCATTTTTATTTTTCTTCTTCTTAGAAGAACTAGGTGCATCTAAATTAGTTCTCTGAGAATCTTGCTCAATTCTCTTAGGGTGGCCTTTAGGATATAGAGGTTACTGAGTCATTTTGCCAACTCTAGTCACAACTCTAATGGCATTATCATTATTCTTACTATTTAACTAGATGACCCGTTGCGCCGATGGCGCAAAGGCCGAGTGCAAGCCATGTATTGAAAGAGTGTACATTAAAATATGTAAACGCAAAATAAAACATATGGAAATAAGTACAAATTGATGAAACATAGATGGTTGCTGATGATACATGTTTTACATAAGATCTAAAATAATACTAAGTCATGTAGCAAAAGAATCTTGTGATCTGCTTAGATTGGATAGATGATCATGCAGAGGCCTTTGGACGTGCACTTCAAGGCGAAGGATGATAAACATAGAAGTCTAAGCAGCAAATAACCGATAGTTTAACACACATGATGGTCTTAGGTGATTACATAAGATCCAAAGGATGATAAACATAGAAATCTTGGTAGGCATCTATACTAATGCTAAGTTATATAACAAGGGCCTCTTGCAACTTGCTTATATTGAGTAGATGATCAGGTGCAGTCCCTTGGAAGTGCGTTTGAAGGCGAAAGGATATGCTTGCCCTTAGATGACAAGCATCGGCCAGCCGAGCATTCAAACCATGTGTATGTGACAATTTAATGGATATACTTTTATCTCATTATATGGTATCATGATAGATCAAAAGGAAGCAATGACATTACTTGATGATAGCATACATTGGTTTCATAAAGGAAGTTGTAGTATGATCAGTTTAAACACATTAAAATATTTGAACATCGATTAGAGCTTAAGCGAATAGAAATTTAGCGCTGCTACATAGTGTTCTAAGAGAACCTAGTGCTGATACACAGTGTTATAATTAGTTTACAATGATCATAAGCAAATAGAAACTTAGTACATAGGAAGGGCTTGCAACCCACATTGGCCGCTGCGAACCCCTTTCTGGATGACCGGCATGCACGCGCACAACACCCACAGGGACGCTGGCCCCACGTGCAAGGGTGGCCGAGTCGTCATACACTCTAATCTAAAATAGCAAGTGTACAGAAAAATGAACGCTCGGATGTTTACCAGCAAGATAAAAAGTACAAAGGAAGTACACGGCAGGGTAGAATGTGCGCACCGGATTCACTCCAAAACATAGATGCACCAGCTACGCGGGTAGCATAGCAACATTTATATGTAAAATGGGTCGCTATGAACATCTAAAACTGTTGCTGAGGCAAATATATTATGTAAGTGTGATTGTTGAAGGTAGCTAAAAGAAAAGTGTGGACTAATTAAGCACGGCTAGTTTGGGAAGTGAGAGTCGACAAATCATGCTATAGACAGCAGGGAGGTGGTACTGTACACACTGTGCTCACCTAATCCATCTTCAAGTAATTGAATCCATTGGACCTTCTTTCTTCCCATCACCTGGAGCCAACGACCAGGTCCTTCAACTATTTCAAATGGGGGAATAAAATAAGAAAAGAAAATCAGCAGCCAGGTCACTATGTTAGGTCACTTGGCAAGATGGTAATTCTGCAAATCGTAAAATATCTACATTACTATTTCTTTGGCACCGTAGAAAATGAGGGAATAGCATAAAAACAGTTAAATGAACACATGTGTAAAGGGGAAACTTATCCTCTGAGTCCCAAATAGATAACCACAACATGTGCAAACTGAAGTAGTCCCAACTCACTTGCAATTTATAATCCATTTCCTACATAAAATTAGAGAAATAAATTGGAATCACCGGGCCACCAACTATAAAAATCAATGTTATAGATTTTCTTCACTTATGTGAAATAGTCCCTCTTGCAAGCCAGGATAAAGCACCACATGCATTTAATAAACTTTCATGTACGGGAAATTAGAGAATGTGCAGGGTCTCTAAGAGTCATCTATTAGCACAGCCACAAAAGTGTAATTATTCATAGAATATTAGCACAATTATGTGGCAAATGTTCCCTTAACTAAATACGTTGGATTTCACAAATGTAAAGCTACAAGGAGAGGAATGGCTGGATGAAATCGCAAAAGGAAATGCAACTATGAGTCCTTCATATGCATGTAAGAAAGGCAAACTGGAAGACCACAAACACAATACATGTCGCTCCATTAGAACTAACCTCTGAATCAAATCTTTTAGAATTAGTACATGTGTAAACCTTCTGACTGAAAGAAGGGCCATACCTGTGAAAGCTTCTCCAATGACAATGCCTGAAAAAAATCCTCTTTGTGGGATGCAGCTGATAGGTGTGATACACAAATTTCTTGTCCTTCCAACGAAAGACAATGTTAAGATGGGGAGAGACCGCAACACCAATTTTTTTTTGCAAATAAAGGAAGATTAGTCATGAATAGAGCACCCATGTGAATCAGAACTCTAGAATAATCCCCTAAGCCTTGTCATTCTTGCAACCTACGTACACGCAGAGAATGAAAAGAGTGCTCATATCATACAAAAAATGCATGTAAGATTGTATCTTCAGGCACACATATATCTTCAACCGAAGCATAGAAAACTCATACATATGCACATAATGTCCCTGTAATGATGTGCCAAGAATATTACACGCAGAGAACGAAAGAGTGCTCATATCAAATAGAAAATGCATGTAAGATTGTATCTTCAGGCACACATATATCTTCAACCAAAGCAAAGCAAACTCGTACATATGCACATGATATCCCTATAAGGATGTGACAAGAATATCGAGAATTAATATCAAGCAAGAAAAAAGCATGAGTTGCAGATTTAGTGAGGTGAGACAGTGTATACCTGTAACTCACCAATCGCTGAAAGAAAACTTGTGATCAACTTCTTCCCTGAAGTAACCACCTCCAAACGAAAATTGTCATCAACTTCCTCCCTGAAGTAACATCCACCTCCAAACTCTGGAATCAAATCAGAAATCCAGATGAGAGGAACGAAAAAAATAGATGTGAATGATCTTTATAGAAAATGAAAAAAACCACACTTGCAGGCTAAAGATATGTTTGTAAATTAAATAACAACCTGTATGTAATCCGTCAGGGAAAATGATATTGCAAACAAAAATGTTAAATTTCTTCCTGTGTAAGGTGAAAACCCTCAAAAGGAGTAACCCCATGGTCCCATTCTAAATTTCTTGGGACATATATTTAATGACTAAATTTTTCAAATTTCTCAGAATATTAATCATAAAGTTGAAGAATGCATGAAACAACGGACAAAATATATCTATCATAGGATTTCCTC
>LR738715.1:258872396-258889230 GCA_902687465.1 Secale cereale | reverse complement strand
CCCCCCCCAAAAAAAACACACACACACACACACATCATGTTCTTGCCTCTAGTGTACAGCTTCTTATGAGAAGGTTGTACCAAAGTACATGAGATAACATGAGGTTAGTTATTTTTCATAGTAATAATCTTAATTGTGAGACTTCACTATGCAATATCTCAGAGTTGGTAAAAAAAGAGTTAGACATTATTCAGGGTTTGTTACAGAATGGTATGCCATCGACAAGTTAAGGTGGTAAAAAATTTGGTGTATTTTCTCTTATGGGCAAGGGAGCAAGAGTTTTTCTATTACAAATTTACTGTACATACATGTTGAAGTTTTTGCATACCTACAGCTCATAAATCATGAAGCCGTGTCGGACCATTAATCTTCTCCTCTAGCAAGCACATGGGTAAAAATACTAAATCAAACACACACAAAAGTGCGAATGAAATACAGATTCTGTGGCCCAAACTGAAGGTACGACAAACATTTGTTGCAGTAGTAGTTTAAACACATGTTGATTGAGACGGAGAACATGATGGTTCTCATCGTTCTCATTTAAGCCCAATCATCTCATTCATGTCAAGGGTACTGTAAAACATGATTGTTAAAATTCAGAAACATCAAACTATATCACCTCCTGCTGACTATCACCAAAAAAAGAAGTGAATCCCTGCCACCGGAGATCTTGGCACAACAAAATCAAAGCCACTCACATGGGCACGCACCTTAATCTCCACATACCTGCTGCACGCCTCAGGGTCTAGCATACCAGAACTGAGCTCTTCGCATCCACTAAACACAATCTGATACAAATAGATCATTCTACCACGGAGCTCGGGGAGAAACATGGCGGCGGCTCCTCGCCCTTTCACAATGAGCATGTTTGAGCCAATCAAGAAGGGAAAGAGGAAATGAACAAAACAATTGCAATTGAAGAAATCAGGATGCTCCCTGCAAATAACAAATCTCAAGAACCAAATAAAAATGAAACTGCGGTCCATAGGGCAGGTTGCGAAGTATGTGCGGCGGCAAACAAGAACTGCATGATCAGATCATCCTCGATGGCCGGCATGATGTCCTAATCACATAGCGGTGGTGCTACTAATTAAATTGTTAACAGTGATGCTTTTATCTAAATCTGAAGACAACAAATGGTGTCATGAGATCGAGTTTAACTATGTGCGGCAGCAAACGAATAAGGTTTTAGAATGGCTACAGTCAAAACTATTTTTGTAATAACTAACAATAAAAAAATAATTAGAATGATAGCGTGAGAATGAGGTTAGTAGATTCATGTCTCAGAAATTATGCATTTTATGTATTTTCTGCCTTTCGTGTCAATGTCAAACAGTATACACTTTGTACAATACACTAACTAGTAATTGTCATACAAACATGGAAAATGACACCACTGAAAATGACCGAAACTTGAAAAGGTTAATTCATGGAAATTTAACAGACTATCTACAAGAAGCAATGTTCTATTTCCATCTTTTGTATCTCCGTCAAGCAAGCCATGAGTAATAAAGATGGCAAGTTGGAACATTACATGAGCATTTGGGAGTTTCACAAGTAGAAGCATCAGGTTTTTAAACGTTAACGAACGCCACAAAATTTTGAAATCTCATTTAAGCTTGGCTTCTCCATGACTCCCCCAATAGACTGGTAATGTCAAGGTCAATGTTTTAATTTTTGAAAATGCAGTACAGATAAACAATCTGAAATTGGCCTACAACTTATTTTGGCCTAGCACAAATTAACGAAAAGTAGACATCATGCGAATTATTTACCTCAGGGCGAAACACATTTAGAGATCCATTGTTGAAAAACATTTTTCTTATCCCATGGAAGCACACACTGGACGAGGCACACCACACTATGGACTCCCACTGGTAACAACATTGAATCCCCCACAGATATGAGGAATGACGGGGAAGAAAGCTGCAGAAGCTGCCAAACATGCCACGGCTAAATACATGGATTCTTCCAATGTTCCTCGCATAGGCACCTGAGTACACAAAAATAGACAGAATAATGCATCAACTAAAAAGAGTCAAAACAAGTAGAAGTAGATCACGAACAAAAACAAATCAGGTTTACACAGAGAAGGGAAAGAGACAATGAAGGGTAAGAATACCAGCAAGCTCCACAACAACTATAGATACCATGACACCATGTCGAGCATATGTAGTTCTTGATAGAAAAAACCTTTACCAAAATAAGAAAAACCTCAGTGTACCAACAACACTAACGATTTTGGATATTAGCTACCAAGCTGATTATGTGATATTTGCCTAGATTAGAAATTATGTAAGATATAACAAAAAGGGAGGCACACATGAATCATTTATTCTCCTGGAGGCAAAGAATCTAAGTCATATACCTCTATCCCCAATTCTTCCTCTCTTTGTCAGAAAAAACAAGGAACCGGACAGGGGACGACGACCAGTGAGCAACGACCCATCAGTCATGGCCGGCAACACCTCTCCACTCCACCAAAACGCGAGCGACGCCTGGAGCTCCGGCCTCGCGGTCCTGCTTCCACCTCTGTTCTTCTCACCCTCCATGCTCCTGCACACCCACCATTAAAACCAAACACCAAAGCACTGCCTAACAAAAACAACAGACGAGAATCACAGACCAATCCTTGGACGGGGCGTAAGAAAAGAGAGAAAAAAGACCTTCATTGCAGAGCGACTAGAGGTGGTGGGGCTGGAACGGGGGTTGGGGCCGCTGTCACATGGGGGAGTGGAGAGGAGGAGCTACACCTGCCCCCTCCCACGAAGACGAGGTTGGAGCCCCCTGCGGCTGCTGCTCCCCTACTCCAGATCGAGGTCGCGCTCGACGGCTCGAGCTCCACCCGACAAGGAGAAGAAGAAAGCTGGGAGGTCCCTGATGGCCAGTGCCTCTGTCCTCGCCGCTCCTCCCTCCACCGCCGGCCTCCTCTACTGTCCATCCTTCTCCATGGAGGCGGCTAGTTCGAGGCGGGGGAGTGGCGGACGCGGCGTCTCGAGGCCCCGCTCCTCTGCTCGAGCCGCCGCCTAGGTCTCCTCTGCCGCAGCTCCTCTTCTCCCCTTCACATCCCTCCTCCTTCTTGGTTCTCCACTCGGCGGATCGTTGGGAGCTGGCGAGGGCGGGGTCGAAGGCGTAGGGGGAGGAGACAGGGCGGCGAGAGGCGTCGGATCGGGGAGGAGGTGAGGAGGCGGGGATTGGGGAGGACGCGAATCAGGAGGAGAGGAGGCGGTGTAGAGGGAGCGATAGATATTTTCATGCGGAAGGGGATGGAGGAGGAAGCGTGCGGCGGCTTTTCTCTCGATGCCTAGGTACTATTCATAGATGACGTGGATAGCGTGGTTCTGCCTAGTACTCGTTCAAGGTTTATATGTTCAATTCATTGAGCAAATCATTCTGAACCTTAAGTGCTTGTTCTACTTGAGTGGTAACCATAGAAGCGTGTTTACTAATGAGTCCCAATTCGCCTTTAACTCTACACATATAATCACTGCAACCTCTTGAGCTTGCGTTGTATTACCTCGAAGAGGAAAGGGAGATGTAGCACAGTAGCGTAAGTATTTCCCTCAGTTTTTGAGAACCAAGGTATCAATCCAGTAGGAGACCACGCGCGAGTCCCTCACACCTGCACAAACAAATAAGAACTTCGCAGCCAACGCGATAAGGGGTTGTCAATCCCTTTACGGTCACTTACGAGAGTGGGATCTGATAGAGATGATAATTATATTTTTGGTATTTTTAGTTTAATAAAACAGCAAATAAAAACAGTAAAGGTAAAGTAGATGTAAACTGATATGTTGAGAATAGACCCGGGGGCCATAATTTTCTCTAGTGGCTTCTCTCATGATAGCGGTATTCTACGGTGGGTAAACAAATTACTGTCGAGGAATTGATAGAAAAGCAAATAATTATGAGACTATCTAGGCATGATCATTGTATATAGGCATCACGTCCGAGACAAGTAGACCGACTCCTGCCTGCATCTACTACTATTACTCCACACATCGACCGCTATCCAGCATGCATCTAGTGTATTGAGTTCATACGAACAGAGTAACGCCTTAAGCAAGATGACATGATGTCGAGGGATAAACTCAAGCAATATGATGTAAACCCCATCTTTTTATCCTCGATGGCAACAATACAATACGTGCCTTGCTGCCCCTACTGTCACTGGGAAAGGATACCGCAAGATTGAACCCAAAGCCAAGCACTTCTCCCGTTGCAAGAACTATAGATCTAGTAGCCCAAACCAAACCAATAATTCGAAGAGACTTGCAAGGATATTATGAGCACACATAAAAAGTTCAGAGAAGAACCAAATATCTTTCATAGATAACCTTGATCATAAACTCACAATTCATCGGATCTCGACAAACACACCGCAAAAAGACCGAGGAGAACTTTGTATTGAGATCCGGAGAGAGAGAGAAGAAGCCATCTAGATACTTGCTATGGACCCGAAGGTCTATGGTAAACTACTCACAACTCATGGTGAGGGCGATTATGATGATGATGATGAAGGCCTCCATGATGGATCCCCCTCCCAGAACAGGCTCCAAGATGGGATCTCCACGGGAACAAAAGCTACGGCGGTGGAATTAGGGTTTTCTATCTGCGTATGGAGTTTCTGGGGTACGTAGGTATATATAGGAAGAAGGAGGGCACCGAGGGCCACACGGGCCAGCCTCGAGGCAGGGGGTCGCGCCCTGGGAAGGGGGGCGCGCCCCCCACCCTCGAGGGCAGGCCCTCTATCCCCTCACTTGGTCCTGACGTTTCCCGTGCGTGATTTTCTCCAAAAATATCTCCCGAGAAGGTTTCATTCCTTTTGGACTCCGTTTGATATTCCTTTTCTGCAAAACCCTGAAATAGGCAAAAAAAACAGCAATCTGGACTGGGCCTTTGGGTTAGTAGTTTAGTCCCAAAAATGATATAAAAGTGAATGATAAAGCCCATTAAGCTTACAAGACTTCATAAATAATAGCATCGAACAATCAAAAATTATAGATACATTGGAGATGTATCAAGCATCCCCAAGCTTAATTCCTGCTCATCCTCGAGTAGGTAAATGACAAAGAAAGAATTTTTGATGTGGAATGCTAACCAATATAGTTTTTCAATGTAATTCTCTTAATTGTGGCATGAATGTTTAGATCTGAAAGATTCAAGACAAAAGTCTGTATTGACATAAGAAATAACAATACTTCAAGCAATACTAACAAAGCAATCATGTCTTCTCAAAATACTATGCCTAAAGAAAGTTATCCCTACAAAATCATATAGTGTTGGCTATGCTCCCTCGTTATCACACTAAATATTCATATCATGCACAACCCAGATTTCAGCCAAGCATTTGTTTTCATACTCTATCTTTTCAAACCTTTCAACTTTCACGCAATACATGAGCGTGAGCCATGGACATAACACTATGGGTGGAATAGAGGTGGTTGTGGAGAAGACAAAAAAGGGAGATAGTCTCACGTCAACTAGGCGTATCAACGGGCTATGGAGATGCCCATCAATAGATATCAATGTGAGTGAGTAGGGATTGCCATGCAACGGATGCACTAGAGCTAAATATGAATGAAAGCTCAACAAAAGAAATTAGTGGGTGTGCATCCAACTTGCTTGCTCACGAAGACCTAGGGCATTTGAGGAAGCCCATCGTTGGAATATACAAGCCAAGTTCTATAATGAAAATTCCCACTAGTATATGAAAGCGACTAAGCATGAGACTCTCTACAATGAAGAACATTGTGCTACTTTGAAGCACAAGTGTGGAAAAAGATAGTAGCAATTGTCTTTTTTTCTTTTTTGGGCCTTTTTTCTTTGGCCTTTTTTTGGCGGAGGGGCTTTATAGATTTTTCCTTTCCTCCCATGGGACAATGCTCTAATAATGATGATCATCACACTTTCATTACAACACGAAATTACAACTCGATACTACAACAACAAAGTATGACTCTATATGAATGCCTCCGGCGGTGTACCGGTATGTGCAATGAAAAAAGAGTGACATGTATGATAAATTATGCATGGTGGCCTTGCCACAA
The DNA here is from genome assembly GCA_902687465.1 of Secale cereale. Classification (NCBI taxonomy): domain Eukaryota; kingdom Viridiplantae; phylum Streptophyta; class Magnoliopsida; order Poales; family Poaceae; genus Secale; species Secale cereale. The sequence goes on along the minus strand of LR738715.1, from coordinate 258,883,180 downwards.
ATACGATGTCAACTACATGATCATGCATGGCAATATGACAATATGATGTGTGTCATATAAACGGGACGGTGGAAAGTTGCATGGCAATATATCTTGGAATGGCTATGGAAATGCCATGATAGGTAGGTATGGTGGCTATTTTAAGGAACAATATGGTGGTTGTTTTGAGGAACAATATGGTGGCTGTTTTGAGGAAGGATATATATTGGGTTTATGGCACCGGCGAAAGTTGCGCGGTACAAGAGAGGCTAGCAATGGTGGAAGGGTGAGAGTGCGTGTAATCCATGGACTCAACATTAGTCATAAGAACTCATATACTTATTGCAAAAAATTACGAGTCATCAAAACAAAGCAATCAAAGCATGCTCCTAGGGGGGAGGTTGGTAGGAGTTAACCATTGCGCGCCCCCGACCACCACACAAAGGTTGGCACTCTACAAATACCTCATGCTCTAACTTAGTCACACAACGGTTCACCATACGTGCATGCTACGGGAATCACTAACCTTAACACAAGTATTTCTCAATTTCATAATAACTCCACTAGTATGACTCTAATATCACTATCCTCATGTCTCAAAACAATTATCAAGCACCCAACATCTCTTTCTATTCAATGCACTTGGTGTGAATTTTTTTACTACATTGACATTGGATGTTTATCATGTGAAGACTAGTTTCTTTAGCCTAAACACTTTACCATGCTGTTTTAACAGACTCTCAAATAGATATAAGTGAAGCATGAGAGTTCAATAATTTCTACAAAATATTACCACCACCATGCTCTAAAAGATATAAGTGAAGCACTAGAGCAAAAACTATTCAACTCAAAAGATATAAGTGGAGCACATAGAGTGTTCTAACAATTTCTAGGCCATGTTTAACTCTCTCAAATAGGTGTGTCCAGCAAGGATGATTGTGGCAAAGTAACAAGCAAAGACTCAAATGATACAAGACGCTCCAAGCAAAACACATAACATGTTGCGAAAAATATAGCTCCAAGTATAGTTACCGATGGATGAAGACGAAAGAGGGGATGCCTTCCCGGGGCATCCCCAAGCTTAGGCTTTTGATTATCTTGAATTTACTTGGGGTGCCTTGGGCATCCCCAAGCTTAGGCCTTTGCTACTCCTTGTTCCATAGTCCATCAAAGCAATACTAAAAACCTGAAAACTTCACAACACAAAACTTAGACAAAAATTCTCGTGAGCTCCGTTAGTAAGAGAAAGCAAACCACTACTCAAAGGTACAGCAATGAATTCATTATTTGTTTATATTAAACCTACTGTACTCCAAGTTCTCTATGGTTCATATCCTCCAATACTACTCATAGATGCATCGGAATAAGCAAACAACACACGAAGAACAGAATCTGTCAAAGACAGAACATTCTGTAGTAATCTGCAGGGTTCGCCTACTTCTGGAACTCAAAAAAAATCAAACTAAATTGTTAAATTTGCGCAATTTGTCTACCAATCGGCAGAAAAAATAGTCAACTAAAAAGCACACTCCAGTAAAATCCCAGGACTACTTTAACGAGCGCTAACGATTCTGTTTTTCACAGCAAGATCATATAAACTTCACACAAGTCTTACCAAAGGTTCTACTTGGCACAAACACTAAACAAAACATAAAAACACATCTAATGAGAGGCTAGATGCAATATTTATTCTCTAACAGCAACAAAAGCAAAAACACATAAAATTGGGTTGCCTCCCAACAAACGCTATCGTTTTACGCCCCTAGCTAGGCACGATACAAGATAGATCTAGGTATTGCCATCTTTGGAAGGCAATCCATAATTGGCTCTCATGATAGATTCATATGGTAATTTGATTTTCTTTCTAGGAAAGTGTTCCATGCCTTTCCTTAGCAGAAATTGGAATCTGATATTTCCTTCCTTCATATCAATAATTGCACCAATCGTTCTAAGAAAGGTCTACCAAAAATAATAGGACATGAAGGATTGCAATCTATATCAAGAACAATGAAATCTACGGGTACATAATTCCTATCGGCAACAATAAGAACATCATTAATTCTTCCAATAGGTTTAGGTTTTGAATTAAGAAACCTATGGGAAGAATTAATGATGTTCTTATTGTTGCCAATAGGGATTATGTTGTGACGCCCAAAGACCGACGTCCCAGAAGATTCCAGAAGATTCCAGATGTTCCGGGATCTCCTGTGTGTTTTATTTTTGCTTGTGTTATTTATTTTTGCATTGCATCATGTCATCATGCCATCATGTCTTTTCTTTTGCATCTCAACCAAATAAATTGTGTGGACCTTCGGTCCATTTAAATCGAGGGAAGAATGACTTCTCTTTAAAACATATCCTCCTAATATATGGAGCTATATAAATATTCCATTTGTTTGGAATTAACCGCAACACACTTGCATATATTCCCCATGCCTCTTTAATTTAAGTTTCACCGTCAAACCTCCCTATATTTCTTTTTCCGTTGTATCGAGGCTCCTCCTAAAGTCTAGACTCTTTTCAAACTCCTTAAGGCAAGCTAATTATTTTAGTTTGCACTTCCCTATTTTTGTTGGAACTATTTTGTTGGGTTGGTAATATCCCATAAAGCCTTACAAAATGTTCCATCATTTATTTTTTCTTCTTCTTGACCTCTTTTCTTTTGGTGTGGTTCTATCTCTATTTTTATTTCTACTAAAGAAATAAAAAGAAGAAGGAGAGCAGCCCAGCTTCAGCAGGAGATTCCAGCCGCGGCCCAGGCCTCTTGGGCCTCCAACCCACAGCCTCCTTCAGGCCGCTCCTCCCTGGCCCATCCCTCCTGGCCCATAGGCCACAGCCACCTCCCAGACCGATCCTCTATGCTAACCCTAACTCCAGCGCAGCCTCGCAGCCCCGTTTCCCTCGTCCGTCTCTTCCTCCTGTGCGCCGCCGGTTCTCCTCTCCAACGCCCGCATCCCTCTCGTTCGCGCGCTCCCGAGCGCCCCCTACTCCTCCTTCGATCTCCCGGTCCCTCTCTCTCTCCCAGTTCGCCAGTTCTTCAGCGCCCTTCCTCCATCGCCTGGCTCGCCCGCACCCAGGCCCGCGACCACGCCCTTCCTCCGTCGCCAAGGCCCCACGCCTGGCTTCCCCCGCGCTTGGTAGCCTCCGCGCCAGGAGCCAGCTCCAGTGCGCCGTGGCTTCCTCCAGCCGCAGCCCGTCGCCGCCAAGGCCTCGCCTCCATGCCCGCGGCCTCCCTCCTCCAGCGTGCTCTCTCCAGCACCGAGCCGGCGCGCCCCGTCCGCTGGCCAGGCGCCCCTCCAATTCTCCAGCATCATCGCGCCAGGAGCCGAGCGCCCCTCCTCTCGCCTGCATCACCAGGTCGCCGCTGTGCCATGGCGCCCTTCCCTCGTCCATCCAGCGCCAAGCCAGGCCTCTGCCTCGTCGCCCCCCGGTGCTGCTGCTTTTGTTTGTTTTGTGTTGCCTGTGTTGTAATTTTTGCCAGTACCACGACGGGCCTCGAAGAGTTCGGTTTTGGCAACACCGACGAGCTCCTACTTCAACTACGAACTCGACGCCCGAACGAGTACCGCGGCATCGACGAGGACCGTCAAGTTCATCTTCGAAACAAGTACCGCTACGATCGGCGACTCGACAAATACCACGACGACCATTGCTTGCCAAGTTCGACTACTGTCGCCCCGTGTACATCTACGATACGAGAACGCCGACACAAGACGATGCGTCAAGTACCTCTACGGAACGAACGCGTATGACTACCTTCGGTGAAGAAACGAGTACAACTACTTCCTCTCCGAACGGAACGTCTACTTCCACTACCGTCGCCCCGTGTACGACTACGAACGAGTGTTTCGAAGGTATAACCCGAGACGATGACCCGTGGAATGCATGTGTTGTATGAAATGTTTGCCCTTGTGTGCACCGTGCCCGTTTCGCCTTTTCTCTTGCTCCTCGGTCGCCTTGTCGCCGACCCGTGGGAACCCGGTGACGGGATCACCCCACCTTTCATCTTGTTCCGCTCGTTCACTCCACCTTTGCTTTTGCACGGGACTCTCAACGAGTTACAGGAACCGATATGTTGCGTGGCATCATTTTCGGATCGTTGCCGTGGCACCCTTTCTTTCCACCACGGTGACAAATGCTTCATCTCTCTTCTTGTCATCTTTTAATAAAACTTGCATAAACTTGATCATGTCATCCGCATCATGTTAACAACATTATATGTGTGAATTGTTGTTGCTTTAATAATTACTAAACATGCTCATGGGGATTTTCCGGAATTTGTTGTTGTTATTTTCCGGCCTCATTTAAAATGCCTAAATAGGTAGTTTACCTTTGTTTCACCTCTTGCCATGTTAACAAACATTTAACCTTGTCTTGTTAATAAACGAGAGTCAATTAAATAAATAATATGTGGTGTTTCGTCAATATGCAACTCGTTGCATATTGAGCTCCACTTAACTTGTAGTATTGTTTGTGCACTTTGCCATGCCATGCATATTTAAACCGGACATGCATCATATTTGGATGTGCATCGTATGCCATGTTTATGCTTGTGTGTTTACCGTGTTGTTTGCTTCTTTCCGGTTGCTTCTCTTGTTAGCTTCGGTTTCGTTCTGGAGTTGTGAGGATTCGCTCGACTTTGTTGCTCCGTCTACTTCATGGATCTTGTTCTTCTTCCTTGCGGAATCCCAGGCAAGATGATCATACCCTTGGATACCTTTACTACCATTGCCATGCTTAGTTGTCTCGATGCTATCGTTACATGTGACGCTACCCATCTTTTATGTCAGCCTCTCCTTGTTGCCATGAAACCTCTAACATTTGAAACCTTCCTAGCAAAACCACTGTTTGGCTATGTTACTCGCTTGCTCAGCCCCTCTTATAGCGTTGTTAGTTGCAGGTGAAGATGAAGTTTGTTCCAGGAGGGAACTTATTGTTGTTATATCACAATATCTATAATTATTATTAACACACCTACATACTGGGCATGGGTGGAAGGCTTAGCCTTTTGCTCGGTGTTTTGTTCCACTCATGCCACCTTAGGCGCCGATAAACCGGCATTATGTTCCTTGATTTTGCGTTCCTTGCACGATGGGTGGATGGGGACCCCTTGACAGTTCGACTTTGAATAAAACTCCTCCAGCAAGGCCCAACATTGGTTTTAATTTGCTCATAATAACAACTTAATTAGTTAATTAAATTGCATAGGGAGTTAGCGCTACCCGAGGATTCTTTCTACATAGCAGGGGGGCCAGTGCTGATGGTGTTGGTCCCAAACGGGGAGCCTGCGGGGCCGCCTTGGGGAAACCCGAGGTATCTGGTAACAACCCGTAGCTTCGCCCATCCGGTCGTGTCCTGAGACGAGATACGCGCGGCTACTATTAGGGTGTCGACACACCGGGAGGTCTTGCTGGACTTGTTTAACCATTGTCGAAATGTCTTGTGCTACCGGGATGCCGAGCCTGATCGGATTTCCCTAAGATAAGGAGTGATGATATTATATTTATCGCTTCAGCTAATCGTGAGAGCTTGTGATGGGCTAAGTTGGGACACCCCTGCAGGGTTATGATCTTTCGAAAGTCGTGCCCGCGGTTATGTGGCAGATTGGAATTTGTTAATGTCCGGTTGTAGAAAACTTGACAGAGGATCCGAAGTAAAACACACAACTGTGTGAGTAACCGTGACTGTCTCTTTTCACTTTGAGAAGAGAACACGGTGGGGTTATGTTTGACTCGTATGTAGTTCAGGATCTTTAGCGATCACTACTTTTGCGACCGTTTGCATAGATGCTCATCTCATTCTGGTACTCGTAAGTTAGCCACCATATATTATGCTTAGCCGCTGCTGCAACCTCACCACTTTACCTCTTCCTACCCATAAAGCTTTGCTAGTCTTGATACCCATGGTTATGGGATTGCTGAGTCCTCGTGGCTCACAGATACTACAACACCAGATGCAGGTTCAGCCGAGTTTGAAGCAGGAGCTGGTTCAAGTACTTCACTGGGATCTCGATGAAGAGAGTGGTCGTTTGCTTGTGACGTTTCGACGACCAGTAGTGGTTTCTACTAGGATTCGATCCTGACCTGTGGCGTTATGTTGTTTGGTATCTTGTCTTTTGGATCTTACCCGTAGATGGGCTGTGATGTTTTGAATGATGTTTTGCTTATGTAATGTATTGTATGAAGTGGCGAGTGTAAGCCAACTATCTCCTTATGCAATTTAATCCCTCTTTTACATGAGTCGTGCAAAGATACCAAACTTGAGATCATTCTAGGATGGGCTTATACCTTTAAGTCATGCCTCGACACGTAGGAGGTATAGTCCCATCCTGGGCATTACATATGTGCCCGTAGATTTCATTGTTCTTGATATAGATTGCAATCCTTCATGTCCTATTATTCTTGGTAGACCTTTCCTTAGAACGATTAGTGCAACTATTGATATGAAGGAAGAAAATATTAGATTCCAATTTCCATTAAGGAAAGGCATGGAACACTTTCCTAGAAAGAAAATCAAATTAACATATGAATCTATCATGAGAGCCACTTATGGATTGCCATCCAAGGATGGCAATACCTAGATCTATCTTGTATCGTGCCTAGCTAGGGGCGTAAAACGATAGCGCTTGTTGGGAGGCAACCCAATTTTATGTTTTTTGCTTTTGTTGCTGTTAGAGAATAAATATTGCATCTAGCCTCTGATTAGATGTGTTTTCATGTTTTGTTTAGTGTTTGTGCCAAGTAGAACCATTGGGAAGACTTGTGTGAAGTTTATATGATCATGCTGTGAAAAACAGAATCGTTAGCGCTCGTTAAAGTAGTCGTGGGATTTTACTGGAGCGTGATTTTTAGTTGATTATTTTTGCAGATGATTGGTAGACAAATTTCGAAAATTTACCAATTTATTTTGAATTTTTTGGAGTTCATAAAGAAGGCGAATCATGCAGATTACTACAGATTGTTCTGTCTTTGACAGATTCTGTTCTTCGTGTGTTGTTTGCTTATTCCGATGCATCTATGAGTAGTATTGGAGGATATGAACCATAGAGAAGTTGGATTACAGTAGGTTTAACACCAATGTAAACAAAGAAATGAATTCATTGATGTACCTTTGAGTAGTGGTTTGCTTTCTTATACTAACGGAGCTCACGAGAATTTTTGTCTAAGTTTTGTGTTGTGAAGTTTTCAAGTTTTGAGTATTGCTTTGATGGACTATGGAACAAGGAGTAGCAAAGCCCTAAGCTTGGGGATGACCATGGCACCCCATGTAAATTCAAGATATTGAAAAGCCTAAGATTGGGGATGCCCCGGGAAGGCATCCCCTCTTTCGTCTTCATCCATCGGTAACTAAACTTGGAGCTATATTTTTATTCGCAACATGATATGTGTTTTGCTTGGAGCGTCTTGTATAATTTGAGTCTTTGATTGTTAGTTTGCCACAATCATCCTTGCTGAACGCACCTATTTGAGAGAGTTAAATATGGCCTAGAAATTGTTAGAACACTCTATGTGCTTCACTTATATCTTTTGAGTTGAATAGTTTTTGCTCTAGTGCTTCACTTATATCTTTTAGAGCACGGTGGTGATAATATTTTGTAGAAATTGTTGAACTCTCATGCTTCACTTATATCTATTTGAGAGTCTATTAAAACAGCATGGCAATGTGTTTAGGCTAAAGAAACTAGTCTTCACATGATAGACATCCAATGTCAATGTAGTAAAAAAAATCACACTAAGTGCATTGAATAGAATGAGATGTTGGATGCTTGATAATTGTTTTGAGACATAAGGATAGTGATATTAGAGTCATGCTAGTGGAGTTATTATGAAATTTAGAAATACTTGTGTTAAGGTTAGTGATTCCCGTATCATGCACGTATGATGAACCGTTGTGTGACGAAGTTAGAGCATGAGGTATTTGTAGAGTGCCAACCTTTGTGTGGAGGTCGGGGGCGCGCGATGGTTAAATCCTACCAACCTCCCCCCTAGGAGCATGCGTTGATTGCTTTATTTTGATGACTCGTAGGTTTTTGCAATAAGTATACGAGTTCTTATGACTAATGTTGAGTCCATGGATTATACGCACTCTCACCCTTCCACCATTGCTAGCCTCTCTTGTACCGCGCAACTTTCGCCGGTGCCATAAACCCACTATATATCCTTCCTCAAAACAGCCAATATATTGTTCCTCAAAACAGACACCATACCTACCTATCATGGCATTTCCATAGCCATTCCGAGATATATTTCCATGCAACTTTCCACCATTCCGTTCATATGACACGCATCATATTGTCATATTGCCATTGCATGATCATGTAGTTGACATCGTATTTGTGGCAAAGCCACCATGCATAATATTTTCATACATGTCACTCTTGTTTCATTGCACATACAAGTACACCGACGGAGGCATTCATATAGAGTCATACTTTGTTGTTGTAGTATCGAGTTGTAATTTCGTGTTGTAATGAAAGTGTGATGATCATCATTATTAGAGCATTGTCCCATGGGAGGAAAGGTTGAATCTATAAAGCCCCTCCGCACAAAAAAAAAAGAAAGGCCAAAGAAAAAAGAAAGGCCCCAAAAAGGAAAAAAAGAAAAGAAAAAGAAAAGAAAAAAGGGACAATTGTTACTATATTTTTCCACACTTGTGCTTCAAAGTAGCACCATGTTCTTCATTGTATAGAGTCTCATTGCTTAGTCACTTTCATATACTAGTGGGAATTTTCATTATAGAACTTGGCTTGTATATTCCAACGATGGGCTTCCTCAAATGCCCTAGGTCTTCGTGAGCAAGCAAGTTGGATGCACACCCACTAGTTTCTATTGTTCAGCTTTCATTCATATTTAGCTCTAGTGCATCCGTTGCATGGCAATCCCTACTCACTCACATTGATATCTATTGATGGGCATCTCCATAGCCTGTTGATACGCCTAGTCGATGTGAGACTATCTCCCTCCTTTTTTTCTTCTCCACAACCACCTCTATTCCACCCATAGTGCTATATCCATGGCTCACGCTCATGTATTGCGTGAAAGTTGAAAGGTTTGAAAAGATAGAGTATGAAAACAAATGCTTGGCTGAAATCGGGGTTGTGCATGATATGAATATTTTGTGTGATGAAGAGGGAGCATATCCAGACTATATGATTTTTTAGGGATAACTTTCTTTAGCCATAGTATTTTGAGAAGACATGACTGCTTTGTTAGTATTGCTTGAAGTATTTTTATTTCTTATGTCAATATAGACTTTTATCTTGAATCTTTCAGATCTGAACATTCATGCCACAATTAAGAGAATTACATTGAAAAACTATATTGGTTAGCATTCCACATCAAAAGTTCTTTCATTATCATTTACCTACTCGAGGACGAGCGGGAATTAAGCTTGGGGATGCTTGATACGTCTCCAACGTATCTATAATTTTTGACTGTTCCATGCTATTATTTATGAAGTCTTGGATGTTTAATGGGCTTTATCATCCAGTTTTATATCATTTTTGGGACTAACCTACTAACCCAAAGGCCCAGTCCAGATTGCTGTTTTTTGCCTATTTCAGGGTTTTGCAGAAAAGGAATATCAAACGGAGTCCAAACGGAATGAAACCTTCTCGAGAGATATTTTTGGAGAAAATCACGCACGCGGATCTTGAGGACCAAGTCAGGGGACAGAGAGGTGGCCCTCGAGGGTGGGGGCGCGCCCCCTGAGGGCGAGCCCCCCGTGCCTCGAGGCCCCCTCAAGTGGCCTCCGGTGCCCCCCTTCTTCCTATATAAGTCCACGTACCCCAGAAACTCCATAGACAGAGAGAAAACCCTAATTCCACCTCCATAGCTTCTGTTCCCCTGGAGATGCCATCTTGGAGCCTGTTCTGGAGCTCCACCGGAGGGGGATCCATCACGGAGGCCTTCACCATCATCATCGTCGCCCTCACCATGAGTTGTGAGTAGTTTACCATAGACCTTCGGGTCCATAGCTAGTATCTAGATGGCTTCTTCTCTCTCTTCGGATCTCAATACAAAGTTCTCCTTGGTCTTCGAGGAGATCTATTCGATGTAATCTATTTTTGCGGTGTGTTTGTCGAGATCCGATGAATTGTGAGTTTATGATCAAGGTTATCTATGAAAGATATTTGGTTCTTCTCTGAACTTTTATGTGTGCTCATAATATCCTTGCAAGTCTCTTCGAATTATTGGTTTGGTTTGACCTACTAGATCTATTGTTCTTGCAATAGGAGAAGTGCTTGGCTTTGGGTTCAATCTTGAGGTGTCCTTTCCCAGTGACAGTAGGGGCAGCAAGGCACGTATTGTATTGTTGCCATCGAGGATAAAAGGATGGGGTTTACATCATATTGCTCAAGAGGTAGCACGGACGTGCGTGACCGATCTTGCCATTTCGTTGGGAGCCCACCTGAGCTCCTCGTCAGTGGCACGCTGGAGCTTATCGGCCCACCTCCATGCAGCGACGAGGCGCCCAGCGCCTATGACCTTCCTCTCGAAGTACTAGTCTTTGTACACCTCCTCGGCACGACGACGCGCCTGCCCCCAAAGCTCCGCCACCTCCTTTTTCCAGGCGGCATCACGGGCTTCACAGGCCGCCTAGTACCTGGCTTCCTCCTCCAACATCTCCTTCTTGAACGCCACTTGCCTGGCTTTCTCAGCTGGCGACAGCGACTTCCACAGACAAAGATTGTACTGGCCCCAACACCAATCCAAATTTGGGGGGTCCGGTGCAACCTCGTCAGGCGGCGCATAGGGGTCCTCGTCGCTGCTAATCGAGTGAGCGTCCTCGGGGGGCGGCGACTC
>LR738715.1:258834886-258855123 GCA_902687465.1 Secale cereale | reverse complement strand
GGCTCTCGCCGTCTCGAATCCTACCGCCGGGGTCGCCATGGTCTTCTTCAAAGACATCTCCAGTGGTTCCTCCTCCGGCGACTACTCCTTCACCACCCGGGTATGCCTCTCTTCTCTCTCTCAGGCTATGACTTGGAATGAAGGATTTTTACCCGGAGGTCGATTTGAGTCGTTTCTTCCTCTTGTAGCTCCCTAAGACGATCAGTGGCAACGAATGGAGCGGGGTGGCTGAAGATCTATCTGCTCGTTGTCACCATCAATCTCCATGCGTGAAGCTACTTGCGTTTGATTCTCTAGACACTCGGAGGAAGTTTCTGGCATGTGCAGAGAAGGTTAGACCCTCTTCCGTTGTTACAAATCATTTGTTAGATGTGATTCAGACACTGTCACGGTCCCAACCCATTCATACCACACCTTCAACCAAATGCATCCTAAGATAGTGTCACAGTTTGTACCTAGTATCTTAAATTGTTGCCATCTCATCAGCAGTGCCATTAGAAAATTATTTGGCACCCCTTCAGCAGTTTGTGCAACCAACTTTGGTCCACACATCCGAGCAGCCAAGCAGTAAAATACTAAATCTTTATGGCACGAAGGAACTGGGCATCGGAGCAACTACGTGCTCCGAAGTCTGGGTCCCTAATTTTTTTCCGCTGCATTGGCTCACCAGTTCAGGGCACCGGTGCGAGATGTAGCAACAGTTGTCTTTACACCAGTTTTGGCATACATAGTGGACGGCCTTAGTGCTATTATTTCTATGTTACTAAGTTTGTGCATGTACACACGTGTTAGTATCAATTTAATGTCATCCAAACATTGTCGCTATGTTGTTGCAGTTTTATTTACTTTCCTCATAAAATATTCAATTTGTTATTTATTGTACACGAGTAAGAACTTGTAGCGTTGTTGTAGTTAATTTTAGCTTCTGATGTTCCAGAATTTGGTTGTTGTCTCAGTACCAATTATTTCATTTGCACATATATCTTTTTGAGAAGATATGTCATGATTAACATGTTTCTTTAGTTTTTCAAATAAGCATTGGTGATTTTCTATGTTGCTATAAACCCATTTCCCCTACAATTGTTACTGGCCTAGTTTCAAATATTATAGGATGAATGGAAGTGTTCTTACTTGGAGTGGGTTGATCAAGAGTGGCCACAGTCTTTGAAGATGTGCCTAATGAAGCTCTGGAGCATGTATGAGGAAGTGAACACATATAGGCTTAGAGAATGTCTTGTCAACGTTGAAGCATATTTCAAGATGCGAGATAAAAAGTTGAAGGTGGAGAATGAGCTCAGATTTTTTAAATCAGACTTTGCTAAGATGGTGTTGGCAAGGGAGGAGGAACTTTCCCAGTTGGCCCATGCAAAACGGGTTCTTACTGAACTGAAAGCAGAGGTGGATAAGACGAGCCTGGATGATCTCGATTAGGGAAATGAATATATTGTTCTTATGAAGTTGAACTAGCTATATGTTGTACTGTGTTGTTTTCATGTAGCTACCGTACTGTGATGTTATAATATATTTATGTGCCTGATATGAAATTGGCAAATAGTTGTTCAGTATGAAATGTGAATTTATGTAATACTAGAATTATTAATTGTAAACTAATAAACCTGCTAAATGTGTCATGGACCTTTGCAAACGGTTCTAGCAGTAAAAGTGCTTGCGATGGATAGCCCAATGCCACACAGTTTTCTTCATCAAATCATGTGTGATATAGTTGATAAAAGCACATAGTTAACCAAGGAAGACCGTGTGTGATAGTTACACCTTTCACACACGAGCCTAAACATAAAACTGTGTGGGATTTACGTCTGAACGGAAACGTTTTCCTTGGATTGACTGTGTGGGATGTACATAAGAACGGCAATGTATTATTTCGATTGACTGTGTGTGATATACATACGAACGAAAATATTCTTCTGGGATTCACCGTGTGGGATGTACATACCTACGGAAATGATTTTCTCGGATTCCGCGTAGGATGTACATACCTATGGAAATGATTTTCTCGGATTACCGTGTGGGATGTACATGCCTATGAAAATGATTGGGTTTCCATGCCTCGCCTGATCGCACATGGCCCCAGCCTGGGTCCCAGGAGGGCCTATCCCCGACGATTTCTAAGTCATGTGGGAAGGACACCCTATCGCACACACTCACTTGGTGACGGTTCCAAATGTTGTCGCGGAAAGGGGTAAAAACCCGTTTGTTTAGGACCGACGCGCACCAGTGTCTACTTGACTAGCTCGTTAATCAAAGATGGTTGAGTTTCCTAACCATAGACATGTGTTATCATTTGATCAATGGGATAACATCATTAGGAGAATGATGTGATGGACAAGACCCATCCGTTAGCTTAGCACAATGATTGTTTAGTTCTATTGCTATTGCTTTCTTCATGACTTATACATGTTCCTCGGACTATGAGATTATGCAACTCCCGAATACCGGAGGAACACCTTGTGTGCTATCAAACGTCACAACGTAACTGGGTGATTATAAATATACTCTACATGTTGCTACTTCTCGAGCTTGCGTTGTATTCCCTCGAAGAGGAAAGGGAGATGCAGCACAGTAGCGTAAGTATTTCCCTCAGTTTTTGAGAACTAAGGTATCAATCCAGTAGGAGACCACGCGTGAGTCCCTCGCACCTGCACAAACAAATAAGAACTTCGCAGCCAACGCGATAAGGGGTTGTCAATCCCTTTACGGTCACTTACGAAAGTGAGATCTGATAGAGATGATAATTTATATTTTTGGTATTTTGGTTTATAAGAACAGAAAATAAAAAGCGATAAAAGTAAAGTAGATGTAGATTGATATGTTGAGAATAGACCCTGGAGCCATAGTGTTCTCTAGTGGCTTCTCTCATGATAGCGATATTCTATGGTGGGTAAACAAATTACTGTCAAGCAATTGATAGAAAAGCGAATAATTATGAGACTATCTAGGCATGATCATTGTATATAGGCATCACGTCCGAGACAAGTAGACCAACTCCTGCCTGCATCCACTACTATTACTCCACACATCGACCGCTATCCAGCATGCATCTAGTGTATTGAGTTCATACGAACAGAGTAACGCCTTAAGCAAGATGACATGATGTAGAGGGATAAACTCAAGCAATATGATATAAACCCCATCTTTTTATCCTCGATGGCAACAATACAATACTTGCCTTGCTACCCCTACTGTCACTGGGATAGGACACCACAAGATTGAACCCAAAGCCAAGCACTTCGCCCATTGCAAGAACTATAGATCTAGTAGGCCAAACCAAACCAATAATTCGAAGAGACTTGCAAGGATATTATGAGCACACATGAAAAGTTTAGAGAAGAACCAAATATCTTTGATAGATAATCTTGATCATAAACTCACAATTCATCAGATCTCGACAAACACACCGCAAAAAGAGATTACATTGAATAGATCTCCTCGAAGATCAAGGAGAACTTTGTATTGAGATCCAGAGAGAGAGAAGAAGCCATCTAGATACTAGCTATGGACCCGAAGGTCTGTGGTAAACTACTCACAACTCATGGTGAGGGCGATGATGATGAAGAACTCCGTGATGGATCCCCCTCCGGTGGAGCTCCGGAACAGGCTCCAAGATGGGATCTCACGGGAACAGAAGGTTACGGCGGTGGAATTTGGTTTTTTTATCTGTTGTCAAAGGTTTCGGGGTACGTAGACTTATATAGGAGGAAGGAGGACACCACTGTGGGAGTCACGGGGGCCCCACGAGGCAGGGGGCGCGCCCCCACCCTCGTGGGCCCCTCGTGGCTCTTCTGACGTTGTTCTCAAGTTCCTCGTGCGTGATTTTCTCCAAAAATATCTCTTGCGAAGGTTTCATTCCGTTTGGACTCCGTTTGATATTCTTTTTCTGCAAAACCCTGAAACAGGCAAAAAACAGCAATCTGGACTGGGCCTTTGGGTTAGTAGGTTAGTCGCAAAAATGATATAAAAGTGTATGACAAAGCCCATTAAACATCCATGACTTCATAATTAATAGCATGGAGCAATCAAAAATTATAGATACGTTGGAGACGTATCAAGCATCCCCAAGCTTAATTCCTGCTCGTCCTCGAGTAGGTAAATGATAAAGAAAGAATTTTTGATGTGGAATGCAAACCAATATAGTTTTTCAATGTAATTCTCTTAATTGTGGCATGAATGTTCAAATCTGAAATATTCAAGACAAAGGTCTATATTGGCATAAGAAATAACAATACTTCAAGCATACTAACAAAGCAATCATGTCTTCTCAAAATACTATGGCTAAAGAAAGTTATCCCTACAAAATCATATAGTCTGGCTATGCTCCCTCTTCATCACACAAAATATTCATATCATGCACAACCCCGATTTCAGCCAAGCACTTGTTTTCATACTCTATCTTTTCAAACCTTTCAACTTTCACGCAATACATGAGTGTGAGCCATGGACATAGCACTATGGGTGGAATAGAGGTGGTTGTGGAGAAGACAAAAAGAAGGGAGATAGTCTCACATCGACTA
Source organism: Secale cereale (assembly GCA_902687465.1). NCBI lineage: Eukaryota > Viridiplantae > Streptophyta > Magnoliopsida > Poales > Poaceae > Secale > Secale cereale. Next base: position 258,850,594 of record LR738715.1, on the reverse strand, counting down.
GGCGTATCAACGGGCTATGGAGATGCCCATCAATAGATATCAATGTGAGTGAGTAGGGATTGCCATGCAACGGATGCACTAGAGCTAAATATGAATGAAAGCTCAACCAAAAGAAACTAGTGGGTGTGCATCCAAATTGCTTGCTCACGAAGACCATGGGCATTTGAGGAAGCCCATCGTTGGAATATACAAGCCAAGTACTATAACAAAAAATTCCCACTAGTATATGAAAGTGACTAAGCATGAGACTCTCTACAATGAAGAATATTGTGCTACTTTGAAGCACAAGTGTGGAAAAAAAAGATAGTAGCAATTGGCCCCCTTTTTTCTTTTTTTTCTTTTTTTTCTTTTTTTGGGCCTTTTTTCTCTTTTTTTGCGGAGGGGCTTTATAGATTCAGCCTTTCCTCCCATGGGACAATGCTCTAATAATAATGATCATCACACTTTTATTACAACTAGATATTACAACTCGACACTACAACAAAGTATGACACTATATGAATGCCTCCGGCGGTGTACCGGTATGTGCAATGAAACAAGAGTGACATGTATAAAAGTTATGCATGGTGGCTTTGCCATAAATATGATGTCAACTACATGATCATGCATGGCAATATGACAATATGATGTGTGTCATATGAACGGGACGGTGGAAAGTTGCATGGCAATATATCTCGAAATGTCTATGGAAATGCCATGATAGGTAGGTATGGTGGCTATTTTGAGGAATAATATGGTGGCTGTTTTGAGGAAGGATATATAGTGGGTTTATGGCACCGGCGAAAGTTGCGCGGTACAAGACAGGCTAGCAATGGTGGAAGTGTGAGAGTGCGTATAATCCATGGACTCAACATTAGTCATAAGAACTCGTATACTTTTTGCAAAAATCTATGAGTCATCAAAACAAAGCAATCAACGCATGCTCCTAGGGGGCAGGTTGGTAGGAGTTAACCATCGCACGCCCCCGACCTCCACACAAAGGTTGGCACTTTACAAATACCTCATGCTCTAACTTCGTCACATAGCGGTTCACCATACGTGCATGCTACGAGAATCACTAACCTTAACACAAGTATTTCTCAATTTCATAATAACTCCACTATCATGACTCTAATATCACTATCCTCATATCTCAAAACAATTATCAAGCATCCAACGTCTCATCATATTCAATGCACTTAGTGTGATTTTTTTTACTACATTGACGTTGGATGTCTATCATGTGAAGACTAGTTTTTGTAGCCTAAACACATTACCATGCTATTTTAATAGACTCTCAAATAGATATAAGTGAAGAATGAGAGTTCAACAATTTCTACAAAATATTACCACCACCGTGCTCTAAAAGATATAAGTGAAGCACTAGAGCAACAACTATTCAACTCAAAAGATATAAATGAAGCACATAGAGTGTTCTAACAATTCCTAGGCCATATTTAACTCTCTCAAATAGGTGTGTCCAGCAAGGATGATTGTGACAAACTAACAAGCAAAGACTCAAATTATACAAGACACTCCAAGCAAAACACATATCATGTGGCGAATAAAAATATAGCTCCAAGTATAGTTACCGATGGATGAAGACGAAAGAGGGGATGCCTTCCTGGGGCATCCCCAAGCTTAGGCTTTTGATTATCCTTGAATTCCTTGGGGTTCCATGGGCACCCCCAAGCTGAGGCCTTTGCTGCTCTTTGTTCCATGGTCCATCAAAGCAATACTCAAAACTTGAAAACTTCACAACACAAAACTTAGACAAAAATTCTCGTGAGCTCCGTTAGTATAATAAAACAAATCACTACTCAAAGGTGCTGCAATGAATTCATTCTTTGATTATATTGGTGTTAAACCTACTGTATTCCAACTTCTCTATGGTTCATACCTTCAAATATTACTCATAGCTGCATTGAAATAAGCAAACAACACACGAAAAACAGAATCTGTCAAAAACAGAACAGTCTGTAGTAATCTGCAGGTTTCGCATACTTCAGTAACTCCAACAAATTCAAACTAAATTGGTAAATTTGAGGAATTTGTCTACTAATCATCTGCAAAAATAATAAACTAAATAGCATGCTCCAGTAAAATCTGACGACCACTTTAGCGAGCGCTAACGATTCTGTTTTTCACAGCAAGATCACATAAACTTCACACAAGTCTTCCCAAAGGTTCTACTTGGCACAAACACTAAACAAAACATGAAACCACATCTAATCAGAGGCTAGATGCAATATTTATTCCCTAACATCAACAAAAACAAAAAAAAATATAATTGGGTTGCCTCCCAACAAGTGCTATCGTTTTACGCCCCTAGCTAGGCACGATACAAGATAGATCTAGGTATTGCCATCTTTGGAAGGGAATCCATATGTGGATATCATGACAGATTCATATGGTAATTTGATTTTATTTCTAGGAAAGTGTTCCATGCCTTTCCTTAATGGAAATTGGAATCTAATATTTCCTTCCTTCATATCAATAATTGCACCAATCGTTCTTAGGAAAGGTCTACCAAGAATAATAGGACATGAAGGATTGCAATCTATATCAAGAACAATGAAATCTACGGGCACATAATTCCTATTGGCAACAATAATAACATCATTAATTCTTCCCATAGGTTTCTTAATAGTGGAATCCGCAAGATGCAAATTTAAAGAACAATCATCAAGCTCATGGAACCCTAGCAAATCACACAAAGTTTTTGGGATAGTGGAGACACTTGCACCCAAATCACACAGAGCATAGCATTCATGATCTTTTATTTTTATTTTTATAGTAGGTTCCCACTCATCATAAAGCTTTCTAGGGATAGAAACTTCCAACTCAAGTTTTTCTTATAAGATTGCATCAAATCATCAACTATGTGTTTGGTGAAAGCTTTATTTTGACTATAAGCATGCGGAGAATTTAGTACGGATTGCAACAAGGAAATACAATCAATCAAAGAGCAATCATAATTGAATCCCTTGAAATCCAAAGTAGTGGTTTCATCACTATGCAAAGTTTTAATCTCTCCACTCCCACTTTTAGCAATTTTAGCATCAAGATCTAAAAACTCCGAATCATTGGGACACTTTAAAGAAGAATCATCTCCAATCCTATCTTCATCAAAATTTATAATAGAAAACAAGGATCTAATAGGAGACACATCAATAACTTTCAGATCTTCATCTTTATTTTCATGATAACTAGAAGAACACGCTTTAATATAATCCTCTCTTTTAGCATGCATCCTAGCGGTTCTTTCTTTGCATTCATCAATGGAAATTCTCATGGATTTGAGAGACTCATTCATATCATGCTTAGGTGGGATAGATCTAAGTTTCAAAAAATCAACATCAAGAGTAATCCTATCCACACTTCTAGCCAATTCATCAACCTTAAGCAATTTTTCTTCAAGCAAAGCATTGAAATTCTTTTGCGAGATCATAAACTCCTTAACACTAGTTTCAAATTCCGAAGGCATCTTTCCATAAGAGTTTTTGTAGGAATTACCATTATTATTAGAGGAATTACTAGGAAAAGGCCTAGTATTAAAATTACCTCTATAAGCATTATTACCAAAATTATTGCTACCAACAAAATTCATATCCAAAGATTCATTGTCATTCTCAATCAAACTGGACAAAGGCATATTATTAGGACCAGAAGAAGCACTCTTGGCAGCAAACAATTTCATAAGTTCATCCATCTTTCCACTCAAAACACTAATTTGTTCGATAGCATGCACTTTTTTACTAGTAGATCTTTCGGTGTGCCACTTAGAATATTTAACCATAATATCATCTAGGAGTTTGGTAGCTTCTCCTAAGGTGGTTTCCATGAAAGTGCCTCCGGCGGCTGAATCTAAAAGATTTCTAGAAGCAAAATTCAAGCCAGCATAAAAGTTTTGAATAATCATCTATAGATTCAAACCATGTGTAGGGCAATTACGTATCATCAATTTCATTCTCTCCCAAGCTTGTTCAACATGCTCATGATCTAGTTGCTTAAAATTCATAATATCGTTTCTAAGAGAGATGATCTTAGCAGGAGGGAAATACTTAGAGATAAAAGCATCTTTGCACTTATTCCACGAATCAATACTATTTCTAGGCAAAGAGGAAAACCAAGTTTTAGCACGATCTCTAAGTGAAAACGGAAATAACTTCAATTTAACAATATCATTATCAGTATCCCTTTTCTTTTGCATATCACACAAATCAACAAAGTTGTTTAGATGGGTAGCGTCATCTTCACTAGGAAGGCCGGAGAATTGATCTTTCATGACAAGATTCAACAAAGCAGCATTGATCTCACAAGATTCAGCATCGGTAATAGGAGCAATCAGAGTGCTAATAAAATAATTGTTGTTGGCATTGGAGAAGTCACACAATTTGGTATTGTTCTGAGCCATAGTGACAAGCAAGCAATCCAACATACACAAGCAAACAAGAAGCAAGCGAATGATAAACACACGGCGGAAGAAGGGCAAATAAAACGGACGGCAAGGGTGAAGTGGGGGAGAGGAAAACGAGAGGCAAATAAATGTAATGCGAAGGATAAGGGTTTGTGATAGGTACTTGGTATATGACTTTTGCGTAAGCCTCCCCGGCAACGGCGCCAGAAATTCTTCTTGCTACTTCTCGAGCTTGCGTTGGATTCCCTCGAACAGGAAAGGGAGATGCAGCACAATAGCGTAAGTATTTCCCTCAGTTTTTGAAAACCAAGGTATCAATCCAGTAGGAGACCACGCGCGAGTCCCTCGCACCTGCACAAACAAATAAGAACTTCACAGCCAACGCGATAAGGGGTTGTCAATCCCTTTACGGTCACTTACGAAAGTGAGATCTGATAGAGATGATAATTTATATTTTTGGTATTTTGATTTATAAGAACAGAAAATAAAAGCGATAAAAGTAAAGTAGATGTAGATTGATATGTTGAGAATAGACCCGGGGGCCATATTGTTCTCTAGTGGCTTCTCTCATGATAGCGATATTCTACGGCGGGTAAACAAATTACTGTCAAGCAATTTAGAGAAAAGCGAATAATTATGAGACTATCTAGGCATGATCATTGTATATAGGCATCACGTCCGAGAGAAGTAGACCGACTCCTGCCTGCATCTACTACTATTACTCTACACATCGACCGCTATCCAGCATGCATCTAGTGTATTGAGTTCATATGAACAGAGTAACGCATTAAGCAAGATGACATGATGTAGAGGGATAAACTCAAGCAATATGATATAAACCCCATCTTTTTATCCTTGATGGAAACAATACAATACGTGCCTTGCTGCCCCTACTCTCACTAGGAAAGGACACCGCAAGATTGAACCCAAAGCCAAGCACTTCCCCATTGCAAGAACTATAGATCTAGTAGGCCAAACCAAACCAATAATTCGAAGAGACTTGCAATGATATTATGAGCACACATAAAAAGTTCAGAGAAGAACCAAATATCTTTCATAGATAATCTTGATCATAAACCCACAATTCATCGGATCTCGACAAACACACCGCAAAAACAGATTACATCGAATAGATCTCCTCGAAGATCGAGGAGAACTTTGTATTGAGATCCAGAGAGAGAGAGAAGAAGCCATCTAGATACTAGCTATGGACCCGAAGGTCTGTGGTAAACTACTCACAACTCATGGTGAGGGCGATGATGATGAAGAACTCCGTGATGGATCCCCCTCCAGTGGAGCTCCGGAAAAGGCTCCAAGATGGGATCGCACGGGAACAGAAGGTTACGGCGGTGGAATTAGGTCTTTTTTTTGTCGAAGGTTTCGGGGTACGTAGACTTATATAGGAGGAAGAAGGACACCGGGGGGGTCACGTGGGCCCCACGAAGCAGGGGGCGTGCCCTGGGAAGGGGGCACGCCCCCCACCCTCGTGGGCCCCTCGTGGCTCTTCTGACGTGGTTCTCACCTTCCTCGTGCGTGATTTTCTCCAAAAATATCTCTTGCGAAGGTTTCATTCCGTTTGATATTCTTTTTCTGCAAAACCCTGAAACAGGCAAAAAACAGCAATCTGGACTGAGCCTTTGGGTTAGTAGGTTAGTCCCAAAAGTGATATAAAAGTGTATGATAAAGCCCATTAAACATCCAAGACTTCATAATTAATAGCATGGAACAATCAAAAATTATAGATACATTGGAGACGTATCACATGTGTTTCCGTAGGTGTTCGTGGTGTTGGCATAGATCGAGAATAGGATTTGTCACTCCGAGTGTCGGAGAGGTATTTCTGGGCCCTCTCGGTAATACACATCATAATAAGCCTTGCAAGCAAATGACTAATGGGTTAGTCACGAGATGACGTATTACAGAACAAGTAAAGAGACTTGCCGGTAACGAGATTGAACTAGGTATGATGATACCGACGATCGAGTCTCGGGCAAGTAACATACTGATGACAAAGGGAACAACGTATGTTGTTTTTCGGTTTGACCGATAAAGATCTTCGTAGAATATGTAGGAGCCAATATGAGCATCCAGGTTCCGCTATTGGTTATTGACCAGAGATGTGTCTCGGTCATGTCTACATAGTTCTCGTACCCGTAGGGTCCGCACGCTTAATGTTCGATGACGATTAGTATTATGAGTTATGTGATTTTGATGACCGAAGATTGTTCGGAGTCCCGGCTAAGATCACGGACATGACAGGAGTCTCGAAATGGTCGAGACATAAAGATCGATATATTGGAAGGTTATATTCGAACACCGTAATTGTTACGAAGTGTATCAGGTATTTTCTGGAGTACCGAGGGTTTACCGGAAACCCTCGGGGAGTCAATGGGCCTTAACGGGCCTTAGTGGAGAGAGGAGGCAACAGCCACGTGGTGGGGCGCGCCCCCCTAGGCCCAAACCCAATTGGTTTAGGGTTTGGGCCCCCCCCCCTTTCCTTCCCTTCTCCTCATCTTTCCCTCCTTCTACTTGTAGGAATAGGAAAGGGGGGCCGAATCCTACTTGGAGTAGGACTCCCCCCATTGGGCACGCCCCTCTTGGCCGGCCTCCTCCTCCCTCCCTCCTTTATATACGTGGGAGGGGGGCACCCCAAAGATAGACAAGCCAATCTTTTAGCCGTGTGCGGTGCCCCCCTCCACGGTTACACACCTCGGTCACATCGTTGCAGTGCTTAGGCGAAGCCCTGCGTCGGTAACTTCACCGTCACCACGCCATCGTACTGACGAAACTCTCCCTCATCCTCAACTGGATCAAGAGCTCGAGGGATGTCATCGTGCTGAACGTGTGCTGAACACGGAGGTGCCGTACGTTCGGTACTTGGATCGGTTGGATCGTGAAGACGTTCAACTACATCAACCGCGTTACTAAACGCTTCCGCTTTTGGTCTACAAGGGTACGTGGACACACTCTCCCGCTCGTTGCTATGCTTCTCCTGGATAGATCTTGCGTGATCATAGGAAAATTTTGAAATACTACATTCCCCAACAGATATTTATTGCATTATGGACTATTATTTCAGATTATGGTACAATACTTATGCCTTTTCTCTCTTATTTTGCAAGATTTACATGAAGAGGGAGAATGTCGGCAGCTAGAATTCTGGACCGGAAAGGAGCAAATCTTAGTGGCCTATTCTACACAACTCCAAAAGTCCTAAAAATCAACGGAAAATTATTTTGGAATATATAAAAAATATTGGGCGAAGATAATCCAGAGGGGGACCCACCAGGTGGCCACAAGCCTAGGGGCACGCCCTACCCCCAGGGCGCGCCCCTAGGGCTTGTGGGCCCCCTGGCAGGTCTCCGGTGCCCATCTTCTGCTATATGAAGCATTTTGACCTGGAAAAAAAATCAAGAGAGATATTTCAGGATGAAGCGCCGCCGTCTCGAGGCGGAACTTGAACAGAACCAATCTAGGGCTCCGGTGGAGCTGTTCTGCCGGGGAAACTTCCCTCCCGGAGTGGGAAATCGAAGCCATCATCATCACCAACGATCCTCTCATCAAGGGAGGGTCAATCTTCATCAATATATTCACCATCACCTTCTCCTCTCAAAACCTAGTTCATCTCTTGTATTCAATCTTTACCTCAAAACCTCAGATTGGTACTTGTAGGTTGCCAGTAGTGTTCATTACTCCTTGTAGTTGATGCTAGTTGGTTTATTTGGTGGGATATCATATGTTCAGATCCTTGATGCCATTAAATAGTCCTCTGATTATGAACATGAATATGCTTTGTGATTAGTTGCTTTTGTTCCTGAGGACATGGGAGAAGTCTTGTTATAAGTAATCATGTGAATTTGGTATTCGTTCAATATTTTGATGAGATGTATGTTGTCTTTCCTCTAGTGGTGTTATGTGAACGTTGACTACATGACATTTCTGTTGGGTAACGTAGCATAAATCAAAAAATTTCTACGTCTTCACCAAGATCCATCTATGGAGACATCTAGCAACGAGCAACTGAGAGTGCATCTACATACCGTTATGAAGATTGCGTGCGGAAGCTTTCAACGAAGCAAGGATGAAGTAGTCGTACTCTTCACGTTCTTCGTCACCGATGATCTAGCGCCGAACGGACGGCACCTCCGCGTTCAACACACGTACGGTGCAGCAACGTCACCTCCTTCTTGATCCAGCAAGGGGGGAGGAGAAGTCGTCAGAGATCCGGCAGCACGACGGCGTGATGACGGATGCAGTGGAGATCGCAGCAGGGCTTCGCCGGGCTGCCCTGCAAAGGAGTTGGGAGGTGTGATGGGAGGGGGAGAGGCGCCAGGGCTTGGGGTGCGGCTGCCCTCTCCCCCCCCCCCACATATATATAGGGGGCCAGGGGGGCGCCAGCCCCTTGCAGATCCAATCTGCAAAGGGGGGGCGGCGGCCAGGGAGGAGTCCCCCTCCCCCAAGGCAAGTGGTGGCCCCCCCTCCCCTTAGGGTTAATCCCTAGGCGCAGGGGAGGTGGGCCTCCCTAGGTGGTGCGCCAGCCCAGGGGGCTGCACACATCCCCTTGCGGCCTGGGGGCCCCACTGGGAGGGGTGGCCCCACCCGGTGGACCCCCGGGGCCCCTCCGGTGGTCCCGGGACACTCCGGGTGACCCCCGGAGATCACCCGTTGGCCGAAACTGGACTTCCCATATATCAATCTTTACCTCCGAACCATTCCGGAACTCCTCGTGACGTCCGGGATCACATCCGGGACTCCGAACAACTTTCGGGTTTCCACGTGCATTAATCTCTATGACCCTAGCGTTACCGAACCTTAAGTGTGTAGACCCTACGGGTTCAGGAGACACGTAGACATGACCGAGACAACTCTCCGGTCAATAACCAATAGCGGGATCTGGATACCCATGTTGGTTCCCACGTGTTCCTCGATGATCTTCATCGGATGAACCACTGTGTCAAGGATTCACTCAATCCCGTATGTTATTCCCTTTGTCCATCGGTACGGTACTTGCCCGAGATTCGATCGTCGGTATCCCCGATACCTTGTTCAATCTCGTTATGGCAAGTCTCTTTACTCGATCCGTAATCCATCATCCCGTGACTAACTACTTAGTCACATTGAGCTCATTATGATGATGTCTTACCGAGTGGGCCCAGAGGTACCTCTCCGTCATACGGAGTGACAATATCCCAGTCTCGGTTCGTACCAACTCAACAGACACTTTCGGAGATACCCGATGCGTACCTTTATAGCCACCCAGTTACGTTGTGACGGTTGGCACACCCAAAGCACTCCTACGGTATCCGGGAGTTGTACAACCTCATGGTCTAAGGAATAAATACTTGACACCGAAAAGCTTATGCATTACGAACTATACGATCTCGTGTTATGCTCAAGTTTGGGTCTTGTCCATCACATCATTCTCCTAATGATGTGATCCCGTTATCACTGACATCTCATGTCCATGGTCAGGAAACCGTGACCATCTGTTGATCAACGAGCTGGTTACTAGAGGCCTACCAGGGACTCATTGTGGTCTGTGTATTCACACATGTATCGCTGTTTCCGTACAATACAATTCAAGCATGAATAACAGACAATTATCATGAACAAGGAGATATAATAATAATGCTTTTATTATTGCCTCTAGGGCATATCTCCAACAATTTCACCACTATTTGGGCCTAGGGGAAGGCATTGGGAAGTAATAAGTAGATGATGGGTTGCTAGAGTGACAGAAGCTTAAACCCTAGTTCATGCTTTGCTTCGTAAGGGGCTGTTTTGGATCCATACGTTTCATGCTATGGTTAGATTTATCTTAATTATTCTTTCGTATTTACGGATGCTTGCGATAGGGGTTAATCATAAGCGGGAGGCTTGTCCAAGTAAGGACAACACCCAAGCACCGGTCCACCCACATATCAAATTATCAAAGTAACGACCGTGAATCATATGACCATGATGAAAACTAACTTGACAATAATTCCCATGTGTCCTCGGGAGCACTTTGCTTCATATAAGAGTTTGTCCAGGCTTATCCTTTGCTACAAAAAGTATTGGTTCACCTTGTTGCACCTTAGTTACACGTGTTACTTGTTACCTGTTACGAATTATCTTATCACAAAACTATCTGTTACTGACAATTTCAGTGCTTGCAGACAATACCTTGCTGAAAACCGCTTGTCATTTCCTTCTGCTCCTCGTTGGGTTCGACACTCTTACTTAGCGAAAGGACTACGATAGATCCCCTATACTTGTGGGTCATCACTAAGCGGAAGCGTTAAAACGTGGTTGATGTAGTCGTACCCTCCGCGATCCGATCATGATCCAACCGATCTAGTGCCGAATAGATGGCACCTCCAAGTTTAGCACACATGCGGCTCGATGATGCCCCCTCCTCCTTGATCCAGCAAGAGAAGGCGGATAAGTAGATGGGATCACAACCAGCACGACGACGTGGTGATGATGGTGGTGGACCTAGTTCAGCAGGGCTTCGCCAAGCGCTACTAGAACGAGGACGGAGGAGCTACGGAGTAGGGGGACAGAGGGGCGCCATGGGCTCGGTGTATCCTCTTGGGGCGCCCCTCCCCTCTATATATAGGTGGAGGGGCGTGGGGAATAGCCCCTCCAAACCCTAGGGCGCAGCAAGGGGAGGAGGTGGAATCCTAGTCCTCCTCCTTCCCTTCCATACAAAGGTGGACTTTCCACCTTTCCCAACTGCATGGGCCTTGAGGGACTTTTGCGCCTGGCCCAATAAGGCTAGGGCGCCTCCCTCCGCCCATGCTGACCCTTGGCACATGGTGGAACCCTTGATGGACTTCCGTACTCTTCTGAAAGTTTTCAAAACCTTCTAGAAGTTTCCCAGTACAATACCGAAAAACTGAAGAAGAAAAATTAGAACCTTGAAAATAAGTTTTCATATATAAATCTTTACCTCCCGACCATTCTGAGACTCCACGTGACGTCCGAGATCTCATTTGGGACTCCAAACAACATTCGGTTACCAATCATCAAATACCCCAATAATACTCTAGCGTCAACGAACGTTAAGCGTGCGACCTTGCAGGTTCTGGAATCATGTAGCCATGACCGAGACACCTCTCCGGTCAATAACTAATAGCTAGACCTGGATGCCCATATTAGTTCCTGCATATTCCACGAAGATCTTTTATGGGTTGAACCACGATGTCAAGGATTCGGTTAATCCAGTATGCAATTCCCTTTGTCCGGCTATATGTTACTTGCCCGAGATTCGATCGTCGGTATCTCCATATCTAGTTCAATCTCATTAAAGACAAGTCTCTTTACTCGTTCCGTAATACAAGATCCCGCGATTAAACTCATTAGTCACATGCTTGCAGGCTTCTTGTGATGTTGTATTGCCGAGAGGGCCCAGAGATATCTCTCCGTCACACGGAGTGACAAATCCCAGTCTCGATCCATGCCAATCCAACAGACACCTTCGGAGATACCTGTAGAGTATCTTTATGATCACCTAGTTATGAAGTGACGTTTGATAGCACACAAGGTATTCCTCCGGTATCCGGGGGTTGCATGATCTTATGGGGACAGATACTTGACATGAAGAAAGCTATAACAAATAACTTAAATGATCTTATGCTAAGCTTATGATAGGTCTAGTCCATCACATCATTCTCCTAATGATGTGATCCCGTTATCAAATGGCAACTCATGTCTATGGTTAGAAAATCTTAACCATTTTTTATCAACAAGCTAGTCTAGTAGAGGTTTACTAGGGACACAGTGTAATTTATGTATTCACACATGTATTTAAGTTTCCGATCAATACAATTCTAGCATAAATAATAAACTTTTATCATGAACGGGAAACATGATAATAACCATTTATTATTGCCTCTAGGACATATTTCCAACAGCGACGACATGCTTCGACGACCGCGGCGGCGACGTGCTTTGATGGCCGCGGCGGTGGCTTGCTTCTAACGGTCGAGATGATGATGCGACGGCGTGCTTCGACGATCGTGGTGGTCGCTTGCTTTGAACAGTCGTGGCATTGATGTGACGGCATGATTCGACGACCGCGGCCTCGCCATGCTTCGAACGGTCTTGGCGATGCTGTGATGGTGTGCCTGGATGACAGTGTCCACGTTGTAATGGGAGCCGGGCTGCTTTGATGATTCTGCAATGGCGTGCTTCACTTCCGCGGCAGTGCTACGACGACAACACGACTGATTCGACGATGTTGCGATGACATGCTTCGATGACCACGGCGATGCCGTGACGGCAACCTGTCTACTCCAGTGATGTGGCGATGGGATGCTTTGGCAACGGTAGCGACGACGGTGACATCAAGGACGCTGCTCCAAGCATTGTTAAGGTGTTTTGCAATTGTGCTGTGTACGACGAGCGGGATGTGCTACCATCGTCGGTGAAATCATTATAAAAGGCAATCACCGGATTGAGGACGTACACATAGGCGCACTAGACATAACTACTACCATAGCTACGTGATCATGATAGGCAGGCTACCTAGGGACAAAGAAGCGATCCACGCCACATGATTGAGTGGGATCAGGCAGCACCGGACCCGGCTTAAGAGCCATGAAATCATCAGGATATTTTACAATGTTTTCCTTTTATTATTGTTGTAAAATGATCTTTTATTGCATAGGCCGGTCATTCCTTCAATGCGGTTGTATTATCTCGATATATCAATTAAGTGAAATGTCCTTTATAAAAAAAAAGTCAAACCTGACAAATAATGATTCATCTCGCACTATAGCTTTAATGTTGGTCGACAAAATATAGTGATATGTTTGAGTATCATCTACATACTTCAGTGAACAAAAAATATCATGGGTAGATTTATTTGTGCAGTTTGCTTTGAAAGAAGAAACTTCATACGCCGTGTCCTATGCAGGTGGGGCTCACTGCGTCCATGAGCGGCTTTGGTTGGATCGGCCTAGGGGCTGTGCGTTGGTTGATTTCAAACTACTAAACCGGTCTCCTGGTTGGGAATTTTGGGGTCGATCTTCGCTTTGCATTGCCAGCTCTCAGCGGTCGGCCAATTCGTTGATTGGAGACACAACGGGGACTGGATACTTACTGATTTAAAATGCATATAATTTACGCTGAGTGACACACATAAACATTCTTGTCACCAAGTAATTAACAAGAATGAGCTAAAGTATCCAGGCAGTAAATAAAACAACTAATAATAAGAGTAAATAAAAGGCCTGCTAATTCATACAAACACCGGCCGATACTTACCATACACTGCCTTTTTATTTTTTGCATCGTACTACCATACAGTGCCTGCTAATTCTTGTTTAGCTAAGGTACTCTATTGCTTAAGAGTGATGATAAATAAAACAATACTCCGTCTCTACGCTGCTCTTCTTCTGTTGGTCCGCTGCAGACCAAATCCCCTGCGCGTACAAAACAGAAACCAAACTTAGCAAGAAGAAAACAAACGAGTAGTGACCTCCTGCAAGCTGCGACTAGAACTGACTGGGAATGGGATAGAGAGCCTTTTAGTTTTTACCATGATGGGATGTTAATTGCCGTCCGCTTCTTTCGGATTCTCCTTCGCCTTCTTCTTCTTGCGCTCCATCTCCTCCTTCTTCATCTTGAGCATCTCCTTCCTGAACTTGTGCCTCTCCATCTCCACGCGCTCGTGCACCTCCGCCAGCTTCGTCATCTCCGCCACCAGCTTCGCCACCCCCGCTGCCGGACCTCCAACCAACTCACACCCGCAGCCGACCTCCTCCTCCTCCTTGACAGTCGCCGGCATCTTTGCGCTGCCTGATCGCTCCAGGATGTCCCGTAGGCTGGAAAAGTGGCGCTGGTGCTTCACCCGGACCTCACTCCCGCCTGCCGATCCACCCACACATCCACTCGCCTCCTCCTCCTCCTCTTGCTCCTTCTTGACGGCCGCCGCCGGCGTCTTAGCATAGAAGCCGGGAGGCGGGCCGTTGGAGTCGGCCAGGAAGGCACGGAGTTGGGCGAAGTGGCGGGACCCCGACCAGGACGTGGGCCGCCCCTTGGCGACCTCCTCCTTGTACTTCTTCTTGAGCGTACAGACGCGCGTCCGGCACTGAGCAAGGGTGCGGTTGAGGTCGCCGCGGTGAGCATTGACAGCTCTGCACACGGTGAGCCAGTCCTCCATGCGGAAGGAGCTGCGGTTGCGGCGGAGATACAACTGGCCCCATGCGTCCACGAGAGCCGACGTCTCGCCGTCGCTCCAGCGCCCGCCTGCGCCCGGGCCAGTTCTGCCGCTGGCCATGTCCGACGAACGAACGGCCAGTCGGCGGACTTCGCAGCTTGGTGTTTAGGGAGGTTTCGGTGGTGGTTGCGCGCTTGACGGCTTGAGCAGGGAGATGGTTCGCGTTGTGGCGGTGAAGTGCCTTATAAAAGAAAGCGGGTGCGTAGTGATTAGTGATTACTGAACCAACTGCGGCCACACTCAACTACTGACGTACGAGATTTATGGGAGAAGATTCTACTACATATTGCACTTGATTGTTTCTTTACTGAACTACATATTGCACTTGATTGTTTCTGTACTGAACTACATATTGCACTTGATTGTTTCTTTACTGAACACGCAGCAGATAGCATTTTACCTCAACCTACAATGCATGGAGTACTGCATGCATGTTGCGCTTGATTTAGGGCATCACTTCTAATCCATATCCATATGGTACACGCCGAACTACTGTCGTACGCAGATTTATGAGAGAAGATTCTAGGAAAAAGTCCAAAATAAACCTTGAAGTTATAGACGAAAGCTAAATCAAACCCTGAACTTTGAATCCCGGAAATTGGCACTCTGAACTTGCAATTCCGGTCTATTTTAGACCCTAGAGCTGTTTGGCACACCGGGAATCCTACAATCCCGGCCGGGATAACCAGCTAGTATCACAGCAAGAATTTGAGCCGGCCCACTATAACACGACAAGAATTCGTGAAGATTAATTTTTTTTCGCACATTTTCAAAATTGTTCAGACGCTAAAAAA
Organism: Secale cereale; assembly: GCA_902687465.1. Lineage (NCBI taxonomy): Eukaryota > Viridiplantae > Streptophyta > Magnoliopsida > Poales > Poaceae > Secale > Secale cereale. The sequence goes on along the minus strand of LR738715.1, from coordinate 258,835,194 downwards.
ATGTTCGTTTTATATATTTTTTGGCACGAATCCAATTCATTTTGTGTTTTTTTTTACATTTGGAATTCTTAAATTCTATTCACATTAAAAAAATCACAGTTGTAAAAAGTGTTCAGAATTCCAATCGTTTTTCACATGCTATGAAAAATGTTTTGGATTTTCATAATTGTGTCACATTTTTTAATAATGTTTTTGGAATTACGTATATTATTTGGTAAATAATGTTTTTTCATATCACGAGCCGTAAAAGATCTTTCTTTCTTTTTCTTAATGCGCGATGTAATAATTCCAAAAGAGAAAAAAATGTT
>LR738715.1:258808751-258826597 GCA_902687465.1 Secale cereale | reverse complement strand
GGGTGAGGGGGAGAGGTTGTGGCCGGCGGCGGGGCGGTCGGGATGAGCGCGGGGAAGAAGAAGAAGGGAGCAGTCAACGCGAAGAGGAGGAGACAGATCCGACGGATCTGATTGGTTGTATCGGGGCGGCTGGGGCAGGACCGGCCGAAACTGTTCGGCCGGCGCGCCGGCACCTAGTATCGCCCTTTTTTTTACGCTGATCACGAGAGATCGTAGTTATACTTTCTATCACTCGACTGGGAAGTTCAAGAAAATGGTTTAGGTACCAACTGGTACGGTGATAAGCAACCCAAACTTAAGAAAATGGTTTAGAGCATCTATAGCCGGTCTCCTCAAACGTTTCCTATACGTCTGGCTGGACGGCCCGGTCAATGACCGGTCACAAAATCATGACCTAGTCGGGCTTCTCAAACCGGCCCTATACATTTGGCTTGACCTGCACCCTCCATATCTAACCCATATCTGGTGCGGATATGAGTAGGCTTGGACGCGCCCGAGCGTGTCCGACTCGCCGGATGCGACAAACAAAACCCACCACAAATTCCACCAAATGAGCCCCGGTCTTGCCAAAACAATCATTTTCTTCTCCTCTCTTCTCTCTAGAAAACCCGGCCCTTATCTAGCTCTGCGCAACCCTAGCTCCGGCACCTTCATGACCCCTCAACGCTGCCACCAAACTCATCCCCAGCCGTCTCGCCACCTCGGACGCCGACGCGGTACGCCCGGCTATTCTCGGAGTACACCTTGCACTCTATGTGTTCGACGGATTATCCGAGCCGTTTTTTGTGATTCTTTTGTAGGCAATACGATGGATTCGGATGAGGAGTATGGAAACATACAGCTTGTTAAATTAGTGCAGAAGGAGTTCTTCAGTTCGTCGGAGTCGGACAAAGATGTTGAGATGATGATGATCATGAGCGTCCAAAAGGAAATGGGCAGGGAGGTGGAGCACATTCTCAACTTCAAGGGTTCGATCAAAGGGGGCAAGAGAGTTTTGAACCGGGATAGGGTCACTGGAGCACGACTGCTCTACAAGGACTACTCCAGTTCGGGGCAACATCCCCTGTTTGATGGTTTCGTCGATGATTCAGTATGTGTAAACCCTGCTTCTTGCGTGTGATGGACGAAGTGGAGGCACATGATCCGTACTTCAGGCTCACCAGGGATTGTTGCAGACCACTCTCGTTCTTTGCTAAACAGAAATGCACGGTTTCTATGAGGATACTTGCACTAGGTACCGTCACCGATGTCGTTGGTGAGATGGTCCAGATGGTGCGAGTACATGCCTACAGACAACTGTGAGATTTGTTCGTGCCTTGGTGCAGGTGTTTGGAGCAAAGTATTTGAGAGAATCAAATGTGCAAGATACAGAAATGTTGGTGGCTATTGGCGAGGGAAGGGGTTTCCCACGTATGCTTGGTTCTGTTAATTGCATGCACTAACAATGGAAGAATTGTCCCAAAGATTTTGCGCGGGATGTACCAAGGTTACATCAAAGAGGTCGCCATCATACTTGAAGCAGTGGCATCAAAGGACTTGTAGATTTGGCATGCCTGATTCTCACAACGACATCAATGTGCTCCAGTGATCTCCTCTGTTCAGTACTTTGTAACGGGGAAGTGCCGCCATGCAACTACACAATCAACGGGTACGACTACAACATGGGGCACTACCTTGCCAACGGTATTTATCCTCGATGGGCAGCGTTTGTGAAGACCATATCTGATACCCATGGCAATAAAAAGGTCACTTTGCAACAATACAAGAAGCGGCTAGGAAGGATGCGGAGAGAGCATTCGGAGTGATCCAAGCTCATTGGGAAATTGTTCGCAAAATTGCAATGATGTGGAGATCAGAGACTTTGTGGCAACTGATGACATGGTGTATCATTTTGCACAATATGATTTTCGGGGACGAGGGTGAAGGGTAGACTGTACCCATGATATTGAGAAGCCTGGAGAACAAGTCCACATCCCGAAACAAGATGCAAACATATTATGAAGTTTCTGTAGATGCATCAGAATCTTCGAGATCAACAGGTGCACGTGCAACTACTCAATGATCTTGTGAAGCATATGTGGATCCACAATGGAAACCAAGGAGGAAACCAAGGAGTTTAATGTTTGAATTGTGCACACACACACACAAAAAAGATATGCAGTGGACCTTATCCAACTTGCTAATATTTATTCTAAGGACGAGGAGCAAGGCTCAGTAGGCATAGGACATGCAGTATCTTATCTGTGACATGCCATCCGTAAGTTGTCAATGTGTTCATGTAGGATCGAAAGTATGTCTAGAGGGGGTGATTAGACTACTTGACCAAATAAAAATATTATCATTTTCCCAATTTTAGTTGTGGGCGGATTTTAGCAAGTTGTACAAGTCAAGCAATCTACCTACACATGCAATTCTAAGAGTATAGCAGCGGAAAGTAGAACATTGCACATGAAGGTAAAGGGAAGGGTTTGAAGAGAGCAAACGCAATTGAGACACGGTATTTTTGGCGTGGTTCTGATAGGTGGTGCTATCGTACATCCACGTTGATGGAGACTTCAACCCATGAAGGGTAACGGCTACGCGATTCCACAGAGGGCTCCACCTATGAAAGGTCCATGAAGAAGCAACGTTGTCTATCCCACCATGGCCATCGTCCACGAAGGACTTGCCTCACTCGGGTAGATCTTCACGGGGTAGGCGATCTCCTTGCCCTTACAAACTTTTTGGTTCAACTCCACAATATGTCGGAGGCTCCCAAGCGACACCTAACCAATCTAGGAGACACCACTCTCCAAAAGGTAATATACGGTGTGTTGATGATGAAATCCTTGCTCTTGTGCTTCAAATGATAGCCCCCCTAACACCCAACTCTTTCTTACATATTTGGATATGGTGGAGGAAGAATTGGAGTGGAAAGCAACTTGGGGAAGGCTAGAAATCAAGATTCTCGTGGTAGGATTGGAATGTCTTGATCTCAACACATAAGTAGGTGGTTCTCTCTCAGAAAATGAATGGTGGAAGTGTAGGCACGTTATGATGGCTCTCTCTCTCTCTCTCTCTCTCTCTCTCTCTCTCTCTCTCTCTGAATGAGGGGGTGGAGGGGAATATATAGCCCCCACACAAAATCCAACGGTTACACACATTTGACTCAACTCGGTGAGACCAAATAGGTGAACTCGGTGCCACTGATTGGTTCAAACAGGTGAACGTTAGGAATCTCGGTGAGACCGACTTGAACAACTCGGTGGGGTCGATGTGCAAGGGCTTAGGGAAAACTTCATCTCGGTGGGACCGACTGAATCAACTCCGTGAGACCGAAGTGCACAATGGGCACACACACACACAGTCTGTCAAGCAAACTCGGTGAGACTGAAATAATTGCAACTGTCAACAGAGAGTTGGCAAGGCCATCTCGGTGAGACCGAGATTCGTATCGGTGTGACCGAACTGTTAGGGTTATAGGCAGTGGCTATGTCAAATGAACTCAGTGGTCCAGGTTGAAAATATCGGTGGGGCCGAGTTTGGAATTAGGGTTTGGACATATTTGGATGGAGAAAGTGGCCAGGGTTTTGGAGCAATATCACTAAGCACTTGAGCAATTAGATCATTAAACAACACCTCATCCCCTTTTAATAGTATTGGCTTTCCTATGGACTCAATGTGATCTTGGATCACTAAAATAGAAATGAAGAGTCTTGAGCTTTTTCCAATCTTTGTCCTTTGAATTTTGAGGGGTCCACATCTCTAATCCATGTCATGCCAATCATTGAACATCCTGAAATATTTATCTTGAAGGAATGTTAGTTCAATGAGCTATATGTTTTTTATGAATTACCAAAACCACCTGGGGATTAGTTACACTTTCAATCCCCCCCTTATGCTAACTAATGACAATATATAGATCAAAGCTTCGACAAATTTGTGCACTATTAAAATTTGCATCATAGATTAAATGAATGAATTGCATCATAGCTTTGGGAAGTATGTGATAAGAAAGAGCTCTCTCTAAATTTGTGCACTATTAAAATTTGCGTTTGAATGCAAATGCACAACCAATTAGGATCATGGGTCATTCTTCCATGTCACATACATCTTGGTGGAGCTCACAAAATGATAAGAGTAAAGTAGCATGCACGCATCACCAGGCATAAATGAATGATCATACACAAACAAACATATAGATAAGCAATAATCACACATTAAGCATAGTATGATCATCCACACAACCAAACAAAGTATATCACGAGCATAAACGAGCAAATAGCACAAAACAAACGAACGAAGTAGCAAGGCAATAAACACCAAAGAGGCAAAAGACTCTCTGCTACTTCTTGAGCTTGCGTTGTATTCCCTCGAAGAGGAAAGGATGATGCAGCTGAAGGAAATATGCCCTAGAGGCAATAATAAAGTTATTATTTATTTCCTTATATCATGATAAATGTTTATTATTCATGCTAGAATTGTATTAACCGGAAACTTAATACATGTGTGAATACATAGACAAAACAGTATGTCCCTAGTATGCCTCTACTAGACTAGCTCATTGATCAAAGATGGTTATGTTTCCTAGCCATAGACATGAGTTGTCATTTGATCAACGGGATCACATCATTAGGAGAGTGATGTGATGGACAAGACCCATCCGTTAGCATAGCACTATGATCGTTTAGTTTAACTGCTATTGCTTTCTTCATGACTTATACATGTTCCTATGACTATGAGATTATGCAACTCCCGAATACCGTAGGAACACCTTGTGTGCTATCAAACGTCACAACGTAACTGGGTGATCATAAAGATGCTCTACAGGTGTCTCCGAAAGTATTCGTGGTGTTGGCATAGATCAAGATTAGGATTTGTCACTCCGAGTGTCGGAGAGGTATCTCTGGGCCCTCTCGGTAACACACATCACAATAAGCCTTGCAAGCAAAAGACTAATGAGTTAGTCACGAAATGATGTGTTACGGAACGAGTAAAGAGACTTGCAGGTAACGAGATTGAACTAGGTATAGAGATACCGACGATCGAATCTCGGGCAAGTAACATACCGTTTGACAAAAGGAACAACGTATGTTGTTATGCGGTTCTGACCGATAAAAGATCTTCGTAGAATATGTAGGAGCCAATATGAACATCCAGGTTCCGCTATTGGTTATTGACCGGAGATGAGTCTCGGTCATGTCTACATAGTTCTCGAACCCGTAGGGTCCGCACGCTTAACGTTTGATGACGATCGGTATTATGAGTTTTTGAGTATTGATGTACCGAAGGTAGTTCGGAGTCCCAGATGAGATCACGGACATGACGAGGAGTCTCGGAATGTCCGAGACATAAAGATTGATATATTGGACGGCTATATTCGGACACCGGAAGTATACCGGAAAAGTTTCGGATTTATCGGGAATGCCGGAGGGGGTTACCGGAACCCCCTACGAGAGGGGATGGTCCATAGTGGGCCTAAAGGGTGAGATAGAGGCAGCCCATAGGGCTGGCCGGCGCCCCCACCTAGGAATCCTAGTTGGACTAGGATTGGGGGGCGCCACCTCTCCTATTCCTTTCCCCCTTCTTCCTTTCGGTGAATCCTACTAGGAATAGGATTGCAATCCTATTCCTAGTAGGAGTCCACCCCTAGCCGCACCATAGAGGTTGGCCGGCCCTCCCTCCCTTGCTCCTTTATATACGGGGGCAGGGGGCACCCAAAGACACACAAGTTGAATTGTTTAGCCGTGTGCGGTGCCCCCCTCCACAGAATCACACCTCGGTCGTACCATCGCGGAGCTTAGGCGAAGCCCTGCGCCGGTGAACACATCATATCCGTCACCACGCCGTCGTGCTGACGAAACTCTCCCGTGAAGCTCAACTGGATCATGAGCTCGTGGGACGTCATCAAGCTGAACGTGTGCTGAACGCGGAGGTGCCGTACGTTCGGTGCTTGATCGGTTGGATCGCGAAGAAGTTCGACAACATCAACCGCGTCACTTGACGCTTCCGCTCCCGGTCTACGAGGGTACGTAGACACACTCTCCCCTCTCGTTGCTATGCATCTGGTAGATAGATCTTGCGTGATCGTAGGAAAATTTTAAAATACTACGTTCCCCAATAGTGGCATCATGAGCCAGGTCTATGCGTAGATGATATGCACGAGTAGAACACAATGAGATTGTGGACGATACTAGTCATACTGCTTACCAGCATGTCATACTTTGCTTCGGCGGTATTGTGAGATGAAGCGGCCCGGACCGACATTACGCGTACGCTTACGCGAGACTGGTTTCACCGTTACGAGCACTCGTTGCTTAAAGGTGACTGGCGGGTGTCTGTCTCTCTCACTTTAGCTGAATCAAGTGTGGCTACGCCCGGTCCTTGTGAAGGTTAAAACAGCACATACTTGACGAAACATCGTTGTGGTTTTGTATGCGTAGGTAAGAACGGTTCTTGCTAAAGCCCGTAGCAGCCACGTAAAACTTGCAACAAACAAAGTAGAGGACGTCTAACTTGTTTTTGCAGGGCATGTTGTGATGTGATATGGTCAAGACATGATGAGTTATACGGGTTTTTGTATGAGATGATCATGTTTTGTGAAGGTGATAATGACGGTGCTTTGGAGATGGAGATCAAAAGCACAAGATGATGATGGCCATATCATGTCACATATTTTGATTGCATGTGATGTTTATCTTATTATGCTTCTTATTTTGCTTAGAACGACGGTAGCATTATAAGATGATCCCTTACTAAATTTCAAGGTATAAGTGTTCTCCCTGAGTATGCACCGTTGCGAAAGTTCGTCGTGCCGAGACACCACATGATGATCGGGTGTGATAAGCTCTACGTTCAAATACAACGGGTGTAAGCCAGTTTTGCACACGCAGAATACTCGGGTTAAACTTGACGAGCCTAGCATATACAGATATGGCCTCGGAACACTGGAGACCGAAAGGTCGAGCGTGAATCATATAGTAGATATGATCAACATAAGATGTTCACCATTGAAACTACTCCATCTCACGTGATGATCAGACATGGTTTAGTTGATTTGGATCACGTGATCATTTAGATGACCAGAGGGATGTCTATCTAAGTGTGAGTTCTTAAGTAATATGATTAATTGAACTTTAATTTATCATGAACTTAGTCCTGGTAGTATTAGCATATCTATGTTGTAGATCAATAGCTCGCGATGTTGCTCCCCGTTTATTTTTCATATGTTCCTAGAGAAAACCAAGTTGAAAGATGTTAGTAGCAATGATGCGGAATTGTTCCGTGATCTGAGGATTATCCTCATTGCTGCACAGAAGAATTATGTCCTTGATGCACCGCTAGGTGACAGACCTATTGCAGGAGCAGATGTAGACGTTATGAACGTTTTGACAAAAGCTCGATATGATGACTACTTGATAGTTTAAGTGCACCATGCTTTACGGCTTAGAACCGGGACTTCAAAAACGTTTTGAACGCCACGGAGCATATAAGATGTTCCAAGAGTTGAAATTAGTATTTCATACTCATGCCCATGTCGAGAGGTATAAGACCTCTGACAGTACTTTGCCTACAAGATGGAGGAGAATAGCTCAACCAGTGAGCATGTGCTCAGATTGTCTGGGTACTACAATTACTTTAATCAAGTGGGAGTTAATCTTCCAGATAAGATAGTAATTGACAAAGTTCTCTAGTCACTATCACCAAGTTAGTAGAACTTCGTGATGAACTATAAATATGCAAGGGATGACGAAAGGAATTCCCAGCTCTTCGCGATACTGAAGTAGGCGAAGGTAGAAATCATGAAAAAGCATCAAGTGTTGATGGTTAGCAAGACCACTAGTTTCAAGAAAAAGGGCAAAGGGAAAGAAAGGGAACTTCAAAAAGAATAGCAAGTCAGTTGCTACTTCCACGAAGAAACCCAAAGCTAAACTCAAGCCTGAAACTAAGTGCTTCTACTGCAAAGGAAATGGTCACTGGAAGTGGAACTGCCCTAGATACTTGGCGGATAAGAAGGATGGCAAAGTGAACAAAGGTATATTTGATATACAGATTATTAATGTGTATTTTACTAGTGTTCATAGCAACTCCTCGGTATTTGATATTGGTTCAGTTGCTAAAGATTAGTAACTCAAAATGGGAGTTGCATAATGAACAGAAACTAGTTAAAGGATGAAGTGACGATGTGTATTGGAAATAGTTCCAAGATTGATATGATCATCATCGCACACTCCCTATACTTTCGGGATTAGTGTTGAACCTAAATAACTGTTATTTGGTGTTTGTGTTGAGCATGAATGTGATTTGATCATGTTTATTGCAATACGGTTATTCATGTAAGTTAGAGAATAATTGTTGTTCTGTTTACATGAATAAAACCTTCTATGGTCATACACCCAATGAAAATAGTTTATTGGATCTCGATCGTGTGATACACATATTCATAATATTGAAGCCAAAATATGCAAGGTTAATAATGATAGTGCAACTTATTTGTGGCACTGCCGTTTAGGTCATATTGGTGTAAAACGCATGAAGAAACTCCATAAAGATGGACTTTTGGAATCACTTGATTATGAATCACTTGGTGCTTGCGAACCATGCCTCATGGGCAAGATGACTAAAACTCCGTTCTCCGGAACTATGGAGCGAGCAACATATTTGTTGGAAAATCATACATACTGATGTATGCGGACCAATGAGTGTTGAAGCACGCGGCGGGTATCGTTATTTTCTGACCTTCACTGATGATTTGAGCAGATATGGGTATATCTACTTAATGAAACACAAGTCTGAAACATTTGAAAAGTTCAAAGAATTTCAGAGTGAAGTAGAGAATTATCGTAACAAGAAAATAAAGTTCCTACGATCTGATCGTGGAGGAGAATATTTGAGTTACGAGTTTGGTCTTCATTTGAAACAATGTGGAATAGTTTCACAGCTCACGCCACCCGGAACACCACAGCATAATGGCGTGTCCGAACGTCGTAACCGTACTTTATTGGATATGGTGCGATCTATGATGTCTCTTACCGATTTACCACTATCGTTTTGGGTCATGCATTAGAGACAGCTGCATTCACGTTAAATAAGGGCCTCATCTGAATCCATTGAAACAACGCCTTAAAAACTATGGTTTGGCAAGAAACCAAAGTTGTTGTTTCTTAAAGTTTGGGACTGCAATGCTTATGTAAAAAAAAAAGTTTCGACATGATAAGTTCAAACCCAAACCGGAGAAGTAAATCTTCATAGGATACCCAAAAGAGACTGTTGGGTACACCTTCTATCACAGATCCGAAGGCAAAATATTCGTTGCTAAGAACGGATCCTTTCTTGAAAAAGAGTTTCTCTCGAAAGAAGTGAGTGGGAGGAAAGTAGAACTTGATGAGGTAATTGTACCTTCTCCCATATTGGAAAGTAGTACATCACAGGAAATTGTTCCAGTGATTCCCACACCAATTAGTGAGGAAGTTGATGATAATGATCATGAAACTTCGGATCAAGTTTCTACTGAACGTCGTAGATCAACCAGAGTACGTTCCGCACCAGAGTGGTACGGCAACCCAGTTCTGGAAATCATGTTACTAGACCATGATGAACCTACGAACTATGAGGAAGCGATGATGAGCCCAGATTCCGCAAAATGGCTTGAAGCCATGAAATCTGAGATGGGATCCATGTATGAGAACAAAGTGTGGACTTTGGTTGACTTGCCCGATGATCGGCAGGCCATCGAAAATAAATGGATTTTCAAGAGGAAGACCGACGCTGACGGTAATGTTACTATTTACTAAAGCTCGACTTGTTGCGAAAGGTTTTCGACAAGTTCAAGGAGTTGACTACGATGAGACTTTCTCACCTGTAGCGATGCTTAAGTCTGTCCGAATCATGTTAGCAATTGCCACATTTTATGAAATCTGGCAAATGGATAACAAAACTGCATTCTTTAATGATTTTATTAAAGAAAAATTGCATATGATGCAACCCGAAGGTTTTGTCAATCCTAAAGGTGCTAACAAAGTATGCAAGCTCCAGCGATCCATCTATGGACTCGTGCAAGCATCTCGGAGTTGGAATATACGCTTTGATGAGGTGATCAAAGCATATGGTTTTATACAGACTTTTGGAGAAGCCTGTATTTACAAGAAGTGAGTGGGAGCACTACAACCTTTCTGATAAGTATATGTAAATGACATATTGTCGATCGGAAATGATGTAGAATTTTCTGGAAAGCATAAAAGGATATTTGAATAAAAGTTTTTCAATGAAAGACCTCGGTGAAGCTGCTTACATATTGAGCATCAAGAATCTATATAGATCAAGATGCTTGATAAGACTTTCAATGAGTACATAACTTGATAAGATTTTGAAGTAAGTTCAAAATGGATCAGTCAAAGAAGAAGTTCTTGCCTTATTTGTAAGGTGTGAAGTTGAGTAAGACTCAAATCCAGACCACGGCAGAAAAATATAGAGAGAATGAAAGTCATTCCCTATGCCTCAGCCATAGGTTCTATAAAGTATGCCATGCTATGTACAAAACACGTTGTGTACCTTGCCAAGAGTTTGACAAGGAGGTACAATAGTGATCCAGGAGTAGATCACTGTACAGCGGTCAAAATTATCCTTAGTAATTGGATGACTAAGGAAATATTTCTCGATTATGGAGGTGATAAAGAGTTCGTCGTAAAGGGTTACGCCGATACAAGCTTTGACACTAAATCCAGATAACTCTAAGTATCAATCTGGATGCATATTGAAAGTGGGAGCAATTAGCTAGAGTAGCTCCATGCAGAGCATTGTAGACATAGAAATTTGCGAAATACATAGGGATCTGTATATGACAGACCCGTTGACTAAACTTCTCTCACAAGCAAAACATGATCACACCTTATTACTCTTGGGTATTAATCACATAGCGATGTGAACTAGATTATTGACTCTAGTAAACCCTTTGGGTGTTGGTCACATAACGATGTGAACTATCGGTATTAAATCACATGGCGATGTGAGCTAGATTATTGACTCTAGTGCAAGTGGGAGACTGAAGGAAATATGCCCTAGAGGCAATAATAAAGTTATTATTTATTTCCTTATATCATGATAAATGTTTATTATTCATGCTAGAATTGTATTAACCGGAAACTTAATACATGTGTGAATACATAGACAAAATAGTATGTCCCTAGTATGCCTCTACTAGACTAGCTCATTGATCAAAGATGGTTATGTTTCCTAGCCATAGACATGAGTTGTCATTTGATCAATGGGATCACAACATTAGGAGAATGATGTGATGGACAAGACCCATCCGTTAGCATAGCACTATGATCGTTTAGTTTTACTGCTATTGCTTTCTTCATGACTTATACATGTTCCTATGACTATGAGATTATGCAACTCCCGAATACCGTAGGAACACCTTGTGTGCTATCAAACGTCACAACGTAACTGGGTGATCATAAAGATGCTCTACAGGTGTCTCCGAAAGTATTCGTGGTGTTGGCATAGATCAAGATTAGGATTTGTCACTCCGAGTGTCGGAGAGGTATCTCTGGGCCCTCTCGGTAACACACATCACAATAAGCCTTGCAAGCAAAAGACTAATGAGTTAGTCACGAGATGATGTGTTACAGAACGAGTAAAGAGACTTGCCGGTAAACGAGATTGAACTAGGTATAAAGATACCGACGATCGAATCTCGGGCAAGTAACATACCGTTTGACAAAAGGAACAACGTATGTTGTTATGCGGTTCTGACCGATAAAAGATCTTCGTAGAATATGTAGGAGCCAATATGAACATCTAGGTTCCGCTATTGGTTATTGACCAGAGATGAGTCTCGGTCATGTCTACATAGTTCTCGAACCCGTAGGGTCCGCACGCTTAACGTTTGATGACGATCGGTATTATGAGTTTTTGAGTATTGATGTACCGAAGGTAGTTCGGAGTCCCGGATGAGATCACGGACATGACGAGGAGTCTCGGAATGTCCGAGACATAAAGATTGATATATTGGACGGCTATATTCGGACACCGGAAGTATACCGGAAAAGTTTCGGATTTATCGGGAATGCCGGAGGGGGTTACCGGAACCCCCTACGAGAGGGGATGGTCCATAGTGGGCCTAAAGGGTGAAAGAGAGGCAGCCCATAGGGCTGGCCGGCGCCCCCACCTAGGAATCCTAGTTGGACTAGGATTGGGGGGGCGCCACCTCTCCTATTCCTTTCCCCCTTCTTCCTTTCGGTGAATCCTACTAGGAATAGGATTGCAATCCTATTCCTAGTAGGAGTCCACCCCTAGCCGCACCATAGAGGTTGGCCGGCCCTCCCTCCCTTGCTCCTTTATATACGGGGGTAGGGGGGCACCCAAAGACACACAAGTTGAATTGTTTAGCCGTGTGCGGTGCCCCCCTCCACAGAATCACACCTCGGTCGTACCGTCGCGGAGCTTAGGCGAAGCCCTGCGCCGGTGAACACATCATATCCGTCACCACGCCGTCGTGCTGACGAAACTCTCCCGTGAAGCTCAACTGGATCAAGAGCTCGTGGGACGTCATCAAGCTGAACGTGTGCTGAACGCGGAGGTGCCGTACGTTCGGTGCTTGATCGGTTGGATCGCGAAGAAGTTCGACAACATCAACCGCGTCACTTGACGCTTCCGCTCTCGGTCTACGAGGGTACGTAGACACACTCTCCCCTCTCGTTGCTATGCATCTGGTAGATAGATCTTGCGTGATCGTAGGAAAATTTTAAAATACTACGTTCCCCAATAGCAGCACAGTAGCGTAAGTATTTCCCTTAGTTTTTGAGAACCAAGGTATCAATCTAGTAGGAGACCACGCGCAAGTCCCTCGCACCTGCACAAACAAATAAGAACTTCGCAGCCAACGCGATAAGGAGTTGTCAATCCCTTTACGGTCACTTACGAAAGTGAGATCTGATAGAGATGATAGTTTGATATTTTTTTTTATTTTTGGATATAAGAACAGAAAGTAAAAGCGGAAAAGTAAAGTAGATTGTAGATTGATATGTTGAGAATAGACCCGGGGGCCATAGTTTTCTCTAGTGGCTTCTCTCATGATAGCGATATTCTACGGCGGGTAAACAAATTACTGTCGATCAATTGATAGAAAAGCGAATACTTATGAGACTATCTAGGCATGATCATTATATATAGGCATCACGTCCGAAACAAGTAGACCGAAACGATTCTGCATCTACTACTATTACTCCACACATCAACCGCTATCCAGCATGCATCTAGAGTATTAAGTTCATAAGAACAGAGTAACGCCTTAAGCAAGATGACACGATGTAGAGGGATAAACTAGAACATAGTGATATAAACCCCATCTTTTTATCCTCGATGGCAACAATACAATACGCGCCTTGCTGCCCCTATTGTCACTGGGAAAGGACACCGCAAGATTGAACCCAAAGCCAAGCACTTCTCCCATTGCAAGAACTATAGATCTAGTAGGCCAAACCAAACCAATAATTCGAAGAGACTTGCAAGGATATTGTAATCATACATAAAGAGTTCAGAAAAGAACCAAATATTTCTCATAGATAATCTTGATCATAAACCCACAATTCATCGGATCTTGACAAACACACCGAAAAAAGAGATTACATCGAATAGATCTCCTCGAAGACCGAGGAGAACTTGGTATTGAGATCCAAAGAGAGAGAAGAAGCAATCTAGATACTAGCTATGGACCCAAAGGTGTGTGGTAAACTACTCACAACTCATGGTGAGGCGATGATGATGATGTAGAAGCACTCCGCGGAAGATCCCCCCTTCGGCGGAGCTCCAGAACAGGCCCCAAGATGGGATCTCACGGGAACAGAAGGTTGCAGCTGTGGAACTAGGGTTTTCTCTGTTGTTCTGATGGTTTCGGGGTACGTAGGTATATATATAGGAGGAAGGAGGGCACCGGGGGCCAAACGTGGGGCCCACGAGGCAGGGTAGGGGCGCGCCCCCTGTAATGCCCAGGATGGGACTATATCTCCTACGTGTCGAGGCACGACTTAGAGACATAACCCCATGCTGGAATGATCGCAAGTTTGGTATCTTTGCACAACTCATGTAAAAGATGGGGATGGAAAACATAAAATAGTTGGCTTACACTCGCCACGTCACACAAATACAATACATGTCTCAATCATCATTCAATAAAACATCACAGCCCTCTAAGGGTAAAATCCAAATGACAAGATACCAAACATAATTTAAATCCACAGGTCGGATCGAATCCTAGTAGAAGTCTCCACTACTGATCATCCGGATAACGAACATAGTATCGACTACGCTCCTCGTCGTACTCCCAGTCTAGCTCGGTGCCATCACCTGGATAGCTCACCACTGGACCTGCATCTGGTGTGTTGAAGTAACTGTGAGCCACAGAGGACTCAGCAATCCCGTTCCCGGGTAACAAGACTATTTAAGCCTTGGGAGAGGTTAAGGCTGAAGAAAAGAACAGCAACTAGCACTAGCTTACGTGAGAGAGTGCGAGAAGAGAAGGCCTCGGTCGAGAGATGATCACGAAGTGATCCTAGCTAAAACTCAACAAACATAACCCCACCGTGTTCAACTCCCGAATCCCTATTCGGAAATTGATAGTCACGGTACACACGCTGGTAGTGTATTAGAACAATGTGTCAAGTTATCTACAACCGGATATTAACAAGCTCCCATCTGCCACATAACCGCGGGCACGGCTTTCGAAAGTTCATAACCCTACAGGGGTGTTCCAACTTGGCCCATTACAAGCCCACGATCCACGGAGTCGCAACTCCAAGGTGGGAAGACCCGAGTATTCTCGGAATCCCGTGCTCAAGATACTCCGAACTAAGGTAAGGCTAATCCAGCAAATCCTCCCAGCGTGTCGACACCCTGATAGTAGCCGCACGTATCTAGTCTCAGGACACGTCCGGATGGGCGATCCCACAGGTTTTTACCAAACCTCGAGTTTCCTCGTGGTGGCCCCGCGTAACCCCCAGTTTGGACCAACACTCATGTGGAGCACTGGCCCGGGTTGTAGAATTAAGAAAGAGGGTTAATTACTCCCTATGCAAGTTTATTAGTTATTAGGCAAATAGTACCAATGTTGGGACTTGCTGGAAAAGACTTAGCACTTAGCGATTTATCGAGGGGGTCCCATAAACCCCAACCGTGTTAGAAACGCATAATCAAGGAACATAACACCGGTTTAAACGGTTCCTAACGGCATGAGTGGAACAAATCACCAAGCAAAAGGCTTAGCCTTCCACCCTTGCCAATATATAGATGATTTCATTTTAAGCATTTATATAGTGTGATATAACCCAACAAAACTTCAACATGAAGCAAGCATCTTCAATCTTCACCTGCAACTAGCAATGCTATAAGAGGGGCTGAGCGAAGCGTACTTAGCCATTCAACGGTTTGCATAGGTAGGGTGGTTAAACAGGTTCATGGTTACAAGTAGGAGGCTGACATGAAATACATGGGCATCGAGGCAAAACTATAGAGCGGAACTACTAGCAATAGGCAAAGATAGTAATGTTATCGGGGTTCGGTCATCTTGCCTGAAGAGTAGTCGTTCGGATCGTAAGAAGGGTCCTCGTGCTCAACCTCGGTAGTAACCTCGTGCTCGTACTCGTACTCGGTCTCAGCTTCCGGCTCTAAACAATACAATCACACAAGGCACGAATCAACAAGATGCAATGCGCACACAAAAATGATGGATCCACTATGAGAGCACACGGAGCACGGAAAAATAAACATTCAAGCAAAAGCTTCAAAACATGATAACAATAGGATATTATGAATCTACAGGGAAAATCAATCAAGTTTCATATAAGACTTGCTGGAATCGGAGCTACGGGCTAAAAGTTATGCCCGAAACAAGAAATAGGCGAAAGCTGAAAATTACAGCCACATAGCAACTTCGGAGCACTAGATAAATAAGCTACAGCACTCAAACAACATGGCAAAGAGCATGAACAGAAACTAGACATATCCTACAGCAATTAAGTCCAAAGGTGCACCCCCAAAGGAGCCACGGATCAATAGCAACAAGCTTGGACATATTGAACTTGACAACAAAATTCTGACAGCAGAATTTTATTGAAACTTTGGAGCAAAAGTTAACTATGCTACAGCCACTTAAATAAGCATGTGAGAACATGAATGGAAAGGCAACAATATATACTACAAGGAACCATCAAGAGTCACTCCAAAACTATCATGGTTTGTCCTAGAACAGCACGCAAACATGGCATCGGAACATTACAGATTCCAGACTTAGTGAAAATCCACTAAGTGTTAAAACAGCAGTTTCGTCATGGCATCTAAAAGAGCAAGTATAAGTCACCTCGAAACTAAACATGGCAAGTGGTAAGCACCACATCAAAGTACACAAGATGGTGATTCCGAAACATACAAGCATGCATCATGGAGATAACCACAACGATAGCAATGAGCTCAACAAGATGGCATTTCATAACAAGTCTAACAACATAACAGCCACATGGCACTTTGCAATGAAGATAAACATGGCAAGATTAAATCTATCATGCAACCTATCACAAGCAACATGTAGAGCATGGCAAGACGAACACGTGGACATGTCATTTGCATCATTCGGATAAACGAGCTAAAAGATATCACTATGCAAAGATGGCATAAAAACAACACATAGCAGCAGTTATATCGGGATGCACTCTTGCAACAGAAAAATAGGCATCTAGATGATCTCAAACATGCATGGCACAAAGGAATGAATCGTAGTGCTAGTCACCACGAACGTCTGGACACCTCATTTGCGCAAAACGGATCAACACACAAGAAGTTATCATCATCTGAAATCAGCATCAGCACACAAAACCAAACTGGGACTTAGAAGGATTTTAGGGGGTCAACCTTCAGATCTGAACAGGAGCGGGCCGGAACTGCAGATCGGGCGTGGCCCGTGGAGAAGCGGCGGCGGGGAAGTGGGCCTCGGCCGGCTCGGGGCAGCGGCCCAGCGGCGCTGGCGGCTCGTCCTGGGGCGCTGCAGTGCGTCGGCTCGGGCCTTGGCCTGGGAAGGGTCGGCCCGACGAGCTGCCTCGGCCTGGAGGCGATGTGGCTGGAGAGGCGGTGGCGACTGGGCCGCGCGGGCGTTGAGGCCGGCCCAGGCGGGGCTGCTGGGGTCGCCCTCGGTCGAACTGGCCGATCGGGCCCTGGCGGCGGAGAGGCGAAGCGCTGGGGGCGGTCGGGCCCAGGCTGGCGGAGGGAGGCCCAGTCGGCGGCCGATCGAAGGCGAGCTGGGCCGCGGTGGCGATGTGGTCCAGCGGCGGCTCGGAGGAGCGGGATCTGGCGGCTGGGCCTTCGGTGGCGCTGGCGAACGCCCAGGCGGTCAACGGATCTGGCGCTCGATCGAATCGGGGGTGCTGGATCCTTCCCGATCCAGTGAACTGGCGGCGGCGGCTTCGATGCTGGGATCAAACCGGCGGGATTCGAGGAGGGAACAGCCAAGTGGCGTTTTGGATCTGGTGTGGCACGAAAATTGAGGGAAGGAGGGGCTAGAGGTAGGTGGAGGTGGGTTAGGCTGCCAAAAATGGCATGGGGGATGTTTATATAGGGTAGGTGCTAGGGTTTGAGGGATTTGGGGGGTTTTAGAGCCCTCCGATCGCGATCCGACGGATCCGATCACGAGGGGAGTTAAGATGGGCCAAGAGGAGGGAAGTGGGCTGTTGGAGGGGTGTCTTGGGCCACAAAGTGGAGGCACTTTGAGCCCACACGAATAACTGTTGGGGTAGCAAACGGACTCGAAACGCGACGAGATTTGACAGGCGGGTTACACACACCAAAACAACAACACACGACAAGTCTCGCGCCAAACC
>LR738715.1:258798401-258808459 GCA_902687465.1 Secale cereale | reverse complement strand
GAGATATATTATATGCCCAAAAGGGAAAGTATTACATCCGGGGCATTACAAACTCTCCTCTACTACAAAAAGATCTCGTCCCGAGATCTAGGACTGGAAAAAGGAAGGGTACTCGGAACAAAGATGATCTTCTCGTTCCCACGTAGCTTCTCGGTCGGTGTGATGTGACCACTTGACTTTCAAGAATTTGATGGACTTGTTGCGTGTCTTGCGCTCGGTTTCTTCGAGAATAGCAACGGGATGCTCTCGGTAGGACAAATCTTGTTGAAGATCAATCTCTTCAAAAGGAATCATGCGTTCAGGTGCCTTGAAGCATTTGCGAAGTTGAGACACATGGAACACATCATGAACATTGGCGAAGTTGGAAGGGAGCTCAAGTTGATAGGCTAGATCGCCTCTTTTGCCAAGAATCTTGAAAGGTCTGACGTATCTAGGAGCAAGCTTTCCTTTGATACCGAATCTTTGGGTGCCTTTCATCGGAGAAACACGGAGATAAACATGATCACCAATGTTGAAGGCCAAATCACGATGCTTGCCGTCATAGTAGCTCTTCTGACGCGACTGAGCGGCCTTGAGATTCTCACGTATGACTTTGCACATCTCTTCGGCCTCTGAGATCAAGTCATTGCCAAGAAGTTGACGTTCACCTGTTTCAGACCAGTTGAGAGGGGTACGACACTTTCTGCCATAGAGGATTTCAAACGGAGCTTTGCCGGCACTTGCTTGAAAGCTGTTGTTGTAAGAGAACTCGGCAAATGGAAGGCAGTCTTCCCATTTCATGCCAAAAGATATGACACAGGCTCTGAGCATGTCTTCTAGAATCTGATTCACTCGCTCGACTTGACCACTAGTCTGAGGGTGAAAAGCAGTGCTGAACCTGATCTTAGTGCCCATGGCGGACTGAAAGGAGTCCCAGAACTTTGAAGTGAACAAACTTCCACGGTCTGAGGAGATGACTTGAGGAATGCCATGTAAAGACACAATTCTGGAAGTGTACAACTCTGCAAGTTGAGCTGCATTGATGGATTCTTTGACTGGAAGGAAGTGAGCGACTTTGGTAAGCTTGTCAATCACCACGAAGATAGAATCATTCCCTCTCTTGGACTTAGGAAAGCCAGTGACGAAATCCATTTCAATGTGGTCGAATTTCCACTCGGGAATGGGAAGAGGTTGGAGAAGACCGGCTGGACGTTGATGCTCTGCCTTCACTCTTCTGCAAACATCACATTCGTTCACGAATTGGGCAATCTCCCTTTTCATGCGTGTCCACCAGTAAGATTGCTTGAGGTCTTGGTACATCTTGGAACTGCCGGGATGAATGGAAAGGAGAGAATCATGTGCTTCTTCCATTATGAGCTTCCTGAGATCACCTTTGGGAACAACGAGTCTGTCCTCGAAGAACAAGGTATCTCTCTCGTCAACACGAAAGCACTATTATTTAGGAGTGCCCTTTGCAATACCATGTTTCACCTTCTGCACCATGGCATCACTGAGTTGGGCCTCACGGACCTGATCTTCCAAGGTAGGAGCAATTTGAAGATTTGCAAGAAATCCTTGGGGAACAACTTGGAGGTTGAGTTTCCTGAATGCTTCACAAAGCTCAGGCTGGAACGGCTTGATAAGAATGATGTTGCAATATGCCTTCCTGCTCAAGGCATCTGCAATCACATTCGCCTTGCCAGGAGTGTATTCGATGCTGGGATCATACTCTTGGATCATTTCAACCCAACGAGTCTGGCGGAGGTTCAGATTCGGCTGTGTGAAGATGTACTTCAAGCTCTTGTGATCGGTGAAGATGTCGACTTTTCTGCCCAACAACAGATGTCTCCACGTAATCAAAGCATGTACCACAGCTGCTAGCTCGAGATCATGTGTGGGATAGTTCTTCTCACTTGGTTTCAGCTGACGAGAAGTGTATGCCACAATTTTCTTATCTTGCATAAGCACACCACCAAGTCCTTGAAGAGAAGCATCACATAATACTTCATAGGGCTTGGACTCATCTGGAGGAGTAAGAACTGGAGCAGAGACGAGCTTTTCTTTGAGAGTTTTGAATGCCACTTCACACTCTGGAGACCAAAAGTATTTGACATTCTTCTGAAGCAAGTTTGAAAGAGGCTTGGCAATCTTGGAGAAGTTCTCAACGAACATTCTGCAATACCTGGCAAGACCCAGAAAACTGCGGAGTTGCTTGACGTTCTGAGGAGCTTCCCAGTTGACAATTGCTTCAACTTTCTCGAGATTTACCGCAATACCGTCAGCTGAGATGATATGGCCCAGGTACAAAACCTTATCAAGCCAAAATTCGCACTTGGAGAACTTGGCATAGAACTTATGCTCACGAAGTCGATCAAGAACAAGACGTAAGTGCTTTTCGTGATCTTCTTCATTCTTGGAAAACACCAGAATATCATCCAGATACACAAGCACAAACTCGCCGGTATAGGGGTTGAAGATGTAATGCATCATCCTCGAGAAGGTAGGAGGAGCATTGGCGAGACCAAAGGACATGACGGTATACTCGTATGAACCGAAACTCGTTCTGAAGGCAGTCTTGGGAATGTCTTTCTCGCGAATGCGAATTTGGTGATAGCCCATTCGGAGGTCGAGCTTAGAGAACACTTTAGCTCCTTTGAGCTGCTCGAAGAGTTCGTTGATGTTGGGGAGCGGATATTTGTTCTTTATTGTCTTCTTGTTCAATGGCCGGTAATCGATGCAGAGACGTTCTGTCAGGGATATTACTAGCAGGTATGAACCAGCTAGTGTAAACCGGCTTAGTTATATTATACTTGGTTGTAATGTTCAGTAAAGGCTACGGCCCATAAGATCTTAGGGCCCGTGTATAGAATTATGGTTTGTAAACCGCTAAGCGATGTAACTTGAGAGATAAGGAAGAAAGGACAGAGACCGAGGCGGACACGAGTATGAGCCGGCCTCGGGACTCTGTAAACCGGACCAGGCGTCGCCTCTATATAAAGGGACGACCCGGCGATGGTTCAGGGAGAAGCAAGAATCAACCCGTCGAGACTACAGGCAAGCGATCCGCTCCCTGTAAACCGACGCCCAAGCAATACCAAACCAACTAGACGTAGGCTTTTACCTTCATCGAAGGGGCCGAACTAGTATAAACTCTCTCTGTCCTTTGTGTGCTATGAACCCCTTCAAGCTAACCCGTGCGATGGTTCCATCATCAAGTCCGCTAAACCGGACATCTGCCGTGCTAATTCCACGACAGTTGGCGCCCACCGTGGGGCCTCCGCACGATGGTTTCGAGTTCTTGAAGGGCAGCTTTGAAGGGCTCAAGGGTTACGCGGTCGGCCAGATGACCAAGAGTCGCCGCGGCCGGATCTACATCGACGACGCAGGTTGGGGACCGGAGGCCGATTCAATCGAATACGGGTACTGGGTTCCCTTCGGTAGCATCCAAGTCTTCATTGGCAAAATCGGCGAACCGGGACTTGAGTCGGACATCTTCCCCAACATCGTTGAGCCGGCTCAGCGTGCGAGATCGGCCCGGATTTAGCCCGCCATGAAGCATGTGTTCGTTGGAGCAATCCACGGAGTTCGAGCCGAAGACGGATCGGAATCCGATGGTGCAACAGTTGTCTATTCCGACGACGAATCTTCATCCGGAGAAACTGAGTCTCTATATCAGTTGCAGGACGGCCGGTCCGAGGGCGAGTCCGATGGAAACAGTATTCCGGACCCCTTCGACCCGCCAAACCGGGTGGCTGTCTTTATGGCCGGTCCACAGCCCCCAGTGAACGGGACGACAACAGAAGCTGGTGTAGGGGGGAGTGGCCCGGTCCTCTCACCTACTGACGCTCTATCCACCTTGATCGACGAATTCACAGCTAAAGCGGTGGAAGCAATAGCTCCAGCAGACAAGGCGCAGCATGATGCAGAGCTCCTTCAGTTAAAGGGCCAGATTGATCAATTAAAGGAGGATCTGAAAGCAGAGAAGGCAATGATAGCAAGGAGGCAGGAAGAATTGGATGATCAGGCTTTTCACCTAAGGATGGAGCAGGCCTCTACGCAGGGAGTAAGGAGTCGGAAGTACCAATCTCGTATACCGCCGGTTTACGAAGCCACGGATCTGTTTAGAACACCAGGGGCGGGGACTAGCAATAATCCCGCTTTAAACCGAAGGGCACCCCCAGTCAGGGATGAGCCGGTTTAGCAGCCTATTGCGGAGCAAGACCGGCGGATCACGTCTACACCTCACCCATCAGGTCACTATTCGAACCCGTTGGATAACATCGTTGCTGCTGCAGCACGATTGGGCGCTTTACCCGACGAGGGGACATCCCGTGTAGCATTGGAGGCGCGCCGGGTCAAGGAACTGCTTAATACGGCATTGATACAGCAGCAAGCATATTCTCACAGCAGGGAAAGGCTACATTCAACACCACGTCCTAGCCGGAGTTACACTAGGCATTGGGAAGAGCCAGAAGTGTCTAGCAGCGAACGCAGGCGGCATCAGCGCAGACAGGATAATCCGGCAGGTGCAGCGGCACCAGCTCCGGATATAAACCGGGTTAGATCAGGAGCCCGGGAAGAGGTTCGTCAAACAACGCCGGTTCACACAGCCACAGCAGAAACAAGAGTTACGACGAGTTCTTTTGGGATGCAATGTCTTATCCCCGCTTTACGGAGTGTCAAGCTGCCTAAAGATTTTAAAGGGCCCCGCAAGGTACCTAATTACACAGCAGATTTAGCTCCAGAAGCTTGGGTTGAAAGTTATGAGATGGCCATGGAGATGCTGGACGTGGATGAATCAGCTTGTGCAAAGTACTTTACTATGATGCTGGAGGGTACAGCCCGGACCTGGCTGAAGGGTTTACCCCCGAATTCCATCGGATCATGGGGGGAACTGCGTAGCCAGTTTATCAAAAACTTCAAAGATACATGCAAGCAGCCGATGTCAGTGGTGGATCTAGCAGCTTGTGTGCAAGGAGAGCAGGAGTCTATGGCTGCTTGGGTGCGGAGAGTAGCGGAGATCTTGCACTCTTCGAATGGTATCAATCCTAGTACAGCGATAGTGACTTTGGAAAACAATTGCCGGTTTGAATCTCTAAAGTTAAAGCTAGGACGGCTTAAAAGGGATTGCAATGATATGGGAACTCTCATGAGTGCTCTGGTAAAATATGGGGACTCTGATAATACCAAGTATCCAGAAGCTGAAGGAGACAAGGCGGGGAAGGTTAACAAGACTGGTAAACCGGCACAAGTTAATCCGGCTACTACAAGTTTCTTGGGCAAATGAAAGGCAGAAGGCAGCTCTGACTTCGTGGCCAATACTCAAGTTCAAGGGGGCTTTCAGCGTAGCATGGGCAACCCACCTCCACAAACCGGTGGAGGGGCTGTAAGCTGGGACCAAGAGTTAGATCAGCCTTGTCCAAAGCATGGCACGAGAAATCGACCGACAAAGCACACTATAAGAGAGTGCAGGCCCCTTATGGAAGCAATAGTGGGCCGCTTTAATCCTCAGGACAGGCCTCCAAATGGCGGTTCAGGTCCAGGGTTTTATGGTCCGGGTCATCAGGGGAACAGCTCAGGATCAGGATATAGGGGCAATAACGGCGGTTATCAGAACCGGGCTGGTAATCACAATAATCAAGGAAGTTATAATAACCAGGGCAATCAACCGCGTAACCAGGGTGGTTACAATAACCAAGGCAATCAACAGCAGGGCCAAGGGAATTACAATAATCAAGGGAATCAGCAGCGTCAGCAACAGCAGCCGCAATCCGGATATCAGAGTAATCCGAAGGAATTGAGCAGTGGGCAATACCATGTCTTTACCACAAGTCTGTGTAAACGGGATCAGAAGGTTTTAAAGCGGGCAGTTAACGCGGTTGAACCGGCAACACCACAATTTCTGCGCTGGTCAGAACAGCCCATTGTATGGAGCAGGGAAGACCACCCGATGCGGGTGGATAATCCGGGCCACTTGGCCTTGGTGGTGGCACCTCAGGTGGGAGGTTATAAATTCACTAAGGTTCTCATGGACGGTGGTAGTAGCATCAACATCTTGTACTATGAGACTTTCCGTCGTATGGGCCTGACGGATAAGAAGCTAAGACAATCGAACACGGTGTTCCACGGGGTGGTCCCAGGTAAGTCGGCCTATCCGGTTGGAAAGATTGACTTGGAAGTTACCTTTGGAGATGAGCATGATTCCAGGTCAGAGATGATAACTTTCGAAGTCGTCAAGATCAAAAGCCCTTATCACGCTCTGTTTGGGAGGACGGTTTATGCTAAGTTTATGGCTAGGCCATGTTATGTTTATCTGCAGCTCAAAATGCCGGGTCATAAGGGCACGATTACGGTTCATGGAAGCCGCAAGATAGCGGTGGAATGTGAAGAAGGAGATGCAGCTTATGCGGAGGCGGTATGTGCCACAGAAGAGTTAAAATTTTATAAAGATAATGTTGATCCGGCAGATATGACTCCGCTGAAGAAGCCAACTACAGAGCATGATCCGGCGTTGAAGTTTAAATCGGCAGAGGAGACCAAGCAAGTTGATTTTGTGCCAGGAGATTCGTCCAAGCAGTTCACTATCAACGCTAACCTTGATCCCAAATAGGAAAGCGCGCTCATCGAGTTCATCCGTGAGAACCGGGATATCTTTGCATGGAAACCTTCTGACATGCCAGGTATACCGAGGGAACTCGCTGAGCACAATCTTAACATTGATCCGAAATATAAACCGGTTAAACAATATTTGCGCCGCTTCAAGGAAGAGAGGCGCAAGGCTATAGGAGAAGAAGTGGCCAGGCTTTTGGCCGCAGGATTCATAGTGGAAGTTTTTCATCCGGAGTGGTTGGCTAATCTGGTGCTGGTGTTCAAGAAGAATGGGAAGTGGAGAATGTGTGTGGATTACACAGACCTCAATAAAGCTTGCCCAACTGATCCCTTTGCTCTCCCCCGCATTGATCAGATTATCGATGCCACCGCGGGATGTGAGCGGCTAAACTTTTTGGATGCATATTCAGGATATCACCAGATCAAGATGGCAGTTAAAGACCAAGAGAAGACAGCTTTCATAACCCCTTTTGGTGCTTTTTGCTATGTATCTATGCCTTTTGGGCTTAAGAGTGCGCAAGCAACTTATCAGCGTTGCGTTCAGAATTGTCTTAAAGGGCAGATAGGGAGGAATGTTCATGCCTATGTGGATGACATTGTGGTTAAATCAAGGAAGGAAGAGACAATGATAGAGGATCTTAAAGAACTTTCAACAATCTTCGAGCTTATAAGATGATGCTTAACCCGGAGAAGTGTGCTTTTGGTGTTCCGGCAGGTAAACTACTGGGGTTCTTGGTCTCAAACAGAGGAATAGAAGCTAATCCGGAGAAAATCAAGGCCATCACATCTTTGACTAAGCCGGTTTGCATCAACGATGTTCAGCGTATCGCTGGCCGGATCACAGCGTTAAGCCGGTTCATCAGCCGTTTGGGAGAAAAGGCGATCCCGGTTTACCAGATGCTGAGGAAAACAGACCGGTTTATATGGAGTGATGAGGCAAACACAACGTTTGAGGATCTGAAACGGCAATTGGCAAAGCCGCCGGTCCTAGCTGCCCCTATTGACAAGGAGCCGTTGCTGTTATACGTCGCTGCCAATGCACGGGCAGTCAGCGTGGCAATCGTGGTTGAGCGCAAGGAAGCAGGGAAGGAATACCCGGTTCAGCGCCCGGTTTATTACGTGAGTGAAGTACTCATTGAATCCAAGTAGAGGTACCCTCATTGGCAGAAGTTGGTGTATGGCGTGTTCATGGCAAACCGGAAGCTGAAGCACTATTTCCAAGGTCATCCAATAACTGTGGTTAGTTCAGCACCGTTGGGGGACATAATTCAGAACAGGGAAGCTACAGGTAGAGTAGCGAAGTGGGCTATAGAGCTCAGCCCACATGAGTTGAAGTATGTGCCACGCACCGCTATAAAATCTCAGGCATTGGTGGATTTCATCAATGATTGGACAGAGTTGCAAACCCCTGAGGAGAAGCCGGATCTTACTTACTGGACGATTCACTTTGACGGTTCAAGACAGTTGGAAGGCTCGGGGGCTGGAGTTGTTTTAACCTCCCCCCAAGGTGATAAATTTTGTTACGTCCTCCGACTATTGTTTCCTTGTACTAACAATGCAGCGGAATATGAAGCATTACTTCATGGCTTGCGGATGGCGAAGGAGATGAACTTGAGCCGGGTCAAATGTTTTGGCGATTCAGACCTGGTGGCACAGCAAGTTTCAGGCAAGTGGGATTCAAGAGATCCCCTCATGTCAGCTTATAGACGAGAAGTTGAAGCAGTTACAGGATATTTCAAAGGGTATCAGGTGGATCATATAGACCGGCGACGGAACGAAGCGGCCGATGCTCTAAGCCGACTGGGCTCTCAACGTAAACCGATGCCACCAAATACTTTTTTGGATGAATTACACAGTCCTTCGGTTCAAATACCATCGGAGGAAGATCTAGCTGTTCCTGATCCGGAGGCACAGTTAGTTGCAGCGCTTCATGTTATTCCGGATTGGACGCTGCCTTATTTGGCATATTTAAGCCGAGGAGAACTACCAGATGATGAAGAAGAAGCACGGCAGATAATCCGGCATTCTAAGTCCATGACAATTGCAAACGGGGAGCTTCATCATCGCAGTACTTCTGGAGTATTTCAGCGTTGTGTGTCAGCTGAGGAAGGTTGTGAGATTCTTCGCGAAATCCATGAAGGAGATTGTGGGCATCATGCCGGTTCAAAATCGTTGGTCGCCAAAGCGTTCCGACATGGTTTTTATTGGTTAACCGCTCATGCTGATGCGGCGGATCTGGTCCGGAAGTGTGATGCTTGTCAGAAATTTTCGAGACGTGCTCTAGTTCCGGCGCAGGAACTCCGGATGATACCAATAACTTGGCCATTTGCGACTTGGGGGCTTGATATGGTTGGACCCTTCAAGCGATCCCAAGACCAAAAAACTCATCTATTAGTAGCAGTGGATAAGTTTACAAAATGGATTGAAGCAGAGCCTATAAGCAAGTGTGATGTGGCGACAGCAGTCAAATTCATCAAAAAGGTAATTTTCCGGTTTGGTTTTCCGCACAGCATCATCACAGACAATGGCACCAATTTATCTCAGGGTGAGATGGAAGAGTTCTGTCAACGAGAACATATTCGCTTGGATGTATCTTCTGTGGCCCATCCCCAATCTAATGGTCTGGCTGAAAGGGCAAATCAGGAGATTTTACGAGGTATCAAGCCCCGACTTATGGCTCCTTTGCAGAGAACCCCAGGATGTTGGGTTGAGGAGTTACCATCTGTTCTTTGGAGTATCAACACTACACCAAACCGGTCCACAGGTTACACACCTTTCTTCATGGTCTATGGTGCTGAAGCAGTCCTTCCAAGTGATATCCGTCATGATTCACCAAGGGTAACGGCTTATGTTGAAGCAGTCAACGAGCAAGCAAGGCAAGACAGTTTGGACCGGCTAGACGAAGAGCGTGATATAGCTGCGGCACGATCTGCAATTTATCAACAAGACTTGCGCAGATATCACAGCTGCGGGATCAAAACAAGGACGTTCCAGGAGGGCGACTTGGTACTCCGGCTCAT
Source organism: Secale cereale (assembly GCA_902687465.1). Lineage (NCBI taxonomy): Eukaryota > Viridiplantae > Streptophyta > Magnoliopsida > Poales > Poaceae > Secale > Secale cereale. The sequence goes on along the minus strand of LR738715.1, from coordinate 258,798,851 downwards.
CCAAGATCAAACAGATATGCACAAGCTATCCCCACCTTGGGAAGGGCCCTTTGTGGTCAGTAAGAATCTACACAACGATTCATATTACCTGGTGGACGTTCGAGAACACAAGGACTCACGGACATCAGAGGAGGAGACGAAGCGACCATGGAACATCGCCCATCTACGGCCATACTATACTTGAGCTATGCGCTCCACTGTATCCTATGTATATATTATGATCAATGAATAAACCGGCACCCTCGGTAAACCGGGGGCTCAGCCTTTTTTCCAATACAAATATCTTGTGAGGTCAACCATGCAAGTTGTATCATATATTATATTTCAACATATTGGCCGGTTTAAATTTGATTTTTTGCAGAGTATACACAGAAGCAATAAAACTCTCTAAAGAGCATGAGATCACATCCGGTTCAAGAGAGGACGCTTCAAGATCTACCCATGATTCCA
>LR738715.1:258753987-258792684 GCA_902687465.1 Secale cereale | reverse complement strand
GATCCGCTCCCTGTAAACCGACGCCCAAGCAATACCAAACCAACTAGATGTAGGCTTTTACCTTCATCGAAGGGGCCGAACTAGTATAAACTCTCTATGTCCTTTGTGTGCTATGAACCCCTTCAAGCTAACCCGTGCGATGGTTCCATCATCAAGTCCGCTAAACCGGACATCTGCCGTGCTAATTCCACGACACGTTCCGTGCCATCTTTCTTCTTGACAAATAAGACACCACAGCCCCAAGGAGACGTACTAGGCCTGATGAGACCCATACGCTCCTGTTGATCAAGCTGCTTCTTCAATTCCTTCAATTCATCAGGAGAGAGCTTGTACGGACGCCGACATGCTGGCTCAGTACCCGGCTCGAGTTCAATGACAAACTCCACCTGACGGTGTGGAGGCATGCCTGGAAGTTCTTCAGGAAAGACGTCTTGGTATTCGTTTACCACCGGAATTTGAGATATGGCATTAATTTCGCCCTTATCATTGAGAGAGAAAAGCCTGATAGTGTTATCCCTGGAGGCGAAGATAATCACATCTTCATCAGGATGAGTCATCTTGACTTCCTTCTGTGCACAATCAATGTGAGCATCATGCTGAGAAAGCCAGTCCATTCCGAGGATGAGGTCAATGTCGGAATTACCAAGAACCACCGGAGAAGCCAAAAATCGATAATCACCCATGCGAATAGAAACATCCGGAGCATATATCTTTGAATGCAATAGTTTGCCTGGAGAAACAACTGACAATTCCCTTGGCAAACTTCTGGTGACAATGTTATGCTTGGATGCAAATGGATATGACATGAAAGAGCATGTAGCACCCGAATCAAATAACACTTTAGCAGGAAAAGAGTTAACTGGAAGGTTACCAAAAATGACATCAGAAGAATTCTCCGCTTGTGCTGCATTCATCAGATTCGCCCTTGCAGACTTTGGATTATGCTTGACAATAGCTGAACTCACAGGTGGAGGAGGTGGAAGACGCTTCGGGTTCGGACATCTGTTGGCATAGTGACCTTTCTGAGTGCATTTGTTGCAAGTCACTTCTGAGAGAGGATGGAAATGAGAGCCACTTGACTTGGAGCCTTGAGACTGAAACTGGTTCCTCGACTGGTTGCTCGGGTTGGGTGGTTGGGAGAAACCACGTCCACCGGAGTTCTTGTTGCTGTTGGAGTTGTTGTAAGGAGCTCGAATCATTGGAGGAGGAGGAAGCCAAAATTTCTGTTGCTTCGAGACCATCTGAGATGATGAGGAGGAGTGAACGGCATCTCGAATTCTCTTTTTAGAAGCCTCCATCTTAAGCTGAGCTGCCTCTTGTTTCAAAGCCATGTTATAGAATTTGTCGAATTCATCGGGCTCGAACAAGGTGAGAGCAAGTTGAAGTTCATCTTTCAGACCTCCACGGAACTGGTAGATTTTTCTCTTGGCATCAGGAATGTCTTGCTTAGCATAGCGGGCGAGGTTTTGGAACTTGACATTATACTGGTAGACTGTCATAGAGCCCTGCTTCAGGTTGCGGAATTGCTCACGCATACCCTCGATGACACTTGTAGGAATGTGGTGAGAGCAAAAGTCCTTGCAGAAATCCTCCCAAGAGATCACACGACCTGGTCTGGAGTCTTTGTACTGCTGCCACCAGTCAGCTGCTTGGTCTTTGAGTTGGAAGGCTGCAAACTTCACATAATCCTCTTCTCTTACGTTACTGCACTCAAAATGCTTCTTTATGTCGGTTAACCAATCTTCAGCATCAAGAGGGTCGACACAGTAACTGAAAGCTTTTGGATTATTGGCCAAGAACTGGTTGAGAGTAGCATGGTGCTGCTGGTTGAAGAAATTGCCTTGATTCCCTGGAACACCCTGATTAGCTTGATTAGCTTGCATCTGCTGCATCATCTGCATCAACATCTGGGTGTTCTGAGTTGTAGTCTGCATAATCGCTCTCCAAGCCTCAGACGGAGGAGGAGGGGAAGGAGGACGATCTGGAACCTCTTCACCCTCTGGGTTAGCGTTGGGAACCCTTTTCGGAGCCATCCTGAAATAGATGACCACGAATCAGCAATTGATTGACAGAAGGTATGAGCTGAATCAATGGAATGAATTGCAACAAGTCTTCACAATAATCATTCGAACAATAGGAACAAATGAAATCATTCGAACAAGAGGACTGAATGAAATTCTCAGTTAAATGATAACATCAATCTTCACGAGAAGCCACATAGGGGACAAAAGGTAAAATAAGAAAAACAACAAGGTACGGATGGAAACAAACACAAGATAGGAGCTTCGTTCTAACATCTTTGTGCTGAAAGCATATGAACGCGTTACGAAAGGGTTTTGCAATCCCCGGATCAGCATAGCCAAGGACCCTTTAAGATGCAACTCCCGATCGGAACATCGGTCATAATACCACTTCACTCAATGTAGAACCCCGAACTCGCTAACCTGCATTCGTCGGAAGAATGCCTACGATCTACTGGATAAACCCACCTATGAATTTCCGAAAGATTCCAGTTATGCAATCAGGTGTTGGGGATACAGGGGAAGCACCGCGCAATCAACTCTAAACCTACATCCACCTGTATCCATCCTTCAACACATAACCAGTCTTTCTCGGAAACTGTCTACCTCGGACCTTCGAAAAGCATCCACTATAACAAGCTATGGCAATACTCCCGAACTACCTCCCCAGTACTGGGTGATGTCGGGGTTATCTTGCCACTAACCGTATAGGAGAGATTTTCGATGTCGGCCGTCTTAAGTATTTAGTACTGCCGCGATATGCTTGTGACGACAATACCCTGAAGCTCAACTCCCCGGGACACTGCCACAACCCCTAATGTCAGGAGGCATCGAGAACAATATTCTCGTCACAAGAACATCGAAGCAATCCCAGAATACTCGCGAGATTCCTAAAAAAAATTGGTGCAATTTTTGAAAGTAGAAGAGACAAGAGTAGTCGTCAGGAGTCCTCACCAGAGAGAAAGGGGATGAGAAGCAAAGAAATCCTACTCTCCGATATAAATATAGGACTCAAAATATTTTTTTCAGTGTGTGCCTAGACTCGACCGTCAACGATTCGATCAATCAGTGGGGGATCCTAGGTCGGAGAAGGCTCTGAATACCAACTTGGAATGCCCAGGATGGGACTATATCTCCTACGTGTCGAGGCACGACTTAGAGACATAACCCCATGCTGGAATGATCGCAAGTTTGGTATCTTTGCACAACTCATGTAAAAGATGGGGATGGAAAACATAAAATAGTTGGCTTACACTCGCCACGTCACACAAATACAATACATGTCTCAATCATCATTCAATAAAACATCACAGCCCTCTAAGGGTAAAATCCAAATGACAAGATACCAAACATAATTTAAATCCACAGGTCGGATCGAATCCTAGTAGAAGTCTCCACTACTGATCATCCGGATAACGAACATAGTATCGACTACGCTCCTCGTCGTACTCCCAGTCTAGCTCGGTGCCATCACCTGGATAGCTCACCACTGGACCTGCATCTGGTGTGGTGAAGTAACTGTGAGCCATAGAGGACTCAGCAATCCCGTTCCCGGGTAACAAGACTATTTAAGCCTTGGGAGAGGTTAAGGCTGAAGAAAAGAATAAGTGTCTGCAGCAGCAACTAGCACTAGCTTACGTGAGAGAGTGCGAGAAGAGAAGGCCTCGATCGAGAGATGACCACGAAGTGATCCTAGCTAAAGCTCAACAAACATAACCCCACCGTGTTCAACTCCCGAATCCCTATTCAGAAATTGACAGTCACGGTACACACGCTGGTAGTGTATTAGAACAATGTGTCAAGTTATCTACAACCGGATATTAACAAGCTCCCATCTGCCACATAACCGCGGGCATGGCTTTCGAAAGTTCATAACCCTGCAGGGGTGTTCCAACTTGGCCCTTTACAAGCCCACGATCCGCGGAATCGCAACTCCAAGGTGGGAAGACCCGAGTATTCTCGGAATCCCGTGCTCAAGATACTCCGAACTAAGGTAAGGCTAATCCAGCAAATCCTCCCGGCGTGTCGACACCCTGATAGTAGCCGCGCCTATCTAGTCTCAGGACACGTCTGAATGGGCGATCCCACAGGTTTTTACCAAACCTCGAGTTTCCTCGTGGTGGCCCCGCGTAACCCCCAGTTTGGACCAACACTCATGTGGAGCACTGGCCCGGGTTGTAGAATTAAGAAAGAGGGTTAATTACTCCCTATGCAAGTTTATTAGTTATTAGGCAAATAGTACCAATGTTGGGACTTGCTGGAAAAGACTTAGCACTTAGCGGTTTATCGAGGGGGTCCCATAAACCCCAACCTGTTGGGGAACGTAGTATTTTAAAATTTTCCTATGATCACGCAAGATCTATCTACCAGATGGATAGCAACGAGAGGGAAGAGTGTGTCTACGTACCCTCGTAGACCGGAAGCGGAAGCGTCAAGTGACGCGGTTGATGTAGTCGAACTTCTTCGCGATTCAACCGATCAAGCACCGAACGTACGGCACCTCCGCGTTCAGAACACGTTCAGCTCGATGACGTCCCACGAGCTCTTGATCCAGTTGAGCTTCACGGGAGAGTTTCGCCAGCACGACGGCATGGTGACGGATATGATGTATTCACCGGCGCAGGGCTTCGCCTAAGCACCGCGACGGTATGACCGAGGTGTGTTTCTGTGGAGGGGGGCACCGCACACGGCTGGAACAATTCAACTTGTGTGTCTTTGGGTGCCCCCTGCCCCCGTATATAAAGGAGCAAGGGGGGAGGCCGGCCGGCCCTTCTATGGTGCGGCTAGGGGTGCAATCCTACTAGGAATAGGATTGCAATCCTATTCCTAGTAGGAACTACCAAAGAAGGAAGAGAGGGAAAGGAAAAGAGGGAGAGGTGGCGCCCCCCAATCCTAGTCTAACTAGGAACCCTAGGTGGGGCGCCGGCCAGCCCCTATGGGCTGCCTCTCTCTTTTCCATAAGGCCCACTATGGACCATCCCCCTTCGTAGGGGGTTCCGGTAACCCCCTCCGGCAATCCCGTTAAATCCGAAACTTTTCCGGAACACTTCCGGTGTCCAAATATAGTCGTCCAATATATCAATCTTTATGTCTCGGACATTCCGAGACTCCTCGTCATGTCCGTGATCTCATCCGGGACTCCGAACTACCTTCGGTACATCAAAACTCATAAACTCATAATACCGATCGTCATCAAACTTTAAGCGTGCGGACCCTACGGGTTCGAGAACTATGTAGACATGACCGAGACTCATCTCCGGTCAATAACCAATAGCGGAACCTGGATGTTCATATTGGCTCCTACATATTCTACGAAGATCTTTTATCGGTCAAAACCGCATAACAACATACGTTGTTCCTTTTGTCATCGGTATGTTACTTGCCCGAGATTCGATCGTCGGTATCTCTATACCTAGTTCAATCTCGTTACCGGCAAGTCTCTTTACTCGTTCCGTAACACATCATCTCGTGACTAACTCATTAGTCTTTTGCTTGCAAGGCTTATTGTGATGTGTGTTACCGAGAGGGCCCAGAGATACCTCTCCGACACTCGAAGTGACAAATCCTAATCTTGATCTATGCCAACACCACGAATACTTTCGGAGACACCTGTAGAGCATCTTTATGATCACCCAGTTACGTTGTGACGTTTGATAGCACACAAGGTGTTCCTACGGTATTCGGGAGTTGCATAATCTCATAGTCATAGGAACATGTATAAGTCATGAAGAAAGCAATAGCAGTAAAACTAAACGATCATAGTGCTATGCTAACGGATGGGTCTTGTCCATCACATCATTCTCCTAATGATGTGATCCCGTTGATCAAATGACAACTCATGTCTATGGCTAGGAAACATAACCATCTTTGATCAATGAGCTAGTCTAGTAGAGGCATACTAGGGACATACTGCTTTGTCTATGTATCCACACATGTACTAAGTTTCCGGTTAATACAATTCTAGCATGAATAAAAGACATTTATCATGATATAAGGAAATACAAATAACATCTTTATTATTGCCTCTAGGGCATATTTCCTTCAGTCTCCCACTTGAACTAGAGTCAATAATCTAGATTACAAAGTGATGATCCTCACACCCATGGAGTCCTGGTGCTGATCATGTTTTGCCCGTGGAAGAGGCTTAGTCAACGGGTCTGCAACATTCAGATCCGTATGTATTTTGCAAATCTCTATGTCTCCCTCCTTGACTAGATCGCGGATGGAATTGAAGCGTCTTTTGATGTGCTTTGTTCTCTTGTGAAACCTGGATTCCTTCGCCAAGGCTATTGCTCCAGTGTTGTCACAAAAGATTTTCATTGGACCCGATGCACTAGGTATTACACCTTGATCGGATATGAACTCCTTCATCCAGACTCCTTCATTTGCTGCTTCCGAAGCAGCTATGTATTCCGCTTCACACGTAGATCCCGCCACGACGCTCTGCTTGGAACTGCACCAACTGACAGCTCCACCGTTCAATAAAAATACATATCCGGTTTGTGACTTAGAGTCATCCGGATCAGTGTCAAAGCTAGAATCGACGTAACCGTTTACGACGAGCTCTTTGTCACCTCCATACACGAGAAACATATACTTTGTCCTTTTCAGATACTTCAGGATGTTCTTGACCGCTGTCCAGTGATCCACTCCTGGATTACTTTGGTACCTCCCTGCTAGACTTATAGCAAGGCACACATCAGGTCTGGTACACAGCATTGCATACATGATAGATCCTATGGCTGAGGCATAGGGAATGACTTTCATTTTCTCTCTATCTTCTGCAGTGGTCGGGCATTGAGTCTTACTCAACTTCATACCTTGTAATACAGGCAAGAACCCTTTCTTTGACTGATCCATTTTGAACTTCTTCAAAATCTTATCAAGGTATGTGCTTTGTGAAAGTCCAATTAAGCGTCTTGATCTATCTCTATAGATCTTGATGCCTAATATATAAGCAGCTTCACCGAGGTCTTTCATTGAAAAACTCTTATTCAAGTATCCTTTTATGCTATCCAGAAATTCTATATCATTTCCAATCAACAATATGTCATCCACATATAATATTAGAAACGCTACAGAGCTCCCACTCACTTTCTTGTAAATACAGGCTTCTCCAAAAGTCTGTATAAAACCATATGCTTTGATCACCTCATCAAAGCGTATATTCCAACTCCGAGATGCTTGCACCAGTCCATAGATGGATCGCTGGAGCTTGCATACTTTGTTAGCACCTTTTGGATCGACAAAACCTTCTGGTTGCATCATATACAACTCTTCTTTGAGATATCCATTCAGGAATGCAGTTTTGACATCCATTTGCCAGATTTCATAATCATAAAATGCGGCAATTGCTAACATGATTCGGACAGACTTAAGCATCGCTACAGGTGAGAAAGTCTCATCGTAGTCAACTCCTTGAACTTGTCGAAACCCTTTCGCAACAAGTCGAGCTTTGTAAACAGTAACATTACCGTCTGCGTCAGTCTTCCTCTTGAAGATCCATTTATTTTCGATGGCTTGCCGATCATCGGGCAAGTCAACCAAAGTCCACACTTTGTTCTCATACATGGATCCCATCTCAGATTTCATGGCCTCAAGCCATTTTGCGGAATCTGGGCTCATCATCGCTTCCTCATAGTTCGTAGGTTCATCATGGTCTAGTAACATGACTTCCAGAACCGGGTTGCCGTACCACTCTGATGCGGAACGAACTCTGGTTGATCTACGAAGTTTAGCAGAAACTTGATCTGAAGTTTCATGATCATCATCATTAGCTTCCTCACTAATTGGTGTAGGAATCACTGGAACTAGTTTCTGTGATGTTCCACTTTCCAATTCGGGAGAAGGTACAATTACCTCATCAAGTTCTACTTTCCTCCCACTCACTTCTTTCGAGAGAAACTCCTTCTCTAGAAAGGATCCACTCTTAGCAACAAAGACCTTGCCTTAGGATCTGTGATAGAAGGTGTACCCAACAGTTTCTTTTTGGGTATCCTATGAAGATTTACTTCTCCGATTTGGGTTCGAGCTTATCATGTTGAAACTTTTTCACATAAGCATCGCAGTCCCAAACTTAAAGAAATGATAGCTTAGGTTTCTCGTCAAACCATAGTTCATACGGTGTCATCTCCACGGATTTAGATGGTGCCCTATTTAACGTGAATGTAGCTGTCTCTAATGCATAACCCCAAAAACGATAGTGGTAGATCGGTAAGAGACATCATCGATCGCACCATATCTAATAAAGTACGGTTATGACATTCGGACACACCATTACACTGTGGTGTTCCAGGTGGCGTGAGTAGTGAAACTATTTCACATTGTTTTTACTGAAGGCCAAACTCGCTAACTCAAATATTTTACCTCTACGACCATATCGTAGAAACTCTTATTTTCTTGTTACGATGATTCTCAACTTCACTCTGAAATTCTTTGAACTTTTCAAATGTTTCAGACTTGTGCTTCATTAAGTAGATATACCCATATCTGCTCAAATCATCAGTGAAGGTCAGAAAATAACGATACCCGTCGCGAGCTTCAACACTCATTGGTCCACATTCATCTGTATGTATGATCTCCAACAAATCTGTTGCTCGCTCCATTGTTCCGGAGAACGGAGTTTTAGTCATATTGCCCATGAGGCATGGTTCGCAAGCACCAAGTGATTCATAATCATGTGATTCCAAAAGTCCATTACTATGGAGTTTCTTCATGCGCTTTACACCAATATGACCTAAACAACAGTGCCACAAATAAGTTGCACTATCATTATTAACCTTGCATCTTTTGGCTTCAATATTATGAATATGTGTATCACATGATCGAGATCCAACAAACCATTTTCATTGGGTGTATGACCATAGAAGGTTTTATTCATGTAAACAGAACAACAATTATTCTCTAACTTACATGAATAACCGTATTGCAATAAACATGATCAAATCATATTCATGCTCAACACAAACACCAAATAACACTTATTTAGGTTCAACACTAATCCCGAAAGTATAGGGAGTGTGCGATGATGATCATATCAATCTTGGAACTACTTCCAATACACATCGTCACTTCATCCTTTTAACTAGTTTCTGTTCATTATGCAACTCCCATTTTGAGTTACTACTCTTTAGCAACTGAACCAATATCAAATACCGAGGGGTTGCTATGAACACTAGTAAAATACACATCAATAATCTGTATATCAAATATACCTTTGTTCACTTTGCCATCCTTCTTATCCGCCAAATATCTAGGGCAGTTCCACTTCTAGTGACCATTTCCTTTGCAGTAGAAGCACTTAGTTTCAGGCTTGAGTTTAGTTTTGGGTTTCTTCACGGGAGTGACAACTTGCTTGTCATTCTTCTTGAAGTTCCCCTTCTATCCCTTTGCCCTTTACTTGAAACAAGTGGTCTGGTTAACCATCAACACTTGATGCTCTTTCTTGATTTCTACCTTCGCCGATTTCAACATCGTGAAGAGCTCGGGAATTACTTTCGTCGTCCCTTGCATATTATAGTTCATCACGAAGTTCTACTAACTTGGTGATAGTGTCTAGAGAACTTTGTCAATTACTATCTTATCTGGAAGATTAACTCCCACTTGATTCAAGCAATTGTACTACCCAAACAATCTGAGCACATGCTCACTGGTTGAGCTATTCTCCTCCATCTTGTAGGCAAAGTACTGTCAGAGGTCTTATACCTCTCGACACGGGCATGAGTATGAAATACTAATTTCAACTCTTGGAACATCTCATATGCTCCGTGGCGTTTCAAAACGTTTTTGAAGTCCCGGTTATAAGCCGTAAAGCATGGTGCACTAAACTATCAAGTAGTCATCATATCGAGCTTTTGTCAAAACGTTCATAACGTCTACATCTGCTCCTGCAATAGGTCTGTCACCTAGCGGTGCATCAAGGACATAATTCTTCTGTTCAGCAATGAGGATAATCCTCAGATCACGGAACAATTCCGCATCATTGCTACTAACATCTTTCAACTTGGTTTTCTCTAGGAACATATAAAATAAACGTGGAGCAACATCGCGAGCTATTGATCTACAACATAGATATGCTAATACTACCAGGACTAAGTTCATGATAAATTAAAGTTCAATTTAATCATATTAATTTAAAGAACTCCCACTTAGATAGACATCCCTCTGGTCATCTAAATGATCACGTGATCCAAATCAACTAAACCATGTCCGATCATCACGTGAGATGGAGTAGTTTCAATGGTGAACATCTTATGTTGATCATATCTACTATATGATTCACGCTCGACCTTTCGGTCTCCAGTGTTCCGAGGCCATATCTGCATATGCTAGGCTCGTCAAGTTTAACCCGAGTATTCTGCGTGTGCAAAACTGGCTTACACCCGTTGTATTTGAACGTAGAGCTTATCACACCCGATCATAACGTGGTGTCTCGGCACGACGAACTTTCGCAACGGTGCATACTCAGGGAGAACACTTATACCTTGAAATTTAGTAAGGGATCATCTTATAATGCTACCGTCGTTCTAAGCAAAATAAGAAGCATAATAAGATAAACATCACATGCAATCAAAATATGTGACATGATATGGCCATCATCATCTTGTGCTTTTGATCTCCATCTTCAAAGCATCGTCATGATCACCTTCGTCACCGGCTTGACACCTTGATCTTCATCGTAGCATCGTTGTCGTCTCGCCAACTATTGCTTCCACGACTATCGCTACCGCTTAGTGATAAAGTAAAGCAATTACATGGCGATTGCATTTCATACAATAAAGCGACAACCATATGGCTCCTGCCAGTTGCCGATAACTTTACAAAACATGATCATCTCATACAAAACCGTATAACTCATCATGTCTTGACCATATCACATCACAACATGCCCTGCAAAAACAAGTTAGACGTCCTCTACTTTGTTTGTTGCAAGTTTTACGTGGCTGCTACGGGCTTAGCAAGAACCGTTCTTACCTACGCATACAAAACCACAACGATGTTTTGTCAAGTATGTGCTGTTTTAACCTTCACAAGGACCGGGCGTAGCCACACTTGATTCAGCTAAAGTGAGAGAGATAGACACCCGCCAGTCACCTTTAAGCAACGAGTGCTCGTAACGGTGAAACCAGTCTCGTGTAAGCGTACGCGTAATGTCGGTCCGGGCCGCTTCATCTCACAATACCGCCGAAGCAAAGTATGACATGCTGGTAAGCAGTATGACTAGTATCGTCCACAATCTCATTGTGTTCTACTCGTGCATATCATCTACGCATAGACCTGGCTCATGATGCCACTGTTGGGGAACGCAGTATTTTAAAATTTTCCTACGATCACGCAAGATCTATCTACCAGATGTATAGCAACGAGAGGGGAGAGTGTGTCTACGTACCCTCGTAGACCGGGAGCGGAAGCGTCAAGTGACGCGGTTGATGTTGTCGAACTTCTTCGCGATCCAACCGATCAAGTACCGAACGTACGGCACCTCCGCGTTCAGCACACGTTCAGCTTGATGACGTCCCACGAGCTCTTGATCCAGTTGAGCTTCACGGGAGAGTTTCGTCAGCACGACGGCGTGGTGACGGATATGATGTGTTCACCGGCGCAGGGCTTCTCCTAAGCTCCGCGACGGTACGACCGAGGTGTGATTCTGTGGACGGGGGCACCGCACACGGCTAAAACAATTCAACTTGTGTGTCTTTGGGTGCCCCCCTGCCCCCGTATATAAAGGAGCAAGGGAGGAGGGGCCGGTCAACTCTCCTGGTGCGGCTAGGGAAGGGATTCCTACTAGGAATAGGATTGCAATCCTATTCCTAGTAGGATTCACCGAAAGGAAGAAGGGGGAAAGGAATAGGAGAGGTGGCGCCCCCCCCAATCCTAGTCCAACTAGGATTCCTAGGTGGGGCGCCGGCCATCCCTATGGGCTGCCTCTCTCTCACACTTTAGGCCCACTATGGACCATCCCCTCTCGTAGGGGGTTCCGGTAACCCCCTCCGGCATTCCCGATAAATCCGAAACTTTTCCGGTATACTTCCGGTGTCCGAATATAGCCGTCCAATATATCAATCTTTATGTCTCGGACATTCCGAGACTCCTCGTCATGTCCGTGATCTCATCCGGGACTCCGAACTACCTTCGGTACATCAATACTCAAAAACTCATAATACCGATCGTCATCAAACGTTAAGCGTGCGGACCCTACGGGTTCGAGAACTATGTAGACATGACCGAGACTCATCTCCGGTCAATAACCAATAGCGGAACCTGGATGTTCATATTGGCTCCTACATATTCTACGAAGATCTTTTATCGGTCAGAACCGCATAACAACATACGTTTGTTCCTTTTGTCAAACGGTATGTTACTTGCCCGAGATTCGATCGTCGGTATCTTTATACCTAGTTCAATCTCGTTTACCGGCAAGTCTCTTTACTCGTTCCGTAACACATCATCTCGTGACTAACTCATTAGTCTTTTGCTTGCAAGGCTTATTGGCTTATTATGATGTGTGTTACCGAGAGGGCCCAGAGATACCTCTCCGACACTCGGAGTGACAAATCCTAATCTTGATCTACGCCAACACCACGAATACTTTCGGAGACACCTGTAGAGCATCTTTATGATCACCCAGTTACGTTGTGACGTTTGATAGCACACAAGGTGTTCCTACGGTATTCGGGAGTTGCATAATCTCATAGTCATAGGAACATGTATAAGTTATGAAGAAAGCAATAGCAGTTAAACTAAACGATCATAGTGCTATGCTAACGGATGGGTCTTGTCCATCACATCATTCTCCTAATGATGTGATCCCGTTGATCAAATGACAACTCATGTCTATGGCTAGGAAACATAACCATCTTTGATCAATGAGCTAGTCTAGTAGAGGCATACTAGGGACATACTGTTTTGTCTATGTATCCACACATGTACTAAGTTTCCGGTTAATACAATTCTAGCATGAATAAAAGACATTTATCATGATATAAGGAAATACAAATAACATCTTTATTATTGCCTCTAGGGCATATTTCCTTCAGTCTCCCACTTGAACTAGAGTCAATAATCTAGATTACAAAGTGATGATCCTCACACCCATGGAGTCTTGGTGCTGATCATGTTTTGCCCGTGGAAGAGGCTTAGTCAACGGGTCTGCAACATTCAGATCCGTATGTATTTTCCAAATCTCTATGTCTCCCTCCTTGACTAGATCGCGGATGGAATTGAAGCGTCTTTTGATGTGCTTTGTTCTCTTGTGAAACCTGGATTCCTTCGCCAAGGCTATGGCTCCAGTGTTGTCACAAAAGATTTTCATTGGACCCGATGCACTAGGTACTACACCTAGATCGGATATGAACTCCTTCATCCAGACTCCTTCATTTGCTGCTTCCGAAGCAGCTATGTATTCCGCTTCACACGTAGATCCCGCCACGACGCTCTGCTTGGAACTGCACCAGCTGACAGCTCCACCGTTCAATAAAAATACATATCCGGTTTGTGACTTTGAGTCATCCGGATCAGTGTCAAAGCTAGAATCGACGTAACCGTTTACGACGAGCTCTTTGTCACCTCCATATACGAGAAACATATCCTTTGTTCTTTTCAGATACTTTAGGATGTTTTTGACCGCTGTCCAGTGATCCACTCCTGGATTACTTTGGTACCTCCCTGCTAGACTTATAGCAAGGCACACATCAGGTCTGGTACACAGCATTGCATACATGATAGATCCTATGGCTGAGGCATAGGGAATGACTTTCATTTTCTCTCTATCTTCTGCAGTGGTCGGGCATTGAGTCTTACTCAACTTCATACCTTGTAAAAACAGGCAAGAATCCTTTCTTTGACTGATCCATTTTGAACCTTTTCAAAATCTTATCAAGGTATGTGCTTTGTGAAAGTCCAATTAAGCGTCTTGATCTATCTCTATATATCTTGATGCCTAATATGTAAGCAGCTTCTCCGAGGTCTTTCATTGAAAAACTTTTATTCAAGTGTCCTTTTATGCTATTCAGAAATTCTATATCATTTCCAATTAACAATATGTCATCTACATATAATATTAGAAATGCTACAGAGCTCCCACTCACTTTCTTGTAAATACAGGCTTCTCCAAAAGTCTGTATAAAACCATATGCTTTGATCACCTCATCAAAGCGTATATTCCAACTCCGAGATGCTTGCACCAGTCCATAGATGGATCGCTGGAGTTTGCATACTTTGTTAGCACCTTTTGGATCGACAAAACCTTCTGGTTGCATCATATACAACTCTTCTTTGAGATATCCATTTAGGAATGCAGTTTTGACATCCATTTGCCAGATTTCATAATCATAAAATGCGGCAATTGCTAACATGATTCGGACAGACTTAAGCATCGCTACAGGTGAGAAAGTCTCATCGTAGTCAACTCCTTGAACTTGTCGAAAACCTTTCGCAACAAGTCGAGCTTTGTAAACAGTAATATTACCGTCTGCGTCGGTCTTCCTCTTGAAGATCCATTTATTTTCGATGGCTTGCCGATCATCGGGCAAGTCAACCAAAGTCCACACTTTGTTCTCATACATGGATCCCATCTCAGATTTCATGGCTTCAAGCCATTTTGCGGAATCTGGGCTCATCATCGCTTCTTCATAGTTCGTAGGTTCATCATGGTCTAGTAACATGATTTCCAGAACTGGGTTGCCGTACCACTCTGGTGCGGAACGTACTCTGGTTGATCTACGACGTTCAGCAGAAACTTGATCCGAAGTTTCATGATCATTATCATCAACTTCCTCACTAATTGGTGTAGGAATCACTGGAACAATTTCCTGTGATGTACTACTTTCCAATATGGGAGAAGGTACAATTACCTCATCGAGTTCTACTTTCCTCCCACTCACTTCTTTCGAGAGAAACTCCTTTTCTAGAAAGGATCCGTTTTTAGCAACGAATATTTTGCCTTCGGATCTGTGATAGAAGGTGTACCCAACAGTCTCTTTTGGGTATCCTATGAAGACACATTTTTCCGACTTGGGTTCGAGCTTATCTGGTTGAAGTGTTTTCACATAAGCATCGCAGCCCCAAATTTTAAGAAACGACAACTTTGGTTTCTTGCCAAACCATAGTTCATAAGGTGTCGTATCAACGGATTTAGATGGTGCCCTATTTAACGTGAATGCAGCTGTCTCTAAAGCATAACCCCAAAACGATAGTGATAAATCGGTAAGAGACATCATAGATCGCACCATATCCAATAAAGTACGGTTACGACGTTCGGACACACCGTTACGCTGTGGTGTTCCAGGTGGCGTGAGTTGTGAAACTATTCCACATTGTTTCAAATGAAGACCAAACTCGTAACTCAAATATTCTCCTCCACGATCAGATCGTAGGAACTTTATTTTCTTGTTACGATGATTCTCTACTTCACTCTGAAATTCTTTGAACTTTTCAAATGTTTCAGACTTGTGTTTCATTAAGTAGATATACCCATATCTGCTCAAATCATCAGTGAAGGTCAGAAAATAACGATACCCGCCGCGAGCATCAACACTCATTGGTCCACATACATCAGTATGTATGATTTCCAACAAATTTGTTGCTCGCTCCATGGTTCCAGAGAACGGAGTTTTAGTCATCTTGCCCATGAGGCATGGTTTGCAAGCACCAAGTGATTCATAATCAAGTGATTCCAAAATTCCATCTTTATGGAGTTTCTTCATGCGTTTTACACCAATATGACCTAAACGGCAGTGCCACAAATAAGTTGCACTATCATTATTAACCTTGCATCTTTTGGTTTCAATATTATGAATATGTGTATCACTACAATCGAGATCCAATACGAATAGACCACTCTTCAAGGGTGCATGACCATAAAAGATATTATTCATAAAAATGGAACAACCATTATTCTCTGATTTAAATGAATAACCGTCTCGCAATAAACAAGATCCAGATATAATGTTCATGCTTAACGCTGTCACCAAATAACAATTATTTAGGTCTAAAACTAATCCCGAAGGTAGATGTAGAGGTAGCGTGCCGACGGCGATCACATCGACTTTGGAACCGTTTCCCACGCGCATCGTCACCTCGTCCTTAGCTAATCTTCGTTTAATCCGTAGTCCCTGTTTCGAGTTACAAATATTAGCAACCGAACCGGTATCAAATACCCAGGTACTACTACGAGCATTAGTAAGGTACACATCAATAACATGTATATCACATATACCTTTGTTCATCTTGCCATCCTTCTTATCCGCCAAATACTTGGGGCAGTTCCGCTTCCAGTGTCCAGTCCCCTTGCAGTAGAAGCACTCAGTTTCAGGCTTGGCTCCAGATTTGGGTTTCTTCGTTGAAGTAGCAACTGACTTGCTATTCTTTTTGAAGTTCCCTTTCTTTCCCTTGCCCTTTTTCTTGAAACTAGTGGTCTTGTTAACCATCAACACTTGATGCTCCTTTTTGATTTCTACCTCCGCAGCTTTGAGCATAGCGAAGAGCTCGAGAATTGTCTTTTGCATCCCTTGCATGTTATAGTTCATCACGAAGCCTTTATAGCTTGGTGGCAGTGATTGAAGAACTCTATCAATAACACTATCCTCGTCAACATTTCAACCAAGTTGAGTCATATGATTGTAATACCCAGACATTCTGAGCAAGTGTTCACTGATAGAACTATTCTCCTCCATTTTGCAGCTGTAGAACTTATTGGAAATCTCATATTTCTCAATTCGGGCATTTGCTTGAAATATTAACTTCAACTCCTGGAACATTTCATATGCTCCATGACGTTCAAAACGTCGTTGAAGTCCCGGTTCTAAGTCGTAAAGCATGGCACACTGAACTATCGTGTAGTCATCAGACCGCGACTGCCAGACGTTCAAAGCGTCTGCATTAGCGGAAGGGGGCTTGTCACCTAGCGGTGCTTCAAGGACATAATTCTTCTGTGCAGCAATGAGGATAATCCTCATGTTACGGACCCAGTCCGTGTAATTGCTACCATCATCTTTCAACTTAGCTTTCTCTAGGAATGCATTAAAATTCAAAGGAACGGTAGCACGGGCCATTGATCTACAACGACATAGATATGCAAAACTATCAGGACTAAGTTCATGATAAATTAAAGTTCAATTTAATCATATTAATTTAAAGAACTCCCACTTAGATAGACATCCCTCTGGTCATCTAAATGATCACGTGATCCAAATCAACTAAACCATGTCCGATCATCACGTGAGATGGAGTAGTTTTCAATGGTGAACATCTTATGTTGATCATATCTACTATATGATTCACGCTCGACCTTTCGGTCTCCAGTGTTCCGAGGCCATATCTGTATATGCTAGGCTCGTCAAGTTTAACCCGAGTATTCTGCGTGTGCAAAACTGGCTTACACCCGTTGTATTTGAACGTAGAGCTTATCACACCCGATCATCACGTGGTGTCTCGGCACGACGAACTTTCGCAACGGTGCATACTCAGGGAGAACACTTATAGCTTGAAATTTAGTAAGGGATCATCTTATAATGCTACCGTCGTTCTAAGCAAAATAAGAAGCATAATAAGATAAACATCACATGCAATCAAAATATGTGACATGATATGGCCATCATCATCTTGTGCTTTTGATCTCCATCTTCAAAGCACCGTCATGATCACCTTCGTCACCGGCTTGACACCTTGATCTTCATCGTAGCATCGTTGTCGTCTCGCCAACTATTGCTTCCACGACTATCGCTACCGCTTAGTGATAAAGTAAAGCAATTACATGGCAATTGCATTTCATACAATAAAGCGACAACCATATGGCTCCTGCCAGTTGCCGATAACTTTACAAAACATGATCATCTCATACAAAACCGTATAACTCATCATGTCTTGACCATATCACATCACAACATGCCCTGCAAAAACAAGTTAGACGTCCTCTACTTTGTTTGTTGCAAGTTTTACGTGGCTGCTACGGGCTTAGCAAGAACCGTTCTTACCTACGCATACAAAACCACAACGATGTTTTGTCAAGTATGTGCTGTTTTAACCTTCACAAGGACCGGGCGTAGCCACACTTGATTCAGCTAAAGTGGGAGAGACAGACACCCGCCAGTCACCTTTAAGCAACGAGTGCTCGTAACGGTGAAACCAGTCTCGCGTAAGCGTACGCGTAATGTCGGTCCGGGCCGCTTCATCTCACAATACCGCCGAAGCAAAGTATGACATGCTGGTAAGCAGTATGACTAGTATCGTCCACAATCTCATTGTGTTCTACTCGTGCATATCATCTACGCATAGACCTGGCTCATGATGCCACTGTTGGGGAACGTAGTATTTTAAAATTTTCCTACGATCACGCAAGATCTATCTACCAGATGCATAGCAACGAGAGGGGAGAGTGTGTCTACGTACCCTCGTAGACCGGGAGCGGAAGCGTCAAGTGACGCGGTTGATGTTGTCGAACTTCTTCGCGATCCAATCGATCAAGCACCGAACGTACGGCACCTCCGCGTTCAGCACACGTTCAGCTTGATGACGTCCCACGAGCTCTTGATCCAGTTGAGCTTCACGGGAGAGTTTCGTCAGCACGACGGCGTGGTGACGGATATGATGTATTCACCGGCGCAGGGCTTCGCCTAAGCACTGCAACGGTATGACCGAGGTGTGTTTCTGTGGAGGGGGGCACCGCACACGGCTAAAACAATTCAACTTGTGTGTCTTTGGGTGCCCCCCTGCCCCCGTATATAAAGGAGCAAGGGGGGAGGCCGGCCGGCCCTTGTTTGGTGCGGCTAGAGATGCAATCCTACTAGGAATAGGATTGCAATCCTATTCCTAGTAGGAATCACCAAAGAAGGAAGAGAGGGAAAGGAAAAGAGGGAGAGGTGGCGCCCCCCCAATCCTAGTCCAACTAGGAACCCTAGGTGGGGCGCCGGCCAGCCCTATGGGCTGCCTCTCTCTTTCCCTTAAGGCCCACTATGGACCATCCCCCTTCGTAGGGGGTTCCGGTAACCCCCTCCGGCAATCCCGTTAAATCCGAAACTTTTCCGGAACACTTCCGGTGTCCGAATATAGTCGTCCAATATATCAATCTTTATGTCTCGGACATTCCGAGACTCCTCGTCATGTCCGTGATCTCATTCGGGACTCCGAACTACCTTCGGTACATCAAAACTCATAAACTCATAATACCGATCGTCATCAAACGTTAAGCGTGCGGACCCTACGGGTTCGAGAACTATGTAGACATGACCGAGACTCATCTCCGGTTAATAACCAATAGCGGAACCTGGATGTTCATATTGGCTCCTACATATTCTACGAAGATCTTTTATCGGTCAAAACCGCATAACAACATACGTTGTTCCTTTTGTCATCGGTATGTTACTTGCCCGAGATTCGATCGTCGGTATCTCTATACCTAGTTCAATCTCGTTACCGGCAAGTCTCTTTACTCGTTCCGTAACACATCATCTCGTGACTAACTCATTAGTCTTTTGCTTGCAAGGCTTATTGTGATGTGTGTTACCGAGAGGGCCCAGAGATACCTCTCCGACACTCGGAGTGACAAATCCTAATCTTGATCTATGCCAACACCACGAATACTTTCGGAGACACCTGTAGAGCATCTTTATGATCACCCAGTTACGTTGTGACGTTTGATAGCACACAAGGTGTTCCTATGGTATCCGGGAGTTGCATAATCTCATAGTCATAGGAACATGTATAAGTCATGAAGAAAGCAATAGCAGTAAAACTAAACGATCATAGTGCTATGCTAACGGATGGGTCTTGTCCATCACATCATTCTCCTAATGATGTGATCCCGTTGATCAAATGACAACTCATGTCTATGGCTAGGAAACATAACCATCTTTGATCAATGAGCTAGTCTAGTAGAGGCATACTAGGGACGTACTGTTTTGTTTATGTATTCACACATGTATTAAGTTTCCGGTTAATACAATTCTAGCATGAATAATAAACATTTATCATGATATAAGGAAATATAAATAACAACTTTATTATTGCCTCTAGGGCATATTTCCTTCAGTCTCCCACTTGCACTAGAGTCAATAATCTAGCTCACATCGCCATGTGATTTAATATCGATAGTTCACATCGTTATGTGAATAACACCCATAGTTCACATCGCCATGTGACCAACACCCAAAGGGTTTACTAGAGTCAATAATCTAGTTCACATCGCTTATGTGATTAATACCCAAGAGTAATAAGGTGTGATTGTGTTTTGCTTGTGAGAGAAGTTTAGTCAACGGGTCTGTCACATTCAGATCCGTATGTATTTCGCAAATTTCTATGTCTACAATGCTCTGCATGGAGGTACTCTAGCTAATTGCTCCTACTTTCAATACGCATCCAGATTGATACTTAGAGTCATCTGGATTTAGTGTCAAAGCTTGCATCGGCATAACCCTTTACGACAAACTCTTTATCACCTCCATAATCGAGAAATATTTCCTTAGTCATCCAATTACTAAGGATAATTTTGACCGCTGTACAGTGATCTACTCCTGGATCACTATTGTACCTCCCTGTCAAACTCATGGCAAGGTACACAACGTGTTTTGTACACAGCATGGCATACTTTATAGAACCTATGGCTGAGGCATAGGGAATGACTTTCATTCTCTCTATATTTTTCTGCCGTGGTCTGGCTTTGAGTCTTACTTAACTTCACACCTTACAAGTCAGGCAAGAACTCCTTCTTTGACTGATCCATTTTGAACTACTTCAAAATCTTATCAAGGTATGTACTCATCGAAAGTCTTATCAAGCGTCTTGATCTATCTCTATAGATCTTGATGCCCAATATGTAAGCAGCTTCACCAAGGTCTTTCTTTGAAAAACTCCTTTCAAACACTCCTTTATGCTTTCCAAAAAATTCTACATCATTTCTGATCGACAATATGTCATTCACATATACTTATCAGAAATGGTGTAGTGCTCCCACTCACTTTCTTGTAAATACAGGCTTTACCGCAAGTCTGTATAAATCTATATGCTTTGATCAATTTATCAAAGCGTATATTCCAACTCCGAGATGCTTGCACCAGTCCATAGATGGATCGCTGGAGCTTGCACATTTTGTTAGCACCTTTAGGATTGACAAAACCTTCTGGTTGCATCATATACAATTCTTCTTTAATAAATCCATTAAAGAATGCAGTTTTGTTATCCATTTGCCAGATTTCATAAAATGCGGCAATTGCTAACATGATTCGGACAGACTTAAGCATCGCTATGGGTGAGAAAGTCTCACCGTAGTCAACTCCTTGAACTTGTCGAAAACCTTTCGCAACAAGTCGAGCTTTGTAAACAGTAACATTACCGTCAGTGTCAGCTTCCTCTTGAAGATCCATTTATTTTTGATGGCTTGCCGATCATCGGGCTAGTCAACCAAAGTCCACACTTTGTTCTCATACATGGATCCCATCTCAGATTTCATGGCCTCAAGCCATTTTGCGGAATCTGGGCTCATCATCGCTTCCTCATAGTTCGTAGGTTCATCATGGTCTAGTAACATGACTTCCAGAACTAGGTTGCCGTACCACTCTGGTGCGGAACGTACTCTGGTTGATCTACGACGTTCAGCAGAAACTTGATCTGAAGTTTCATGATCATCATCATTAGCTTCCTCACTAATTGGTGTAGGAATCACTGGAACTAGTTTCTGTGATGTTCCACTTTCCAATTCGGGAGAAGGTACAATTACCTCATCAAGTTCTACTTTCCTCCCACTCACTTCTTTCGAGAGAAACTCCTTCTCTAGAAAGGATCCACTCTTAGCAATAAAGACCTTGCCTTCGGATCTGTGATAGAAGGTGTACCCAATAGTTTCTTTTGGGTATCCTATGAAGATTTACTTCTCCGATTTGGGTTCGAGCTTATCATGTTGAAACTTTTTCACATAAGCATCGCAGTCCCAAACTTAAAGAAATGACAGCTTAGGTTTCTCATCAAACCACAGTTCATACGGTGTCATCTCCACGGATTTAGATGGTGCCCTATTTAACGTGAATGTAGCTATCTCTAATGCATAACCCCAAAAGCGATAGTGGTAGATCGGTAAGAGACATCATCGATCGCACCATATCTAATAAAGTACGGTTATGACGTTCGGACACACCATTACACTATGGTGTTCCAGGTGGCGTGAGTAGTGAAACTATTTCACATTGTTTTTACTGAAGGCCAAACTCGCTAACTCAAATATTTTACCTCTACGATCATATCGTAGAAACTCTTATTTTCTGTTACGATGATTCTCCACTTCACTCTGAAATTATTTGAACTTTTCAAATGTTTCAGACTTGTGCTTCATTAAGTAGATATACCCATATCTGCTCAAATCATCAGTGAAGGTCAGAAAATAACGATACCCGCCGCGAGCTTCAACACTCATTGGTCCACATACATCTGTATGTATGATCTCCAACAAATCTGTTGCTCGCTCCACAGTTCCGGAGAACGGAGTTTTAGTCATCTTGCCCATGAGGCATGGTTCGCAAGCACCAAGTGATTCATAATCAAGTGATTCCAAAAGTCCATCACTATGGAGTTTCTTCATGCGCTTTACACCAATATGACCTAAACGGCAGTGCCACAAATAAGTTGCACTATCATTATTAACCTTGCATCTTTTGGCTTCAATATTATGAATATGTGTATCACCACGATCGAGATCCAACAAACCATTTTCATTGGGTGTATGACCATAGAAGGTTTTATTCATGTAAACAGAACAACAATTATTCTCTAACTTCCATGAATAACCGTATTGCAATAAACATGATCAAATCATATTCATGCTCAACACCAAATAACACTTATTTAGGTTCAACACTAATCCCGAAAGTATAGGGAGTGTGCGATGATGATCATATCAATCTTGGAACTACTTCCAATACACATCGTCACTTCATCCTTTAACTAGTTTTTGTTCATTATGCAACTCCCATTTCGAGTTACTACTCTTTAGCAACTGAACCAATATCAAATACCGAGGGGTTGCTATGAACACTAGTAAAATACACATCAATAATCTGTATATCAAATATACCTTTGTTCACTTTGCCATCCTTCTTATCCGCCAAATATCTAGGGCAGTTCCACTTCTAGTGACCATTTCCTTTGCAGTAGAAGCACTTGTTTCAGGCTTGAGTTTAGCTTTGGGTTTCTTCACGGGAGTGACAACTTGCTTGTCATTCTTCTTGAAGTTCCCCTTCTATCCCTTTGCCCTTTACTTGAAACAAGTGGTCTGGTTAACCATCAACACTAGATGCTCTTTCTTGATTTCTACCTTCGCCGATTTCAGCATCGTGAAGAGCTCGGGAATTACTTTCGTCATCCCTTGCATATTATAGTTCATCACGAAGTTCTACTAACTTGGTGATAGTGTCTAGAGAACTTTGTCAATTACTATCTTATCTGGAAGATTAACTCCCACTTGATTCAAGCAATTGTACTACCCAGACAATCTGAGCACATGCTCACTGGTTGAGCTATTCTCCTCCATCTTGTAGGCAAAGTACTGTCAGAGGTCTTATACCTCTCGACACGGGCATGAGTATGAAATACTAATTTCAACTCTTGGAACATCTCATATGCTCCGTGGCGTTTCAAAACGTTTTTGAAGTCCCGGTTATAAGCCGTAAAGCATGGTGCACTAAACTATCAAGTAGTCATCATATCGAGCTTTTGTCAAAACGTTCATAATGTCTACATCTGCTCCTGCAATAGGTCTGTCACCTAGTGGTGCATCAAGGACATAATTCTTCTGTGCAGCAATGAGGATAATCCTCAGATCACGGAACAATTCCGCATCATTGCTACTAACATCTTTCAACTTGGTTTTCTCTAGGAACATATGAAAAATAAACGGGGAGCAACATCGCGAGCTATTGATCTACAACATAGATATGCTAATACTACCAGGACTAAGTTCATGATAAATTAAAGTTCAATTAATCATATTACTTAAGAACTCCCACTTAGATAGACATCCCTCCGGTCATCTAAATGATCATGTGATCCAAATCAACTAAACCATGTCCGATCATCACGTGAGATGGAGTAGTTTCAATGGTGAACATCTTATGTTGATCATATCTACTATATGATTCACGCTCGACCTTTCGGTCTCCAGTGTTCCGAGGCCATATCTGTATATGCTAGGCTCGTCAAGTTTAACCCGAGTATTCTGCGTGTGCAAAACTGGCTTACACCCGTTGTATTTGAACGTAGAGCTTATCACACCCGATCATCACGTGGTGTCTCGGCACGACGAACTTTCGCAACGGTGCATACTCAGGGAGAACACTTATACCTTGAAATTTAGTAAGGGATCATCTTATAATGCTACCGTCGTTCTAAGCAAAATAAGAAGCATAATAAGATAAACATCACATGCAATCAAAATATGTGACATGATATGGCCATCATCATTTTGTGCTTTTGATCTCCATCTCCAAAGCACCGTCATGATCACCCTCGCAAAACATGATCATCTCATACAAAAACCGTATAACTCATCATGTCTTGACCATATCACATCACAACATGCCCTGCAAAAACAAGTTAGACGTCCTCTACTTTGTTGTTGCAAGTTTTACGTGGCTGCTACGGGCTTAGCAAGAACCGTTCTTACCTACGCATACAAAACCACAACGATGTTTCGTCAAGTATGTGCTGTTTTAACCTTCACAAGGACCGGGCGTAGCCACACTTGATTCAGCTAAAGTGAGAGAGACAGACACCCGCCAGTCACCTTTAAGCAACGAGTGCTCGTAACGGTGAAACCAGTCTCGCGTAAGCGTACGCGTAATGTCGGTCCGGGCCGCTTCATCTCACAATACCGCCGAAGCAAAGTATGACATGCTGGTAAGCAGTATGACTAGTATCGCCCACAACTCATTGTGTTCTACTCGTGCATATCATCTACGCATAAACCTGGCTCTGATACCACTGTTGGGGAACGTAGTATTTTAAAATTTTCCTACGATCACGCAAGATCTATCTACAAGATGCATAGCAACGAGAGAGAAGAGTGTGTCTACGTACCCTCGTAGACCGGAAGCGGAAGCGTCAAGTGACGCGGTTGATGTAGTCGAACTTCTTCGCGATTCAACCGATCAAGCACCGAACGTACGGCACCTCCGCGTTCAGCACACGTTCAGCTCGATGACGTCCTACGAGCTCTTGATCCAGTTGAGCTTCACGGGAGAGTTTCATCAGCACGACGGCGTGGTGAGGGATATGATGTATTCACCGGCGCAGGGCTTCGCCTAAGCACCGCGACGGTATGACCGAGGTGTGTTTCTGTGGAGGGGGGCACCGCACACGGCTGGAACAATTCAACTTGTGTGTCTTTGGGTGCCCCCCTGCCCCCGTATATAAAGGAGCAAGGGGGAGGCCGGCCGGCCCTTCAATGGTGCGGCTAGGGGTGCAATCCTACTAGGAATAGGATTGCAATCCTATTCCTAGTAGGAACTACCAAAGAAGGAAGAGAGGGAAAGGAAAAGAGGGAGAGGTGGCGCCCCCCAATCCTAGTCCAACTAGGAACCCTAGGTGGGGCGCCGGCCAGCCCCTATGGGCTGCCTCTCTCTTTTCCATAAGGCCCACTATGGACCATCCCCCTTCGTAGGGGGTTCCGGTAACCCCCTCCGGCAATCCCGTTAAATCCGAAACTTTTCCGGAACACTTCCGGTGTCCGAATATAGTCGTCCAATATATCAATCTTTATGTCTCAGACATTCCGAGACTCCTCGTCATGTCCGTGATCTCATCCGGGACTCCAAACTACCTTTGGTACATCAAAACTCATAAACTCATAATACCGATCGTCATCAAACTTTAAGCGTGCGGACCCTACGGGTTCGAGAACTATGTAGACATGACCGAGACTCATCTCCGGTCAATAACCAATAGCGGAACCTGGATGTTCATATTGGCTCCTACATATTCTACGAAGATCTTTTATCGGTCAAAACCGCATAACAACATACGTTGTTCCTTTTGTCTTCGGTATGTTACTTGCCCGAGATTCGATCGTCGGTATCTCTATACCTAGTTCAATCTCGTTACCGGCAAGTCTCTTTACTCGTTCCGTAACACATCATCTCGTGACTAACTCATTAGTCTTTTGCTTGCAAGGCTTATTGTGATGTGTGTTACCGAGAGGGCCCAGAGATACCTCTCCGACACTCGGAGTGACAAGTCCTAATCTTGATCTATGCCAACACTACGACTACTTTCGGAGACACCTGTAGAGCATCTTTATGATCACCCAGTTACGTTGTGACGTTTGATAGCACACAAGGTGTTCCTATGGTATTCGGGAGTTGCATAATCTCATAGTCATAGGAACATGTATAAGTCATGAAGAAAGCAATAACAGTAAAACTAAACGATCATAGTGCTATGCTAACGGATGGGTCTTGTCCATCACATCATTCTCCTAATGATGTGATCCCGTTGATCAAATGACAACTCATGTCTATGGCTAGGAAACATAACCATCTTTGATCAATGAGCTAGTCTAGTAGAGGCATACTAGGGACATACTGTTTTGTCTATGTATTCACACATGTATTAAGTTTCCGGTTAATACAATTCTAGCATGAATAATAAACATTTATCATGATATAAGGAAATATAAATAACAACTTTATTATTGCCTCTAGGGCATATTTCCTTCACAACCGTGTTAGGAACGCATAATCAAGGAACATAACACCGGTTTAAACGGTTCCTAACGGCATGAGTGGAACAAATCACCAAGCAAAAGGCTTAGCCTTCCACCCTTGCCAATATATAGATGATTTCATTTTAAGCATTTATATAGTGTGATATAACCCAACAAAACTTCAACATGAAGCAAGCATCTTCAATCTTCACCTGCAACTAGCAATGCTATAAGAGGGGCTGAGCGAAGCGTACTTAGCCATTCAACGGTTTGCATAGGTAGGGTGGTTAAACAGGTTCATGGTTACAAGTAGGAGGCTGACATGAAAGACATGGGCATCGAGGCAAAACTATAGAGCGGAACTACTAGCAATAGGCAAAGATAGTAATGTTATCGGGGTTCGGTCATCTTGCCTGAAGAGTAGTCGTTCGGATCGTAAGAAGGGTCCTCGTGCTCAACCTCAGTAGTAACCTCGTGCTCGTACTCGTACTCGGTCTCAGCTTGCGGCTCTAAACAATACAATCACACAAGGCACGAATCAACAAGATGCAATGCGCACACAAAAATGATGGATGCATGATGGATGCACTATGAGAGCACACGGAGCACGGAAAAATAAACATTCAAGCAAAAGCTTCAACACATGATAACAATAGGATATTATGAATCTACACGGAAAATCAATCAAGTTTCATATAAGACTCGCTGGAATCGGAGCTACGGGCTAAAAGTTATGCCCGAAACAAGAAATAGGCGAAAGCTGAAAATTACAGCCACATAGCAACTTCGGAGCACTAGATAAATAAGCTACAGCACTCAAACAACATGGCAAAGAGCATGAACAGAAACTAGACATATCCTACAGCAATTAAGTCCAAAGGTGCACCCCCAAAGGAGCCACGGATCAATAGCAACAAGCTTGGACATATTGAACTTGACAACAAAATTTTGACAGCAGAATTTTATTGAAACTTTGGAGCAAAAGTTAACTATGCTACAGCCACTTAAATAAGCATGTGAGAACATGAATGGAAAGGCAACAATATATACTACAAGGAACCATCAAGAGTCACTCCAAAACTATCATGGTTTGTCCTAGAACAGCACGCAAACATGGCATCGGAACATTACAGATTCCAGACTTAGTGAAAATGCACTAAGTGTTAAAACAGTAGTTTCGTCATGGCATCTAAAAGAGCAAGTATAAGTCACCTCGAAACTAAACATGGCAAGTGGTAAGCACGATATCAAAGTACACAAGATGGTGATTGCGAAACATACAAGCATGCATCATGGAGATAACCACAACGATAGCAATGAGCTCAACAAGATGGCATTTCATAACAAGTCTAACAACATCACAGCCACATGGCACTTTGCAATGAAGATAAACATGGCAAGATTAAATCTATCATGCAACCTATCACAAGCAACATGTAGAGCATGGCAAGACGAACACGTGGACATGTCATTTGTATCATTCGGATAAACGAGCTAAAAGATATCACTATGCAAAGATGGCATAAAAACAACACATAGCGGCAGTTATATCGGGATGCACTCTTGCAACAGAAAAATAGGCATCTAGATGATCTCAAACATGCATGGCACAAAGGAATGAATCGTAGTGCTAGTCACCACGAACGTCTGGACACCTCATTTGCGCAAAACGGATCAACACACAAGAAGTTATCATCATCTGAAATCAGCATCAGCACACAAACCAAACTGGGACTTGGAAGGATTTTAGGGGGTCAACCTTCAGATCTGAACAGGAGCGGGCCAGAACTGCAGATCGGGCGCGGCCCGTGGAGAAGCGACGGCGGGGAAGTGGGCCTCGGCCGGCTCGGGGCAGCGGCCCAGCGGCGCTGGCGGCTCGGCCTGGGGCGCTGCAGTGCGTCGGCTCGGGCCTTGGCCTGGGAAGGGTCGGCCCGACGAGGTGGCCTGGAGGGAGCTGGCGAGCTGCCTCGGCCTGGAGGCGATGCGGCTGGAGAGGTGGTGGCGACTGGGCCGCGCGGGCGTTGAGGCCGGCCCAGGCGGGGCTGCTGGCGTCGCCCTCGGTCGAACTGGCCGATCGGGCCCTGGCGGCGGAGAGGCGAAGCGCTGGGGGCGGTCGGGCCCAGGCTGGCGGAGGGAGGCCCAGCCGGCGGCCGATCGAAGGCGAGCTGGGCCGCGGTGGCGATGTGGTCCAGCGGCGGCTCGGAGGAGCGGGATATGGCGGCTGGGCCTTCGGTGGCGCTGGCGAACGCCCATGCGGTCAACGGATCTGGCGCTCGATCGAATCGGGGGTGCTGGATCCTTCCCGATCCAGTGAACTGGCGGCGGCGGCTTCGATGCTGGGATCGAACCGGCGGGATTCGAGGAGGGAACAGCCAAGTGGCGTTTTGGATCTGGTGTGGCACGAAAATTGAGGGAAGGAGGGGCTAGAGGTAGGTGGAGGTGGGTTAGGCTGCCAAAAATGGCATGGGGGATGTTTATATAGGGTAGGTGCTAGGGTTTGAGGGATTTGGGGGGTTTTAGAGCCCTCCGATCGCGATCCGACGGATCCGATCACGAGGGGAGTTAAGATGGGCCAAGAGGAGGGAAGTGGGCTGTTGGAGGGGTGTCTTGGGCCACAAAGTGGAGGCACTTTGAGCCCACACGAATAACTGTTGGGGTAGCAAACGGACTCGAAACGTGACGAGATTTGACAGGCGGGTTACACACACCAAAACAACACACGACAAGTCTCGCGCCAAACCGGTAACGTTACCCGGCCAAACACCAAAGTAGGCCTACGGGACTCCACGGACACGTGAGGGAGCTCCGGAACAGGAAACGGACAACGGGAAGGAACGCGTGGAACCGGATGCAACCGACAACACAAATGCAATGCGATGCACATGTCTACATGATATGAATGAATGCCACACACGCACACAACAAAACGACGAAAACCCGAAAGACAAAGAACCCGGAATGGAATAGATGAAGCCAGAGATATATTATATGCCCCAAAGGGAAAGTATTACATCCGGGGCATTACACCCCCACCCTCGTGGACGCCACGTGTGCCCTATTTCGTGGTTCTCAAGTCTCCCGTGCGTATTTTTCTCCAAAAATATCTCTCCCGAAGTTTCATTCCGTTTGGACTCCGTTTGATATTCCTTTTCTGTAAAACCCTGAAATAGGCAAAAAAATCAGCAATCTGGACTGGGCCTTTGGGTTAATAGGTTAGTCCCAAAAATAATATAAAAGTGTATCAGAAAGCCCAATAAACATCCAAAACATCATAAATAATAGCATGGAACAATAAAAAATTATAAATACGTTGGAGACGTATCACTCTCTCTCTCTCTCTCGAAGCCTATGATCTACACATTTTCTCCCCTTTGGCAACAAGTTACCAAAAAGCTTAACATATAGAGCTATACGTCTCTCTAGGAACGATCCTCTCGAGCTTCGGAAGGGGTCTTCTGGCTTGTGGCTCCTGTGTGCATAGATGGAGTGGAGAGAACTGCATCTGCACATGCCTCAGAAGAAGTTTGTTGAACTGGTGAAGTTGATACTGGATGTGGCACGAAAGCAGTAGTAGCAGGTGCAGAGTGAGTGGTCCTCGTGTATGCAACTAGCACGGCTGACGATCTTAGTGCTCTAGGCACAACTTGATACCTCTCAGTGGTAGGTATGTCCTCTCCATTGTCCAGGCCTACAGCTTCCATATCATCCCTTAGCCTCTCAACTGTAGCTTGAACATTTGTGAACTTTACATCAAGATCATGCATCTTTGTTTCGACTATCCTTTCTAGGCTCTCCTAGTTATTGGCTAGGCTGGCCAGACTTCACTCAATCCTCGAGGTTGCTTTGAGCAGATATTTAATTTGATCATCTCTTGACTTGATGGTAGTTATGGGGGTATTTGATGCAGTGGCTTTCTTTGCTAACTTTGCTGATGTTGCTGCTGCCTGAGCCTTCTCATGAGCCTCAACAGATGTAGGGTGTGAAGGGTCCATCACCACTATATTGTCCTCGAACTCTGGCTGAAGAGGAAAGTGCTCACGGTCTAGTAGATATGTACCTGTTCCAATCTTAGAGTTGGTCAACATCTGAATGGGTGGTGCATATCCACATGACCTCATCTGGTCAGCAGTTGTCCTCTTGATTGTTTCGACTATCAAACTCATCACTTTGAACTTCTGGGGAACATCAAACAGATGCAGCAAGTTGATGGAATGACCATGTATCATTCTGTGATCTCCAGACTTACGCAATAGAGTATGCCTCAGTATGGTATTTGTGGTAGCCAATCCAGCAAGCAAATGATAGATGGAGCCAAGTTTGTATGTTTTCAAACCTTTATCTGGAATCTCTTTGTACATATTAGCCATAGTGTTGTGATCCTTCCTAGGCTTGGCATATACATATATGTCATCTTCTACTTCCTTAGGTGCATTTATAAGAGTGGCCCATTCAGAGATAGATGATTGATACTTGGAGCCTTCTGTAATCCATACAATTCTACCATATGGATAAAAATGTGCAGTGGAGTAAAATTGCATAATCAGCTCATCATTCCATTTGGTAAGCTTCTGTCCCACAAAAGCATCAGTTTTAGTAAGTCCGAAACTCTCATGAACATGGGAAAAGTAATCTTCATTTGCATCAATAAACTTCCAATCAATGTCACATACAATTGGCTTCTTATCCAACATCACCGTCTCATAAAAATCGCGTTGTTTTTTGGTGTGGAACCTATAGTCACATGCAGTCCTCCTCCTAACTGAGTAGGGATCCATCTTCCTCCAATCTCTCAAACCACTATCTTTCCCGAGCTTCATATTTTCTACAACTTGGTGTGTATCATCAAGATCTGGAATCTTAGGCTTCAACCTTCTAAGCACTAGTGGCTCAATTTCTTCTTCAGCAGCCTCTAGCATGGGGGCCTTGTTTATCTCAAAAGCTGGAATGTTCCTGGTGGATATCTTGGGTGCTGACGCTTTAAGTGCTTTCTTGGGCTTGGAGGGTGCAACAACTGACTTCATGGCATCTCCCATGAGTTTCCGTGTTTTTGCTAGAGGTGCTTCAACTTGCTTTTCCTCCTCTTCTTCTTCATCATCTTCCCTCATGGAAGGCTTGCCAATCACTGTGGCAGTGGTCTTCCTAGCCCTCTTCTTCTTCTTATCAATAGTAGCCTCATCATCATCTGATTTTTCAAAAGTGAATGTAATAGTCTCTTGTGGAGCTATAGATTTTCTGACCTTGGACATAGGAACTCTCTTGGCAGGGGCTTTCTTCTTGAGACCTGGTCGGGTGGCAGCTGCAGAGCTATATTCCTTTGAGAAGACTTTCTTTGTAATGCCCAGTATGACATTATACCTCCTACGTGTCGAGGCACGACTTAAAGGTATAGGCTCATACTAGAATGATCTCAAGTATGGTATCTTTGTACGACTCATGTAAAATAGGGATGAAATTGCAAAAGAGTAGTTGGCTTACACTCGTGTAATGCCCAGGATGGGACTATACCTCCTACGTGTCGAGGCACGACTTAAAGGTATAAGCCCATTCTAGAATGATCTCAAGTTTGGTATCTTTGCACGACTCATGTAAAATAGGGATTAAATTGCAAAAGAAGATAGCTGGCTTACACTCGCCACTTCACACAATACATTACATAAGCAAAACAATCATTCAAAACATCACAGCCCAACTAAGGGTAAGATCCAAAAGAAAGATACCAAAACAACATAAAGCCATAGGCCTGGATCGAATCCTAGTAGAAACCACTACTGAACGTCGAAACGTCACAAGCATGCGGCCATACTCTTCAACGAGCTCCCAGCGAAGAACTTGAACCAGCTCCTGCATCAAACTCGGCTGAACCTGCATCTGGTGTTCTAGTAACTGTGAGCCACGAGGACTCAGCAATCCCGTTCCCGGGTAACATGACTATTTAAGCCTTGGGTGAGGATAAGGCTGAAGAAAAGAATAAGTGTCTGCAGCAGCAACTAGCACTAGCTTACGTGAAAGAGAGCGAGAAGAGAAGTGCCTCGGTCGAAAGATGATCACGAAGTGATCCTAGCTACAACACGTCAAACATAACCCCACCGTGTTCATCTCCCGAATCCCTTTCGGAAAATGACAGTCACGGTACACACGCTGGTAGTGTATTGGAACAAGGTGTCAAGTTTTCTACAACCGGATATTAACAAGCTCCCATCTGCCACATAACCGCGGGCACAGCTTTCGAAAGTTCAAACCCTGCAGGGGTGTTCCAACTTGGCCCATCACAAGCCCACGATCTGCGGAGTCGCAACTCCAAAGGTGGGAAGACCCGAGTATTCTTGAAATCCCGTGCTCAAGATACTCCGAACTAAGGTAAGGCTAATCCAGCAAATCCTCCCGGCGTGTCGACACCCTGATAGGTAGCCGCGCGTATCTAGTCTCAGGACACGACCGGATGGGTGATGCTACAGGTTTTTACCAGACCTTGAGTTTCCTCGAGGTGGCCCTGCAGGACCCCCGTTTCGGACCAACACTCATGTGGAGCACTGGCCCGGGGTTGTTGATTAAAATAAAAGAGGGTTTGCAAGACCCTATGCAAGTTTTATTAGTTATTAGGCGAATAGTACCAATGTTGGGACTTGCTGGAAAAGACTTAGCACTTAGCGGTTTATCAAGGGGGTCCCATACACCCCAACCGTGTTAGGAACGCATAATCAAGGAACATAACACCGGTTTAAACGGTTCCTAACGGCATGAGTGGAACAAATCACCAAGCAAAAGGCTTAGCCTTCCACCCTTGCCAATATATAGATGATTTCATTTAAGCATTTATATAGTGTGATATAACCCAACCAAACTTCAACATGAAGCAAGCATCTTCAATCTTCACCTGCAACTAACAATGCTATAAGAGGGGCTAAGCGAGCCTACGTATAGCCAATCAATGGTTTGCATAGGTAGGGTGGTTAGACATGATCTTGGTTACAATAGGAGGCTGACAGGAAAGACATGGGCATCGAGGCAAAACTATAGAGCGAGACTACTAGCAATAGGCAAAGATAGTAATGGTATCCGGGTTCGGTCATCTTGCCTGGGATTCCACAAGGGAGAAAAACTGATCCATGAAGTAGACGGAGCAACATAGTCGAGCGAATCCTCACAACTCCGGAACGAAACCGAAGCTAACAAGAGGCAACCGGAAAGAAGCAAACAACCCGGTAAACACACAATCATAAACATTGCATACGATGCACAAAAAAGTATGATGCATGTCCGGTTTAAATATGCATGGCATGGCAAAGTGCACAAACAAAACTACAAGTTAAGTGGAGCTCAATATGCAACGAGTTGCATATTGACGAAACACCACATATAAATATTTAATTGACTTGTTTATTTACAAGACAAGATTAAAAGTTTGTTAACATGGCAAGAGGTGAAGCAAAAACAAACTACACTATTTAGACAATTTAAATGAGGCCGGAAGATAACAACAACAATTCCGGGAAAAAACCCCATGAGCATGTTTAGCAATTATTAAGCAACAACAATTCACACATATTAATGTTGTTAACATGATGCGGATGACATGATCAAGTTTATGCAATTTTATTAAAAGTTGACATGAAGAGATATGAAGTATTGTCACCGTGGTGGAAGAAAAAGGTGCCAGGCAACGATCCGAAAATGCTGCAACGGCATCATATCGGTTCCGGTAACTTGTTGAGAGACCGGTGCAAAAGCAAATGGTGGAGTGAGCGAGTCGAACGAGATGAAAAGGTGGGAAGATCCCGTCACCGGGTTCCCACAAGTCGGCGACGAGGCAACCGAGGAACACGAAAAAAGGGCGAAACGGGCACGGTGCACACAAGGGAGACATCTCATACAACACAAGCATCACAAGCGTTCACGGGTCGTCGTCTCGAGGGGAACGGGAGCGAGGAGGGGAATCGGGCACGGCGCTGCGGTGGCTGAGGCGGGCGCGTCGGGCGCTAGAGGGAGCGGGGAATCGGGACAGAGAGGTGAGCGAGGGAGATGGCTCGAACGGGAGGAGGGTTCGGGGTCTGCGAGGGGGATCGAGAGGGAATCGGGCGTCCTGGCGGCGCACGGGAGGAGAGGGAGAGGAGCGATGCGCTTAGGGTTAGGGGAGCGAGGAAGTGGCGGCTGGTGGGCCTAGAGGAGATGGGCCAAAGGAGGAATTGGGCAGGCTGGGAGGAGACTGAGGCCCTTATGGCCTAGGAGGGGGGAAACAAAAGGCTGGGCTGCCTCCGATTCTTTAAAAAAAAACAAAGCCGAAACAAAATTAGAAGAAGAGGAAAGAAAAAGGTTAGGAGAAGAATTTAGGCAAGAGGGTATTTTTCTCGGGCTCATAACAATAAGCGCGGTCCGAGAAAAATAGAAAAGACAAGAACGAGATATAATTCAAACATATTTGAATTTAATTCAAAAGGGTTTGAACTAAGACTTGATTATTGAAGTGTCCAAAAATGTTCGAATTTTCGGAGGAACCTCGGAACAACGGAAAAGAATTATTGACAAGGTTTTTGAAGGAGAAACTCGAAGTAGGAAAAGCATGGGGAAAATTATGCACGTGTGTTGGTTAATTCCAAACAAATGGAATATTATTATATAGCTCCCTAATAATATTGAGAGACTTTTATATGTTATAAAGAGAAGTCATTCTTCCCTCGATTTAAATGGACCGAAGGCCCACACGATTTATTTAGTTGCAAAAATTAATGAGATGATGGCATGATGACATGATGCAATGCAAAATAAATAAAGCAAGCACAACGCAACACACGGGAGGACCCGGGACATCTGGAATCTCTGGAATCTTCTGGAATCTTCTGGGACGTCGGTCTTCGAGCGTCACAACTCGCCACGTCACACAATACATTACATAAGCAATCATCATCCAAATAACATCACAGTCCGACTACGGATGAAGATCCAAATGAAAGATATCAAATACATAAAGCCACAAGGTCCGAATCGCCCCTAATAGAAGCCACTACTGATCATCGGGATAGTGCACATAGTATCGCTCACGTTCTTCATCGAACTCCCAGTACAGCTCTGTGCCATCACCTGTGTAGTTCACCATAGTACCTGCATCTGGTGTTGTGTAGAATCTGTGAGCCACGGAGGACTCAGCAATCCCGTTCCCGGGTAGCAAAAACTATCTAAGCCTTGGGTGTGGAACAAGGCTGAAGAAAAATAAAGGTTGCAGCTGCACTAGCACTAGCTTACGTGTTTAGAGCGAGAAGATAAGTGCCACGAGCGTCAAAGTGATCACGAAGTGATCCTATCTAAGCACGTCAATCATAACCACACCGTGTTCACTTCCTGAGCCCCTTTCGCAAAATGACCGTCACGGTTACACACACTGGTAGTGTATTCTGAACATGGTGTCAAGTTTTATACAACCGGATATTAACAAATTCCCATCTGCCACATAACCACGGGCACGGCTTTCGAAAGATCAAACCCTGCAGGGGTGTCCCAACTTAGCCCATCACAAGCTCACGATCTGCGGAGTCGCAACTCCAAGGTGGGAAGGCCCGAGTATTCTCGGAATCCCGTGCTCAAGATATTCCGACTAAGGTAAAACTAATCCAGCAAATCCTCCCGGCGTGCCGACACCCTGATAGTAGCCGCGCGTATCTCGTCTCAGGCCACGACTGGATGGGCGATTCTACAGGTTTTTACCAGCCCTTGAGTTCCCTCGAGGTGGCCCCGCAGAACCCCTAGTTTGGACCAACACTCATGTGGAGCACTGGCCCGGGTTGTTGATTAAGAAAAGGGTTTATAACTCCCTATGCAAGTAGTTGTTAGGCAAATGTAGAACCAATGTTGGGATTTGCTGGAAAAGCTTTAGCGCTAAGCGGGTTATCAAGGGGGGCCCATAAACCCCAACCGTGTTAGGGACGCATAATCAAGGAATATAACACCAGTTTATACGGTTCCTTGGGGGGCATGAGTGTAACAAACCACCAAGCAAGAGGCTTAGCCTTCCACCCATTGCCAAGTATATAGATGATTTAGTTTAGCAGTTTAAATAGTGTGATATCCCAACAATAACTTCAACGTGAAGCAAGAATCTTCAAATCTTCTCCTGCAACTAGCAGTGCTATAAGAGGGGTTGAGCGAAGCTTACGTAGCCAAACAAAGGTTTGCTAGGTTGGGTGGTTAGACAGATTCATGGTTACAATAGGAGGCTGACAAACAAACATGGGCATCGAGGCAATGAGCTAAAGAGCGAGCCATCTAGCAATAGGCAAAGATAGTAATGATATCTGGGTCAGGTCATCTTGCCTGTCGAGTCGTCGATGGGATCGTAAGACGGCTCCTCGTACTCAACCTGGGTAGGAACCTCGCACTCGGTCTCGGCTTCCGGCTCTACTCAACACAAGAACACAACACGGCACGATATCAAACAAGGTGCAATGCACAATCAACATGATGCAAGTATGATGCATTTCATGGCAAGGGATGAAGCACACAAGAACAACACAAAA
The DNA here is from genome assembly GCA_902687465.1 of Secale cereale. NCBI lineage: Eukaryota > Viridiplantae > Streptophyta > Magnoliopsida > Poales > Poaceae > Secale > Secale cereale. The sequence goes on along the minus strand of LR738715.1, from coordinate 258,755,479 downwards.
CCACAAGTTTAAATGAGGCCGGAATCAACATATAGCAAATCCGGTAAGTCCTCATATGCATATATTGAAATTGGTCCAGATCTGAACAAACCTTAAGTTAAAGTTGTTAAACATCAAGTTAACCTGCACCATAATGATCTACACGAAATTCTAGTCAAGTTTTATATAAAGTTTGTTTAATTCGGAGTTACGGTCTAGAAGATATGAGCAAAACAAGACAAGCATGGCAACGGTGCAAGATGCACCCAAACATCAAGCAAACACACTCCAAACATGTAAACAACGTGATATTATGATTCTACATGCAAAATCACACAAGTTTCATATAGGGCACGCTCAAAACGGAGCAACGGTTCAACACATACACATGAAACAAGATACAATGCAAAGCTGAAATTAACAGCCACATAGCAACTTTGGAGTAAGAAATATATACTCTACAGCACCGAAACATGATGACAATAAGCATGGATATGAAGTAGACATGTTCTACAGCAAACAACTCCATTGGAGAAACTCCATAGGATACATGGATCAATAGCAACAAGCTACACCATTTTGATCATGTTGTTAAAAACCTGACAGCTATAATTTATAGCAACTTGAGAGCAAGAATTAAATAATCTACAGCAAGCCATATGTGCAAGTGAGAGCATGAATGGATAGACAAAAACATGGACAATAAGGAATGATCATTGGCCACTCCAAAACTGGCATGGATTTGACTAGGGCATCATGCAAACATAGCATCAGGTTAACAAGTAACAACCGTTTATAACAAGTAGCACTCTCGTCATGAAGATTAGGACATCTAGATGATCTCAAACAAGCATGCCACAATGGAACAAAACATAGAGCATCTCTCCATGATCATTTTGACATATTATATGCACAATTTGGACAAGCACACTAAAAGTTACAGCCATCACAACATGCAATATTATAATGGCAGAAAAAGACTTAGCACATTTATACCTAGGAGAAAACGGGACGACGAGGTTCAACGGGATAGAGGGATCCAGGGGTCGGGTGTTTGGATTGGTGGCGATGGGATCCCGGGACGGGGCTGTCCGGCGGTTGATGCGGGCACCGGGCTTGCGGGTCGGGTTGGGGATTTCGAATCCGCCCGGCCTGGTGAGGATGCGGCGACGGCTGCCCTTGCCGGCGAGGGGGCGTGGTGGCGCTGCGCCGGCGGCTCGGGGCGGAGGCGGCGGAGCGGCCTGCGGCGGCGGTGGTGGCCGAGGCCGGCGACGGCGGTGGTGGCCGAGGCCGGCGGCGGTGACGCTCCGCGGCGGCGGGCGGCGGCCAGAGCGCCGGAGGCGGCAGGGAAGGAGTTGGGCGCGGGGCTGGCGGCGGTGTAGCGCGTGGGCTGGGCGGGCCCCGCCTGGGCCCGGCGGGCCGGCGGCTGGTGGGAGGAGGGAGGCGACACGTGGCAGCCTGTGAGAGGCCGAGGGGGCGGCGGCGGACACGTCCGGCCGGGTTGGACGTGTCC
>LR738715.1:258724029-258753849 GCA_902687465.1 Secale cereale | reverse complement strand
GGGGGGGCTGTTTATATAGATTCTGAGAGCTAGGAGACTCCAAATGGGGAGCGGTTTTCGGCCACGCGATCACGATCCGACGACCGAGATGATGGGAAGGGTTGTGCTCGGTTTGTGGGCTGTTGTGGAGGGGGTCTTGGGCCTTAAAGAAGAGGTTCTTTTAGCCCACTAGGTTAACCGTTGGAGTACCAAACGAACTCCAAACACGACGAAACTTGACAGGCGGCCTACACGTACCAAAACAACAACACACGACAAGTCTCACATCATTCCGGGAACGTTACACGGCCACACACGAAAGAAGGACTCGGGGGTGCCACGGACACGTGTGTGAGTGTCGGAACTCAAAACGGACAACGGTAAGAGACGAGTGGGACCGGGTGCAAGTGACCACACAAATGCAATGCAATGCACATGACAACATGACATGGATGAAAAGCACACACGCACACGACAAAACGAAGAAACCCGAAATGAAGAAGAGCCCAGAATGGAATTGATGAAGTCAAAGTTTCATATATTGCCATAATTGGAAAGTGTTACATCTAGGGCATTACAAACTCTCCTCTACTACGAAAAGATCTCGTCCCGAGATCTAGGACTGGAAGAAGGAAGGGTACTCGGAACGAAGGTGATCTTCTCGTTCCCATGTAGATTCTCGGTCGGTATGGTGTGACCACTTAACTTTCAAGAACTTGATTGACTTGTTGCGGGTTTTGCACTCGGTTTCTTCAAGAATATCAACAGGGTGCTCACGGTAAGACAAGCCTTGTTGAAGATCAATCTTCTCGAACGGAATGGTGCGTTCAGGTGTCTTGAAGCACTTGCGGAGTTGAGACACGTGAAACACATTATGAACATTTGCAAAGTTGGAAGGGAGCTCAAGTTGATAGGCTAGATCGCCTCTTTTGCCAAGAATTTTGAAAGGGCCCACATATCTAGGAGCAAGCTTTCCTTTGATACCAAATCTTTGGGTGCCTTTCATAGGAGAAACACGGAGATAGACATGATCTCCAATGTCGAAAGCCAAATCACGATGCTTGCCGTCATAGTAACTCTTTTGACGCGACTGAGCGGCCTTGAGATTCTCACGTATGACTTTGCACATTTCTTCGGCTTCTGAGATCAAGTCATTGCCAAGAAGTTGACGTTCACCAGTCTCGGACCAGTTGAGAGGAGTACGGCACTTTCTACCATAGAGGATTTCAAACGAAGCTTTGCCGTCACTTGCTTGGAAGCTGTTGTTGTAAGAGAACTCGGCAAACGGAAGGCAATCTTCCCACTTCATGCCAAAAGAGATGACACCAGCTCTGAGCATGTCTTCGAGGATCTGGTTCACTCTTTCGACTTGACCACTAGTCTGAGGATGAAACGCAGTGCTGAAGTAGATCTTAGTGCCCATGGCTGACTGAAAGGAGTCCCAGAACTTGGATGTGAACAAACTTCCACGGTCTGAGGAGATAACTTGAGGAATGCCATGTAACGACACAATTCTGGAAGTGTACAACTCTGCTAGTTGAGCTGCATTGATGGATTCTTTGACTGGAAGGAAGTGAGCTACTTTGGTTAGCTTGTCAATCACCACAAAGATAGCATCGTTCCCCTTCTTGGACTTGGGAAACCCAGTGACGAAATCCATTTCAATGTGGTCGAATTTCCACTCGGGAATAGGAAGAGGTTGGAGGAGACCGGCTGGACGTTGATGCTCTGCCTTCACTCTTCTGCAGACATCACATTTATTCACGAATTGGGCAATCTTCCTTTTCATGTGAGTCCACCAGTAAGATTGCTTGAGGTCTTGGTACATCTTGGAACTTCCGGAATGAATGGAGAGGAGGGAGTCATGTGCTTCGTTCATTATGAGCTTCCTGAGATCACCCTTGGGAACCACAAGTCTGTCCTCAAAGAACAAGGTGTCTTTCTCATCAACGCGATAGCACTTGTATTTGGGAGTACCCTTTGCAATACAATGTTTCACTTTCTGCACCATAGCATCACTGAGTTGGGCCTCACGGATCTGATCTTCCAAGGTAGGAGCAACTTGAAGATTTGCAAGAAAGCCTTGCGGAACAACTTGGAGGTTGAGCTTCATGAATGATTCACAAAGTTCAGGCCGAAACGGCTTGAGAAGGAGACTGATGCAATATGCCTTTCTGCTCAAGGCATCTGCAATGACATTGGCCTTGCCAGTTGTGTATTCGATGCTTGGATCATACTCTTGGACCATTTCAACCCAACGAGTCTGGCGAAGGTTCAGGTTCGGCTGTGTGAAGATGTACTTCAAGCTCTTGTGATCGGTGAAGATGTCCACTTTTCTGCCCAACAGAAGGTTTCTCCACGTGATCAAGGCGTGTACCACTGCTGCTAGCTCGAGATCATGTGTGGGGTAGTTCTTCTCATTTGGCTTCAATTGACGAGAAGTGTATGCCACAATTTTCTTGTCTTGCATTAGAACACCACCAAGTCCTTGAAGAGAAGCATCACAGAATACTTCGTAGGGCTTGGACTCATCCGGAGGAGTAAGAACCGGAGTAGAGATGAGCTTTTCTTTGAGTGTTTTGAATGTCACATCACAATCCGGAGACCAGTTGTACTTGACATTCTTCTGCAGCAAGTTGGAGAGAGGCTTGGCAATCTTGGAGAAGTTCTCAACGAACCTTCTGCAATAGCTAGTGAGACCAAGGAAGCTTCGGAGTTGCTTGACGTTCTGCAGGGGTTCCCAGTTGACAATCACTTCAACTTTTTCGGGGTTGACAGCAATACCCTCAGCAGAGATGATATGGCCAAGATATAAGACCTTATCTAGCCAGAATTCACACTTGGAGAACTTGGCATAGAACTTATGTTCACGGAGTCTGTCCAGAACCAAACGGAGGTGCTTGGCATGGTCTTCTTCATTCTTGGAGAATACCAAGATGTCATCCAGATAAACGAGAACAAATTCATTGGTGTAGGGGTTGAATATGTAGTGCATCATCCTCGAGAAGGTGGGTGGAGCATTTGCGAGGCCAAAATATATGATTGTGTATTCATAGGAGCCGTAGCTTGTTCTGAATGCAGTCTTGTGAATATCTTCTTCACGGATACGGATCTGGTGATAACCCATCCGGAGATCGAGCTTTGAGAACACTTTTGCTCCTTTGAGTTGCTCGAATAATTCATTGATGTTGGGGAGCGGATACTTGTTCTTTATTGTCTTCTTGTTCAATGGTCGGTAATCAACGCAAAGGCGCTCCGTGCCATCCTTCTTCTTGACAAATAGAACACCACAACCCCAAGGAGAAGTGTTAGGCCTGATTAGATCCATACGCTCTTGCTCATCGAGTTGTCTCTTCAGCTCCTTCAACTCTTCAGGGGAAAGCTTGTACGGACCCCGACAAGCTGGCTCGGTACCGGGCTCGAGTTCAGTGACGAATTTAACTTGACGATGCGGAGGCATGCCTGGAAGCTCTTCAGGGAAAACATCTTCATATTCATTGACCACCGGAATTTGAGAGATGGCATTAATCTCGCCCTTGTCATTGAGAGAGAATAGCCTGATTGTGTTATCTCGAGAGGCGAAGATAATCACGTCTTCGTCAGGATGAGTAAGCTTGACTTCCTTATTTGCACAATCAATGTGAGCATCATGCTGGGAAAGCCAATCCATCCCTAGAATGAGATCAATGTCGGAGTTGCCGAGAACAACCGGAGAAGCCATAAAGCGGTAATCACCCATACGAATAGATACATCCGGAGCATACAAGCTAGAATGCATCTGTTTTGCCGGAGAAGAAATTGCTAATTGCCTTGGTAAAGCCGCTGTGTTCACATTATGCTTGGATGCAAATGGACATGACATGAAAGAATGTGATGCACCAGAATCAAACAAAACTTTAGCAGGCTTGAGATTGGCTGAAAGGTTACCAAGTATCACATCTGAAGAATTCTCTGCTTGAGCTGCATTCATCATATTCACTCTTGCTGCCTTGGGGTTGTGCTTGACAATAGCGGTGCTGACAGGTGGAGGAGGCGGAAGGCACCTTGGTTTGGGACACTTGTTAGCATAATGACCCTTCTGAGTGCACTTGTTGCAAACCACTTCTGAGAGAGGACGGTGATAAGGAGCACTTGACTTTGAAGCTTGAAAGTGATTCTTGGACTGATTGCCTGGGTTGGGTGGGTGGGAGAAACCACGGCCACCAGAATGCTTGTTGTTGTTGTTGGAAGGTCGGATCACTGGAGGAGGTGGAAGCCAAAACTTCTGCTGCTTTGCGACCACTTGGGAAGAAGAGGAGGAGTTGACAGCATCTCTGGTTATCTTTTTGGAAGCTTCCATCTTGAGCTGGGCTGCCTCTTGCTTAAGTGCCATGTTATAGAATTGATCAAATTCATCCAACTCGAACAAGGTGAGAGCTAGTTGGAGTTCATCCTTCAGACCACCACAGAACTGATAAATCTTGCTCTTGGCATCTGGGATGTCTTCTTGGCATAGCGGGCAAGGTTCTGGAACTTGACATTGTATTGATAAACAGACATGGTGCCTTGCTTCAGGTTGCGGAATTACTCACGCATACCTTCGATGACACTAGTTGGAATGTGGTGAGAGCGGAAATCTTTGCAGAAGTCGGTCCACGAGATTTCACGTCCTTCTCTGGAATCTTTGTACTGCTACCACCAATCAGCGGCTTGATCCTTGAGTTGGAAGGCGGCAAACTTGACATAATCCTCAGGTCTCACGTTACTGCATTCAAAGTGCTTCTTGATGTCTGTTATCCAGTCTTCAGCATCTAGCGGGTCCACACAGTAACTGAATGCCTTTGGTTGGTTTGCCAGGAATTGGTTGAGAGTAGCAAAGTGAGGTTGGTTGAACAAATTGCCTTGGCCTTGGTTCCCATGAACACCTTGATTTTCTTGATTTGCTTGAATGTTCTGCATCATTTGCATAAGCATCTGGGTGTTCTGGTTCGTCGCTTGCATAATTGCTCTCCAGGCCTCAGACGGAGGAGGAGGGGAAGGAGGACGATCAGGAACTTCTTCACCCTCTGGGTTAGCGTTGGAAACCCTTTTAGGAGCCATCCTGAATGAGATGACAACTATTAGCCATTGATTGAGAAAATATATAAGCTGAATCAACGGCTAGAAATTGCAACATAAGTCTTCACAAGAGCATTCGAACAAAATGAACGAATGTAATCCACAGTTTAATGGTACAACAATCTTCATGAGAAGCCACTTGGGAGAACAAAAGGTAATAAAAATAACAAGGAGTACATAGAACAAATACAAGATAGAAGCTTAATTCGACATATTCGTGCTGGAAGCTTATGGAACGTGTTACAAAAGGGTTTTGCAATCCCCGGATCAACATAGCCAAGGACCCTTTAAGATGCAACTCCCGATCGGAACAACGCCCATAAAAGCACTTCACTCAATGTAGAACCCCGAACTCCATATCATGCATTCGTTGGAAGAATGCCTACGAGCTACTAGATGAACCCACCTATTAATCTCCGAAATTTTCCAGTTATGCAATCAGGTGTTGGGGATACAGGGGAAGCATCGCGCACTCAACTCTAATCCTATATCCAGCTGTATCCATCCTTCAACACATAACCAGTTATTTCCGGAAACCGTCTACCTCGGACCTTCGAAACGCATCTGCTATACAAGCTATGGCAATACTCCCGGACTACCTCCCCAGTATTGGGTGGTGTCGGGGTTATCTTGCCACTAACCGCATAGGAGAGTTTTCGATGTCGGCTGTCTTAAGTATTCCAGAACTGCTGCGATATATTTGTGACGACAACACCTCGGAGCTCAACTCCCCGGGACACTGCCACAACCCCTAATGATAGGAGGCATCGAGAACAATGTTCTCGTCACAAAGACATCGGAACAATCCAAACAATACTCGCGTGATCCTAAAAAAATTGTGAAATTTTGAGAGTAGAAGAGACAAGTAATCGTCAGGAGTCCTCACCAGAGTGAAAAGGGATGAGGAGCAAAAATAAATCCTACTCTCCGATATATATATAGGACTCAAAACATTTTCATGTGTGTGCCTAGACTCAACTGTCAACGATTCGATCAAGCAGTGGGGGCTTCTAGGTCGGAGAAGGCTCTGATACCAACTTGTAATGCCCAGTATGAGATTATACCTCCTACGTGTCGAGGCACGACTTAAAGGTATAAGCTCATACTAGAATGATCTCAAGTATGGTATCTTTGCACGACTCATGTAAAATAGGGATGAAATTGCAAAAGAGTAGTTGGCTTACACTCGCCACGTCACACAATACATTACTTAAGCAATCATCATCCAAATAACATCACAGTCCGACTACGGACGAAGATCCAAATGAAAGATATCAAATACATAAAGCCACAAGGTCCGAATCGCCCCTAGTAGAAGCCACTACTGATCATCGGGATAGTGCACATAGTATCGCTCACGTTCTTCATCGAACTCCCAGTACAGCTCTCTGCCGTCACCTGTGTAGTTCACCATAGTACCTCCATCTGGTGTTGTGTAGAATCTGTGAGCCACGGAGGACTCAGCAATCCCGTTCCCGGGTAGCAAAAACTATCTAAGCCTTGGGTGTGGAACAAGGCTGAAGAAAAATAAAGGTTGCAGCTGCACTAGCACTAGCTTACGTGTTTAAAGCGAGAAGAGAAGTGCCACGAGCGTCAAAGTGATCACGAAGTGATCCTATCTAAGCACGTCAATCATAACCACACCGTGTTCACTTCCCGAGCCCCTTTCGGAAAATGACCGTCACGGTTACACACACTGGTAGTGTATTCTGAACATGGTGTAAAGTTTTCTACACCCGGATATTAACAAATTCTCATCTGCCACATAACTGTGGGCACGGCTTTTGAAATATCAAACCCTGCAGGGGTGTCCGAACTTAGCCCATCACAAGCTCACGATCTGCGGAGTCGCAACTCCAAGGTGGGAAGGCCCGAGTATTCTCGGAATCCCGTGCTCAAGATATTTCGACTAAGGTAAAACTAATCCAGCAAATCCTCCCGGCGTGCCGACACCCTGAGTAGCCGTGCGTATCTCGTCTCAGGCCACGACCGGATGGGTGATTCTACAGGTTTTTACCAGCCCTTGAGTTCCCTCGAGGTGGCCCCGCAGAACCCCCGGTTTGGACCAACACTCATGTGGATCACTGGCCCGGGTTGTTGATTAAGAAAAGGGTTTATAACTCCCTATGCAAGTTTTAGTTGTGAGACAAATGTAGAACCAATGTTGGGACTTGCTGGAAAAGCTTTAGCGCTAAGCGGGTTATCAAGGGGGGCCCATAAACCCCAACCGTGTTAGGGACGCATAATCAAGGAACATAACACCGGTTTACACGGTTCCTAGGGAGGCATGAGTGGAACAAACCACCAATCAAGAGGCTTAGCCTTCCACCCATTGCCAAGTATATAGATGATTTAGTTTAGCAGTTTAAATAGTGTGATATCCCAACAATAACTTCAACATGAAGCAAGAATCTTCAAATCTTCTCCTGCAACTAGCAATGCTATAAGAGGGGCTGACCGAAGCTTACGTAGCCAAACAAAGGTTTGCTAGGTTGGGTGGTTAGACAGATTCATGGTTACAATAGGAGGCTGACAAACAAACATGGGCATCGAGGCAATGAGCTATCTGGGTCAGGTCATCTTGCCTGTCGAGTCGTCGATGGGATCGTAAGACGGCTCCTCGTACTCAACCTCGGTAGGAACCTCGCACTCGGTCTCGGCTTCCGGCTCTACTCAACACAAGAACACAACACGGCACGATATCAAACAAGGTGCAATGCACAAACAACATGATGCAAGTATGGTTCATTTCATGGCAAGGGATGAAGCACACAGGAACAACACAAAACCACAAGTTTAAATGAGGCCGGAATCAACATATAGTAAATCCGGTAAGTCCTCATATGCATATATTGAAATTGGTCCAGATCTGAACAAACCTTAAGTTAAAGTTGGTAAACAGCAAGTTAACATGCACCATGATGATCTACACAAAATTCTAGTCAAGTTTCATATAAAGTTTGTTTAATTCGGAGCTACGGTCTAGAAGATATGAGCAAAACAAGACAAGCATGGCAACGGTGCAAGATGCACCCAAACATCAAGCAAACATACCCCAAACATAGAAACAACATGATATTATGATTCTACATGCAAAATCACACAAGTTTCATATAGGGCACGCTCAAAACGGAGCAACGTTTCAACACATACACATGAAACAAGATACAATGCAAAGCTGAAATTAACAGCCACATAGCAACTTTGGAGCAAGAAATATATACTCTACAGCACCCAAACATGATGACAATAAGCATGTACATGAAGTAGACATGTTCTACAGCAAACAACTCCATTGGAGAAACTCCTTAGGATGCATGGATCAATAGCAACAAGCTACACCATTTTGATCATGTTGTTAAAAACCTGACAGCTATAATTTATAGCAACTTGAGAGCAAGAATTAAATAATCTACAGCAAGCCATATATGCAAGTGAGGGCATGAATGGATAGAAAAAACATGGACAATAAGGAATGATCATTGGCCACTCCAAAACTTGCATGGATTTGACTAGGGCATCATGCAAACATAACATCAGGTTAACAAGTAACAGCAGTTTATAACAAGTAGCACTCTCGTCACGAAGATTAGGACATCTACATGATCTCAAACAAGCATGCCACAATGGAACAAAACGTAGAGCATCTCTCCACGATCATTTTGACATATTATATGCACAATTTGGACAAGCACACTAAAAGTTACAGCCATCACAATATGCAATATTATAATGGCAGAAAAAGACTTAGCAGATTTATACCTAGCAGAAAACGGGATGACGAGGTACAACGGGACAAAGGGATCCAGGCGTCGGGTGTTTGGATCGGTGGCGATGGGATCCCGGGACGGGGCCGTCCGACGGTTGATGCGGGCACCGGGCTCGCGGGTCGGGTCGGGGATTCTGGATCCGCCCGGCCCGGTGAGGATGCGGCGACGGCTGCCCTTGCCGGCGAGGGGGCGCGGCGGTGCTGCACCGGCGGCTCGGGGCGGAGGTGGCGGTGCGGCCTGCGGCGGCGGTGGTGGCCGAGGCCGACGGCGGTGACGCTTCGCGGCGGCGGGCGGCGGCCGGAGCGCCGGAGGCGGCGGGGAAGGAGTCGGGCGCGGGGCTGGCGGCGGTGTAGCGCGCGGGCCGGGCGGGCCCCGCCTAGGCCCGACAGGCCGACGGCTGGTGGGAGGAGGGAGGCGACACGTGGCGGCCTGCGAGAGGCCGAGGGGGCGGCGGCGGACACGTCCGGCCGGGTTGGACGTGTCCGGCGGCGCGGGGAGGAGATGAGCTAGGGTTTTGAACGCAAAATGGACGTGGGGGCTGTTTATATAGATTCTGGGAGCTAGGAGACTCCAAATGGGGAGCGGTTTTCGGACACGCGATCACGATCCGACGACCGAGATGATGGGAAGGGTTGTGCTGGGTTTGTGGGCTGTTGTGGAGGGGGTCTTGGGCCTTAGAGAATAGGTTCTTTTTGCCCACTAGGTTAACCGTTGGAGTACCAAACGAACTCCAGACGCGACGAAACTTGACAGGCGGCCTACACGTACCAAAACAACAACGCCGACAGGTCTCACGTCATTCCGGGAATGTTAAACGGCCACACACGAAAGAAGGACTCGGGGGTGCCACGGACACGTGTGTGAGTGTCGGAACTCGAAACGGACAACGGGAAGAGACGAGTGGGACCAGGTGCAAGTGACCACACAAATGCAATGCAATGCACATGACAACATGACATGGATGAAAAGCACACACGCACACGACAAAACGAAGAAACCCGAAATGAAGAAGAGCCCAGAATGGAATTGATGAAGTCAAAGTTTCATATATTGCCATAATTGGAAAGTGTTACATCTGGGGCATTACATTCTTCTTGGAAGTGGCCTCATCAGCAACAAAATCCTCATCCTCACTATCTCAGGTTTTCTTCTTCTTTGTCCTGGTAGCAGCTTTTGGCAGATTGTTGAGAGTGCTTCTGCTACCCTCATCATAGCTCTCATTTGGGCTTGAGCCCTCACTAAGATCAACCTCTTGTTTAGACTTGTTCTGACTATCACTGGCACTTGATATCTTGCAGACATAAACCGTGTGAATAGATGGATATAGGTAGAGTAGATGAGCATCACAAAATGCGGAGATTTTTCAAAAACTTTGAGTCAAAACTTCAGTTTTAGCTTTTCAAAGAATTCATTTCGGAGCTACCGAGTGGATCATCTCGGTGACACCGAAGCGAGCCTAAACACATGATTTCGGTCAGACCAAGTTGTGGTTTTTTATGGCTCCGGGATGCTAGGATTTCACTGAGACTTTACTTTTGGTCTCACCGATCAGTACATTTCGGTGGCACCGAGTTGTACTTGTGCAATGGCGAGAGCCAATCGGTGGGACCGAAAATTTCGTTTTGGTCGGTCCGAGATGAGTTCGGCAGAAACCTAAACCTAATTTTTTTTCGTCAAATCTATTCTAAGGAATTTCTCTGGTGGATTGATGTATTTCAATCATGGCAAGAAGTAAGACATTGTCCTTGTGCACTGAATCAGAAGGGGATAGCACGAGGAGATCGAATCGTACCCTAACTTGGCGACGATCCTCTACGACAACAACGGCAATGGAGATTCCCGTTGATGGCAATGGAGACCTGTGGCGGAGACGCACGGGCGAAGACGGCGACGATCCGGAGACCAAGGGGCGGCAACAATCGGGTGTGGGCACGAGGAGTTTGAAGAAAACGTTCGGTCCGTGGGATTATATGTCCATGTGCTGTCGGTGGCACCGAATGGAGCTAATCGGTGGTACCGAGATGCAAAACTGCAAGCAGTTATAGCAACTCGGTAAGACCGAGTAGGTCTAACCGGAAGCACCGAGATAGAAAACCTAGATCAATCTGTTGATTTCCGTGAGATCGAGTAAGAATTGTATGTCTGACCTAAATGCATCAGAAGGTTTTCACAGGCAGCCCTTGTCGGGTCAGTGACTCTGAGTGCTCCTCACCCGGGGGGTCCGGAAAGACTTGTTCAAATTTTGTGGTGTAGAATGAATAGAATTTGAGACAAGAAGAGCATAAATAGCTAGAGAAAGTTCTTAGGCATTCTTGTACATCCACTTGGCCAATAAAAACCAAACAATCAGAACAACAAATGGATGTCCTCGAATGAAGAAAAATATGCATCCAATATACTCACATGTGTCAAAGCATGCACAAACAATTCTAGTATCTATCAAGCAATTGGCGATGACCAGATCATCTATATATGAGTATACTGAGTTAGGAGCCAAATGAGAACATTTGATCATAGGTCATACTCATCGTTTAAGCACAAGTTGGGTTACCACTTTTACATAAAGCATTAATGTGTTCACACCATTAGAGTTGCTTTAGCTCATTTTCTTAGAGTAAAGCTCCCCCTAGATGTGATACCCCCCTAAGAGGGTTGAAGTAACCTTGGGTTTTGTCGACAATGACTTCATGTAGATAGTGAAGATGTGGATGCTCAATGTTTATGTAGATCATTTGGAGCAATTCTTTGGAGTGTTGCACTTTCAATACCTACATGGGTTAGTCCCACAAGGAACATACAAGGATATCCATAGACATAGAGTGAATTTCACATATGATGATGTCCATGAAAGCTTTAGGTTACCTTATCCCTTGTCTTACCAACAAGAGGGTTTGTGACTCCATGAACTAGTGTAAGATATGAAAGTTGATTGCACAAGTCCTTGCCAAAATGAATATGAGTGAAGAATGTTGGCGGAGTCACCCTCAAGAACACTCTAGTTCTACTTCTTTGGGATCCACATCAACTTGATGGGAATCCTTGGAATCATAGTCGAACTTGATGAAGTAGAACTTGACGTGGTCTTGGGAACCCACTTGACCATGGCCTTAGGAGCTTCTTCAAATGAGTCAATCTCTTCTTGAAGCTTCTCCTTGCCTTTTAACTTGTGGTCTTGTGGAGGAAGATCATCTTGAGCTTGTGTTCCCTCAAATAAGTGGGGTCATACATCTCTTATTCAGGAACAAACTTTGTCTTGGGGTATTGATCTTCTTCCCATTCAACTCCATTGGCGTTGAACTTCCGTTCAGAACCAACACCTTGATTCTTCCGGTGCCTTCCTTGCTTGCGTACAATTTTCTCAAATTGCTTACTCTCAGCAAGGCTCTTGTAAACACCTTTCTCTATAATTCCTTTCAATAAGCTATTTTATTGCTCAAGTGTGACTTGGCTAAGAGAGTCATTAGTGGAATCAAGAGAATTACTAGAAGCAACAACATTGGGTTTATCATGGTTATTGTTTCTACTAGAAGAAGAATTTTTCTTGCTCTTGTTGCTAGATTTTACTTGTGGCATATAAGTAGACAATATGAGACGTTTGGCAATGTAAGAAGAACTCTTCTTTCGAAGATCATCATTGATAGCTTTTAGAAACCCATGCTCTTGCTCTAAATTTGGCTTCTCGAAATGTAGCTTCTCATGAGTTTTTAGGAGCTCTCTATGATCCTCTAGAGTTGTTTAATGAGCTAACTTAAGGCTGTTTAGTTCTTTAGTTAGACGCTCAATCTCCTTCTTACCATTGTTATTAGTTTCGTCTTGACTATCATGATTACTAGCAAGTTCGTCATAGTTTTCATCACCAGTTTTGTCAACAAGTAACTCATCATCACCTAGCAAATCATCTTCATCACTGTTGAAATCAAGATATTCGGGGTGTGAGAACTTTGGGCCTTTAGCCATGAAGCATCGTCCAATTCCTTCATTTGGTGAGTCAAATATGTCCTAGGAGTTGGATGACACTAGAGAAATTCCGGAAACACCTTCATCTTGACTATAGTCGGAGTCGGAGTGATAACTTCTCTCGGAGTGAGTGTCGAAATCGGAACTAGAAATACGTTCACCAATGTGAGCTTGATGTATTTGTCTTGTGTGGCTCTTGGATGACTTCTCTTTCCTTTCCGTATCCTTTATTATTTGAGAGGATCTTCGTTCATAGCGATCATCTCAACTCCTTCTCTCTCTTTGAGGTGATTCATCTCTTTTACTTCTCCTTTTGGGTGAATCTTCTCTTTTCTTGTAGGGAGCCATACACTCATTGGAATAGTGGTCGGGTCTTCCACAATTGTAGCAATTGCGATCACGACTAGAAGATCTTTTGTCATTGTAGGATCTTGACCTGGATCTTCTATCTTTGCTTCGATTCTTGTAGAATTTGTTAAAGTTCTTCACCATTAGGCTCAATTCTTCATTGAAGACTTGTTTCTCACTTGATGTTGTGGGAGCATCACATGAAGCTTTGTATGCACCACTAGACTTGTTGTGGAGCTCTTCCTTATCCTTCAGTGCCATGTCATGAGCAACAATTCTCCCAATGACTTCCGTAGGCTTGAGATCTTTGTAATTGGGCATCATTTGGATCAATGTGCACACGGTATCATATTTTCCATCCAAGGCTCTAAGGATCTTCCTGATGATGAATTTGTCGATCATCTCTTCACTCCCTAAGCCGGCAATCTCATTTGTTATGAGAGCAATCCTAGAGTACATTTCGGTGACTCCTTCACCATCCAACATCTTCAACTTGTCAAGTTTACTTTGAAGCACATCCAACTTGTATTCCTCGACGGACTCGGTACCTTCATGCATATCAACCAAAGTATCCCAAATTTCCTTCGCATTCTCAAGACGACTGATTTTGTTGAATTCTTCGCGACACAATCCATTGAAGAGAATATCGCAAGCTTGAGCATTGTATTGCAACATCCTCATTTCTTCCGTTGACGCTTCACGATCCGGTTCTTTGCCATCCTCAAAGAATTCACAATGCAAGCGAATACGAACAACAGCCCAAACGGTGGGGTTATGACCAAGAATGTGCATTTTCATTTTATGCTTCCAACTAGCAAAATTAGTACCATCAAAGTAAGGACAACTACCGTGATAATTACCCTCACTAGACGCCATACTCTCCTAGGTTGTGAAACCAAGGCTATGATCACCAAACCTATGGAAATCAAGGCTAATGGAGACTAAAGCTCTGATACCACTTGTAGGATCGGAAGTATGTCTAGAGGGGGTGATTAGACTACTTGACCAAATAAAAATATATCATTTTCCCAATTTTAGTTGTGGCCAGATTTTAGCAAGTTGTACAAGTCAAGCAATCTACCTACACATGCAATTCTAAGAGTATAGCAGCGGAAAGTAAAACATTGCACATGAAGGTAAAGGGAAGGGTTTGGAGAGAGCAAACGCAATGGAGACACGATATTTTTGGCGTGGTTTCGATAGGTGGTGCTATCGTACGTCCACGTTGATGGAGACTTCAAACCACGAAGGGTAACAGATGCGTGATCCACGGGGGGCTCCATCCAGAAGGGTCCACGAAGAAGCAACGTTATCTATCCCACCATGGCCATCGTCCATGAAGGACTTGCCTCACTCGGGTAGATCTTCATGAAGTAGGCGATCTCTTTGCCCTTAAAAACTTATTGGTTCAACTCCACGACACGTGGGAGGCTCCCAAGCGATACCTAACCAATCTAGGAGACACCACTCTCCAAAAGGTAATAGACGGTGTGTTGATGATGAACTCCTTGCTCTTGTGCTTCAAATGATAGTCTCCCCAACACTCAAATCTTTCCCACAGATTTGGATATGGTGGAGGAAGAATTGGAGTGGAAAGCAACCTGGGGGAGGCTATAAATCAAGATTCTTGTGGTGGGATTGGAATATTTTGATCTCAACACATGAGTAGGTGGTTCTCTCTCAGAAAATGAATGGTGGAAGTGTAGGCACATTCTGATGGCTCTCTCTCTGAATGAGAGGGGTGAAGGGGAATATATAGCCTCCACACAAAATCCAACCCTTACACACATTTGACTCAACTTGGTGAGACCGAATAGGTGAACTCGGTGGCACCGATTGGTTCAAACAGGTGAATGTTAGGAATCTCGGTGGGACCGACTGGAACAAATCAGTGGGACCGATGTGTAAGGGCTTAGGGCAAAATTTATCTTGGTGGGACCGACTGAATCAACTCCGTGAGACCGAAGTGAACAATGGGCACACGTAGAGTCTATCAAGCAAACTCGGTGAGACCGATTGCAACATTTTGGTGAGACCGAAATAATTGCAACTGTCAAAGAGTTGGCAAGGCCATCTCGGTGAGACCGAGATCCGTATCGGTGTGACCGAACTGTTAGGGTTTTAAGCAGTGGCTATGACAGAAGAATTTGGTGGGTCTGGGTTGGAAATATCTGTGAGGCCGAGTTTGGAATTAGGGTTTGGACATATTTAGATGGAGAAAGTGGCTGGGATTTTTGGAGCAGTATCACTAAGCACTTGAGCAACCAGAACATTAAGCAACACCTAATCCCCTTTTAATAGTACTGGCTTTCCTATGGACTCAATGTGATCTTGGATCACTAAAATAGAAATGAAGAGTCTTGAGCTTTTGCCAATATTTGTCCTTAGCATTTTGAGGGGGCCACATCTCTAGTCCATGCCATGCCAATCATTGAACATCCAGAAATATTTATCTTGAAGGAATATTAGTTTGATGAGCTATATATTGTTATGAATTACCAAAAGCACCTAGGCATTAGTTGCATTTTCAGTTCAGTTACAATTCCTTGCGTACTACTCCCTCCGTCCCAAAATAAGTGTCGGTTGAGACACTTATTTCTGGACGGAGGGAGTACATCCTTATACAAATATATGTGTATTATAGGTTTGATATAATGTAGTACTCTAGTTCCCTACAATTTGATATAAGTGTCATTGTAATGTGAGTTAAGAACTAAGAATGTTCTCCTTGGTATGTCAATTCCTATGTCGTAATGGCATTTGCTCCTTTTGCATACACAAAGATATTATTGTGACATTTTGGTTGCATTGTACAAATATACAGAGTCTTCCCGAGAAGTGGATAACTGGCTATGAAATGCAGCATGTGGTTCCTTCAATAATCCAATTAGATTTAGAGCCAATTCTTGTGGGGCTCATGGTTGGCTGTAGAAGTAAGCTGCCCTCTTCCCAGCTTATTCTAGAAGCTCAACCTAAAATTTTATTTTAGAAACCTATTTAGGCTTCTAAAAAAATTTAGGTTAAGATTATAGAATAAGCTCGGGAGGGGTAGCTTATTTCCACAAATAGTCATAATCCCCCAAAGAACGAGCATGTTAAGCCGCGACAACACAAGCTACTAAAGTAGCACAAAAGCCTCAACATGACATAGAAGAGGTGCAAAAGTAGTCGGAAACAAGGATGGTAGAATATGAGTTTGACAGATTGAGTATAGAAGAAGCTTGATGTAGCGACCAGGGTAATTTATATGTAATTATTTGTACGTTAAGCTTCCCAATCCAATGTATGTGTATATGGCATGAAATAAAATTATAATGTAAAGGATTGTGTATATGTGCATATGAAATGGATTATTAAAATTATTTGTATGTGATGCTAGGATTTGTATTGTTCTGAAGCATGGGGCTGCATTGCTAGCATCGCAACTAGACTATTATGCTGCTAGCAGTGCAGTCCCAAGCTTCCGACCATAATGTTAACATCACTGAACGGCAACATAATGACCGCAGTGAGTGATCTTTGCCTCCATTGTTCTAGTTATCACTGACTGGAGAACTCATCTATGAAAATATTCATCACTAACCGATCGACTGGCTCGTCTACGATAGAGCAGTCATCACAGGCCCCGAGGCACTAACTGGTCGAGAACTCGTTTGTGATGATACAATCTGGCCATGCAGTGTTGTTCAGATCTATAGTAGTCTGACCTTTAAAAAGCATAACCGTTTATAGTGTTTCTCAAACAAAAAATAGTTGTATAGTGATTATGTATAAATAAAGATGAAATTACTAGTTAAGGTACATCTTGTAAGAATTGCTTTGAAACTCCTCTGGTGATGACATGTGGCGTTGTGTATATGTACCTCCTGTCAGTACCTAGGAGTTACAGTGGGTTTTTCCCACCATAGGAGGATGGGAGAGTACTTGACTTTTTTGTGGGATAAGATTTTCAAATTGAAACTTCTTTTGAACCGAGCGTATAAATTAAAAATCATTTTTGCCATTACGTTCTCTCATAGAGGCCTTCCAGTTAGATCCCATGTTGATGGATTTCGATTTTTTCTTGGACGTAACTTGTGCTCCCATCAAGAACTGACATGTGCTTCCAATGGTAACTTACTTGTGCTTCATGCACTAACAAAGGTGTACTCCCCATGTATAGTGTACTCCCACGCATTATAGGTTGTGCATTGTGCATCGTATGTAGTGCAGCTTGTGATTCCCGCACAACACAACCTGTACTTCCCACACATTACAACTTCTACTTGTCGCATAGTACAACTAGTATTCCCCGACACATCTTGTACTCTCCGCGCAATGTAATGTGTACTCTTCGTGCTTTGGAATTATTATTTTCTCCATAAGTGTTTCCTTAAACGGCAAAGCATTGAATATTTCTTAACTCAAGTTTTGAAAAAAGAAACCTTTGGAGTTTTGGACTGTTTATCGGGAACATTACGAAGGGCTCGAGTCATCTTGTGCACATGTATATCCGCCATGTGGACCTATGAGGGGAGATCGAGACCTTGTGTTAGCCGCCTTGTGCGCCTGACTCACAACCTAGCGCACACGCGCCCCACTTCCTTGGGCCGACCCAATAGGCCGGTTGCCCTCTTGTTGACCGGTTGAATGCTTGACCGTTCACTGGTTGATCATTGACTTTTGGTAAAATAATCTTGAACTTTATTTTTTTAAGAATTTGAAAATTGTTCATGAATTTTAAAAAAGTTCATCGATCTGAAGAACAAAGTTTGGGAATTTGAAAAAGTTCACATATTTTAGAAAAGTTCTTGAATTTTTAAAAGTTTGCGGGTTTGGAAAAACTTTGTACATTTGAAATAAAAAGAGTACGTGAATTTGAAGAAAAAAATCACATATTCGAGAAAAAAAGTTCACTAATTTACAAAAAATCATAAAAAGAAAACAATAATGCATAAAAGGCGGGAAAAGAACAAAAACTAGTACAAAAATCTCATCTCGTCAGAAAAACATTTGGGCGCACGCGAAAAAACCGCATTAAGGCATTCATTGATGAGGCAGGGGTCACGTACAGTGACCATGGTTCCATGGCGGCTATGGCTACGGCCTACTTTTCTAAGCTTTTTACTTTTGATTCTTCTCTCTGTGCGGATCCATTTATAGATTTGATACAGACTTGTGTGACTGACAGTATGAATGATGGCCTGTGCGCAGATTTTTCAGACAAGGAAATAGCTGATGCTCTGTTCCAAATTGGGCCACTCAAGGCGCCAGGACTGGATGGATTCCCAGCCCGCTTCTTCCAAAGGAACTGGGCAATTATGCGAGAACAGGTTACGGCAGGAGTACGGGAAATTTTTCGTACAGGGATCATGCCTATGGAATGTCATATATAAGGTGGTGTCAAAGTGTTTGGTGAATCGACTGAGACCTATTTTGGATGATATTATCTCACCTAAACAAAGTGCATTTGTCCCTGGAAGGATGATTACAGATAATGCACTAATTGCCTGTGAGTGTTTCCACTTTATTCAGCAGGAGAAGGACCCTAGCAAGAGTTATTGTGCATATAAGCTGGATTTATCAAAAGCTTATGATAGGGTGGACTAGATCTTCTTGGAGCGAATGATGAAAAAGATGGGCTTCGCTTGACGATGGGTGGACTGTATTATGGCTTGCGACACCTTGGTGAGATACCCAATGAAATTCAATGGAACCCTCTTGAAATCATTTGCACCGTCGCGTGGGCAACGACAAGGTGATCCTTTGTCCCCGTTTTGTTCCTGTTTGTGGCTGATGGTCTATCTGCTTTGTTGAAAGATGGAGAGGAAAGAGGAGATTATACCCCCGCTAAAAATATGCCAAAGAGCGTCGGGCATGTCTCTCCCTAATAATAAAGCACGGATTGACTTTGTCGGGTTCACCGTCACAATACGCTTTCTTCTCATGTCATAATACACTTTTACAATTTATATGGATAAAATCATATATAAACGAGGTGGTCTAATAATACGTTCAACCAGCAGTTCGCATGATAAGTAAACGAACCCGTAGAGGCGAGAGAAAAAAAAAGCCCAGCCTCCCGATCCCATCTCCACCTCCAGCCCGCCCCGCGTCCTGCCTCGCCGCGCGCCGCCCGTCGTTGCCGCCTACCTAGCACCTCTCTCCCGCACGAGAACGCTGACGTCCCGGCGCTAGGGTTCCGTCCGCCGCTGCTCCCTATCCCTCCGCTCCCAGCAACCCTCACCACCTTCTCCTATTCCCAGTCGCTGTTATAATACCTTCGCCGCCAGTCCGGCGCGCGAGGCTAGGAGCCACACGTGGTACCAGGCCGGCGGAGGCGCGGCCACACGAGGCACCAGGCCGGCGGAGGCGCGGGGGAGGAGGTGGCGGCGGGATGGCGAGGGGAGGACATGAGAGGGCCGACGCGGCGGAACGGGAGAACCATCTAATGTCTTCGATGTGGTAGCCCAACCCACCACTCCTCCTGCGACGACAGCGAAGAAGGGCAGAGGACCATCTAACTACGTTGCCGTGGGCGATGGAATTCGAGAGGCGACTTTGGTGAGAAGGCCAGTGGACCGAGGAACTACGGATGCTGCGGCGGAGGCCGTGGAGTCTACTCAGCCTCGGTCCAGAATCTTCGCAGACCACTCAAAGATGATGCATTCATCTCTCTTCCTTCTTGATTGAACTATTTGTGTGTCATCCCCTTCTCTGATTGAAGTACAACATGCTTTCTGTACACTTCTTTGTCTATTTGTTATTTTGGATCAGTATACGAGCTTTGAAATTCAGAATTGCATTTACTGTTTTTCTTTTTGGTGCAAAAAGAAGTAGTTAGTGTTAAACATATGGTAGACCGAGCTACTTACCAATGGCAATTTGTCTGGAGATCTCTCATGTTTTCTGTACACTTCTATGGTTGAAAACCTGAAACGATTTGTGTAACTGATAGGTCTGTTGCTTTACTCCTACACTGCTTAATAAACCTGCGATTAATTTCGATATTTGATTTTTGTCAAGTAGACCATCTGACTATAGAATATTGATCATGCATGAAACGTTGTAAATGAAAAGAATTTGCACTTGCATGCTTGATTTAAAGACTTGCTAGCTGGGTGAAGAAGCTTTCTGACAAATATCCAAATCACTCTAATAGGCCCAAGTTGAGCATATGTTAGATGGTCTAGATGACATGGATGGTGCCGAGGATGTTCCTTTTGATGAGCTCGTAGACATGCAAGGCGTAGTATTTCACTTGGTTGAGAATGCAATTACAGTAAGCATCTCTTCTTTGTCTTATTTTAGTTAGAAAAATGTGTTTCCTTCAGGTTTACATGTATATGTACAGATATTCCGACTAATAGTTTCATGCTATGCAAAATACTAGACCTTGTTTCCTCATAAGCTATGGTTGAACAGAATTTGTATTGATTATCTTTAGTCTTTACTATGTTCCCTCCAGATAGTTAGCCAGTTAGATACCTTATCTTGGCTTCCTCCTTAACATGATGTTCAGCACTTTTATCTGTCACATATGACATTTATATCTTTATTTCTTTTTCCCTTTATTGGTGTCTCATTTCACTCCCAGAAATGTCATGTTAATAAGTGGCATGAGGGAAATAAGTTTTTTACTAAAATTTAGAAGCATTTAGGAGTCTTCATGTGTCCAGAAAAATTGTTCTATGTATGTGTGTTTTGTGTGTTATCGCATGCTTGTGCTGCTTGCACATTTGGTCGAAGATCAAGTCAAGATGCATAGCTCATGTACTTGCTTCTCTGTAAATTTAGATTCTTTCAGGAAATTTACTGTACAACCACCCTTTTATTTAGAGAAAACATAGACTGTAAAGTTGCATATTTGCTCCTGTCTATTTTGAACTCGCGGCTCTTGGAGGGCCTCAGCTGACAACGTCGTGCAGCGGCAGGGCGGTGGTTCACCGACGACGATGATGACGGCGCTCCAGCCGCCCATCTTCTCCTCCCCATTCTTCATTTTATAGCCCCCACCTCCACCCAAATGGTTTTCCATCATTGCCCCTCACAACATGCATCTGTCGCCTATGCCTCTATACCGCCTACTTCTATAAGGTTGCCCACCCTCCAGGTGCCTGCCCCTTAGTCACCACCCCATGCGGCGCCTCCCACATATCAGCGACTGTCCCCAGATGACCATCGCACACCACAACTCGCCTCTCTCAGTTTCTATACCCTGCAGCTCGCCACCTCCTGGGTGTGAAATTAGAGTGTTACAGAAAAATCAAGGGATATGGAGGAACGAAGATTGCTCATTGTAATACAGTTGCTAAACTGAACCATGTAACTTGATCAGGTTTCGGCATACACATAGCCAAACGTTTGAGTGATAGTTATACTACACTAGCATCTATATTCAAATTTGACAGAAATAGCAATAGAACCTATTAAATTTTGAAAGGATGCAAAAAAAACTCTTGTTTGGATCTATTGCTCAACGCGAAAAAGGTAAGATCAGTGTAAGCTTTCGATTTTAAAGGTCCCATTTTTTCCTAAAAAAAGATTGACTGTTGTTTCACATGACAATCTCCCCTCAAATGCATCAACATTCCTACGTGAAACAAATGCATTGGCATATCATGTGCATGGGAAGACATGCGGTACTATGGCAGTTTGTTTTATTTGTTTCTTTCTATGTTGGTACAAGTAACTTCAGCACATATATCACAGTGGACGGCAAGTATATGTATAAATTTAGATTTTGTCCAATATGTTGTACATTGCATTGCTATTTCTTCATTCGGTGTAATTTTCTAACCATGGTAACAATGCTCAATTTGCCTAGCTCAAATGATGTTGAAGCTGAGAAGCATCAGTAGGTAGTATACATTGGTCTGAATTTTTGCACCAAGATTCAAATAATATCACAGCTCATATGATGCACAATATTTCTGAAAATCTAGGAGCCTATGGTCAGATTTAGGTCAGGACAATGAGAATAAATATCACATATACCGTGTCGGCGTCCCGAAGAACCCTATTCTCAACATGTCCATCGTTTTTGTCATCAGGAGCCCGTCATTTTTCTCCCGTTGCAACGCACGTGCATTTTTGCTAGTCTCACTTATTCGCAGATGATACGTTGCTCTACTTCAAGGCGGAGGCGAACCAAGCTAATAGGTCTAACATGTGCTAAATACATATGCAAAGGCCACTGGACAATATATTAATCCATCGAAATGTAGTGCCTTGTTTGGCACCTTGTGTCCAGAGATGATGCAAGATGTGGTGAGAGATATTCTCCATATTGGTACTGTTACTTTTGAGGAAAAGTACCTAGGCCTTCCAACGCCTGAGGGTCGCATGTCGCGAGGTAAATTTCAGAATCTAAGGTCCTGGTTGTTGAAAAGGACTATTGTGTGGGGCGACTGATGGAAATATGCCCTAAAGGCAATAATAAAATGGTTATTATTATATTTTCTTAATCATGACAAAGGTTTATTATTCATGCTAGAATTGTATTGACCGGAAACCTAAATACATGTGTGAATGCGCAGACAAATAATGTGTCTCTAGTGAGGCTCTACTTGTCTAGCTCATTGATCAAAGATGGTTAAGGTTTCCTAACCATGGACATGAGTTGTCATTTGATAACGGGATCACATCATTAGGAGAATGATGTGATGGACAAGACCCATTCGTTAGCTTAGCATAATGATCGTTCAATTTATTGCTATTGCTTTCTTCATGTCAAATACATATTCCTCCGACTATGAGATTATGCAACTCCCGGATACCGGAGGAATACCTTGTGTGCTATCAAATGTCACAACATAACTGGGTGATTGTAAAGATGCTCTACAGGTATCTCCGAATGTGTTTGTAGAGTTGGCATAGATCGAGATTAGGATTTGTCACTCCGAGTATCAGAGATGTATCTCTGGGCCATCTCGGTAATACACAACATAAGCAGTCTTGCAAGAAAAATGACTAACACTGCGTTTGGATGTCCCCATTGAAGCCCAGGAAATCGAATTGGTAATCATCTGACATCAATACAGATGTTTGGTTGCACACTAAATTCGTATTGGAAACGCGGACCATTTCCAAGCCGTATTGCTTCCAGCGTAAATCTCACTCGCACGATTCGGAGGGCTCCCACTCCGTTTCCCTCCGAATCATCCATCTCCCGCAAAACTTACCCCTTCGACCCCAACAATCAGGAAAAGAGAAGAAAGGGGATCTCGGGGCGACGGCGACCAACGATGGCGCTCGGCGGTGGCGCAGATCTGTCCTTCCCCTTTCGTCCCTTCCCTCTGCAATCCCGGTCCCGGTTGCTCTGCCCCCTCCTGCATCCCTCCGCTCCCAGTCTCCATCTCCAGTGGCGACCACCATGGAGACCGGTCTCCATCCCCATCCCGGCCTGCAGGTAGACGAGAGGAAGCCTGACGGCGACCACCATCCTGTCTGGTGGCGGCGGCGACCATCATCCCATCCCGTCCCCATCACCATATGTTGCATCCCTCTCCCCTTGCCACTGATTCAATCAGTCCTATCCAGGACCTCCTTCTCCACCTTGTCGTTATTTTCTTCCTTTTTTACAGAGAAATTATGTCTCATTGATTTTGAGTATGGGTCATATGGCTACCGTGATGAGTACGTAGGCTTTGATTGTGACTATAACATGTATGGTCTCTTCTTGTTGTGTGACCATTTATCTTGTTGTGATTCATTTCTAGAATATTTACTATTTTTTACTGCTATATATTCATTCAATTATAGTCACATATGATCAGATTTCATTTTTCAGTCATGTACAACAAGATATAACCTTCATGCTAATGTAGACATGCAATTCCAAAGTTTGTCATCCAAACAAGATTTGGTATTGAAACCTCATAGGCATTTCAAGGGTCAGTTCAGTGAACAACCAAACAGTCGGATTTGTATTCGTGCCATTTCAGTTTCCTCACTGAATTGGAATTCTAGTCCAATTCAATACGGAGCGCTCCAATACGGACACCCAAACAAAGCGTAATGAGTTAGTTACAGGATGATGTATTAGGGAATGAGTAAAGAGACTTGCCGGTAATGAGATTGAACTAGGTATGAAGATACCGATGATCGAATCTCGGGCAAGTAACATACCGATAGACAAAGGGAATAACGTATGTTGTCATAACGGTTCAACCGATAAAGATATTCGTAGAATATGTAGGATCCAATATGAGCATCCAGGTTCCACTATTGGTTATTGACTGGAGAGGTGTCACGGTCAAGTCTACATAGTTCTCGAACCCGTAGGGTTTGCACGCTTAATGTTCGATGACGATATTGTATTATATGAGTTATGTGATTTGGTGACCGAATGTTGTTTGGAGTCCCGGATGAGATCACGGACATGATGAGGAATCTCGAAATGGTCAAGAGGTAAAGATTGATATATAGGATGATGGTATTCAGACATAGGAAGTATTCCGGTGGGTACCGGGTAGTTATCGGGTCACCGGAAGGAGTTTCGGGCACCCCCGGCAAAAGATGTGGGCCTTATGGGCCAAGAGGGGAAACACACCAGCCTCAAAGGGGCTGGTGCGCCCATCCCCCCATATGGGCTGGCCAAATTGGAGAAGGAAAGGGGAATAGGATTCCCCCTTTCCCCTTTTCCCTTCCTACTCCAAATAGAGATAGGAGAGGGGGTTTGGCAGAATTGGGGAGGACCCCAAGTAGGATTCCTCCTACTTGGGGCGCCCCCTTGGCTGGCTCTCCTCCCCTCTAACCTATATATACATGGGGAGGGGGCGCCTAGAACACACACCAACAATTGTTAGCCGTGTGCGGCGCCCCCCTCCACAGTTTACGTCTTCGATCATATTCTCGTAGTGCTTAGGCGAAGCCCTGCGTGGATCACTTCGCCATCACCGTCAACACGCCGTCGTGCTGACGGAACTCATCTACTTCCTCGACACTTTGCTGGATCAATAGTTCGAGGGACGTCATCAAGCTGAACGTGTGCAGAACTCGGAGGTGTCGTACGTTCGGTGCTTGATCGGTCGGAACGAGAAGAATTTCGACTACATCAATCGCGTTGTCAAACGCTTTCGCTTTCGATCTGCGAGGGTACGTAGACACACTCTCCCCCTCTCATTGCTATGCATCTCCTAGATAGATCTTGCGTGAGCGTAGGATTTTTTTTGAAATTGCATGCTATGTTCCCCAACAGTGGCACCCTCTCTCTTGTTGGGGAGCGTTGCATGGGAAACAAAAGTTTTCCTACGAACACCAAAGATCAATCTTGGATATGCACATCTAAAAGAGGAGAGTTGGATCCACATACCCTTGTAGATCGCTAAGCGAAAGCGTTCAAGAACGCGATTGATGTAGTGGTACGTCTTCGCGATCCAATCACGATCCATCTCGCGAACTCCGATCTAGTGCCGAACGGACGGCACCTCCGCGTTCAACACACATACGGCTTGATGATGCCTTCACTTCCTTGATCCAGCGAGCGAAGGTGAAGTAGTAGCTCGAGTCCTTCGGCAGCACGACGGCGTGGTGGCGGTGGTGGTGGAGGAATTACGGCAGAGCTTCGCTAAGCACTACGCGTATGAGGAGAAGAGCTACGGGAGAGGAGGGGCAGCGCCAAGGCGTGTAAGGGTGCGGCTGCCCTCTCTCTACCTCTCTGTATACAGGGGGAAGGGGAGAGGGGGGCGCCCCTAGGAGATCCCATCTAGGGCCGGTGGCCACAAGAGGGAAGCCCTAGATGGGTTTCCCCCCTAGGAGACTTCACCCTCAAGGCAAACGGGCGGGAACCCTAGGGGTGGCGCCCCCACCTCCTCTGGAAACGTGGGAAGGGGTGAGGGGGGCGTACATCCCCTTAGTGGGCTGGTTTCCCCCCTCCCCTTGGCCCATGAGGCCCCCCAACACTTGCCGGGGCCCCCTGAAACCCCTTTCGATCATGTTGGCCATCACCCGGTACCCCCGGAACACTTCTGGACTCCAATACCCTTCGTCCAATATATTGATATTCACCTCCGGACTATTCCGGAGTTCCTCGTCACGTCCGAGATCTCATTCGGGACTCCGAACAACCTTCGGTAACCACCATAATGACTCAACTATACTAATATCGTCACCAAACGTTAAGTGTGTAGACCCTGCGGGTTCGAGAACTATGTAGACAGAGCGAGACACCTCTACGGTCAATAACCAATAGTGGGACCTGGATGCCCATATTGGTTCCCACATATTCTACGAAGATCTTATCGGTTGAACCTCGATGTCAAGGATTCAGATAATCACGTATGTAGTTCCCTCTGTCTATCGGTATGTGTGACGCCCGAGACTGACGTCCCAGAAGATTCCAGAAGGTTCCAGAAGATTCCGGATGTTCAGGGTTGCCCGTGGGTTGCTTTGTGCTTGTGTTATTTATTTTTGCATCGCATCATGTCATATTTTATTTTGCATCTCAACCTAAATACTTCGTGTGGATCTTCAGTCCATTTAAATCGAGGGAAGATTGTCTTCTCTTTAAAACATATAAAAGCCTCCTAATAATTATGGAGCTATATTAATAATCATTCCATGGCTTCGGAATCACCGTAACACACTTGCATAATTCCCCATGTTATTTCACTTCGAGTTTCACCTTCGAAATCTTGCCAATATTTCTTTTCCGTTGTTTCGAGGTTCCTCCCAAAATTTGAACATTTTTGGAGACTTCAATAATCTCGTCTTAGTTCAAACCTATTTGAATTAAATTCAAATATGTTTGAATTATTTTCCGTCCTGGCCTTTTGTATTTTCTCCGGTCGTGCTCATTTTTACGAGCCCGGGAAAAATAACCTTTGACCTAATTCTTGTCTAACCCCCCTCCTCTTTTTCTTTTTCCTCTTTTTTGTTTTATTTTGTTTCTGCTAAGAGTTATAACTAAGAGCAGCAGCTCAAGCCTCCTTCTCCTCTCCCTAAGAGCCCAGCCTCTGGTCTCCTTGGGCCCAAGGCCTTTTCCTCCCGCAGCCCCCTCTCCTCCTGGTCCGTCCGGCCCATCTCCCTCTGGCCCAAGGCCCGTTTCCCCCTAACCCTAGCTAGCGGAGCCTCGCTCCCGTTTTTCTTCCCGAGCCGCCGCCAGGGTCTTCTCTCGCCCGACCCAGTCTCGCTCTTCTCTCCCTCGGCGCCCCGCACTCCCCTCGATCCCCTTGCTTCCCCGACCCCGTTCCTTTCTCCTTCTGCCTCGACCTCCCCCTCTCGCATCGATCTGCAGGAGGCGACTCCTCCGAGCTCCCGCGGCCAGGAGCCCGGCGCGGCTCCCTTCCCTCGCCCCAGAGCAGAGCAGCGGCCGGCCATCCTCTCGCCCGCAGGCCGGCGACCTCGCCCCCTGGCCCGATTGCTCCCTGCGGCCCCGAGCTCCCGCGGGCCGGCCAGGATCGTCTACCGGCGCCCTTCGCCTCCAGCTCGAGGACCGCCCTGCGGCCCGACCTCGTCCCTCCAGAGCGCCAGCCAGGCCCGCGCTGTTCCCCGTCCGCGCGCCTCGAGCCGGCCCCCTGGCCCCGAGCGCCGCACCCCAGCAGTCCGTCGATCCGTCGCGGCTCCCTTCTCCAGCGCCAGGAGCTGCTGGCCCTCGCCTCGTCGTCCGCAAGAGCAGCGCCGCGCCCCGTGTCCCGGCCCCGAGCGCCGTTCCCAAAGGCCTCCTCCTCTGTTGTCCCGTGTCCCTGCTGCTGTAGTTTTGTTTTGTTTTTTTTTGTTTTGTTGCTTGGATGTTAACCTGAACAGAGAACGACTACCGGCAAGACCGCCCGACGCTTGAACATCTACGGATATGTGTACATCTACGGAAACGAGTACCCCTCCGATGGCATGTACCTATACGAACGTCGAATGCCTAGTACCTCTTCATGACCGACAAGTACCACTACCGACGCCCGGATCCGTCGACACCCTCGAGTACCACTACGTGACAAGTACGACTACCGACGCCCGGAAACGCCAAGTACCACTACATCCGTGTACGACTACATGACCGACAAGTACCACGACGACCCGTACGTCTACCGTCGCGTGTACCACTACCGTCGCCCGGAAAAGACGGATGCGCCAAGTACATCTACGAACTCGACGCCGGAACGACTCCTTCCTCTACGTCTCGAACCGCTACGAGAACGCACGCTTCGAAGGTATAACCCCGAGTCGTGACCCGTGAGATGCTTGCTTGTGTTGTATGGAATGTTTCCCGTGTGAGCACCGTGTCCGTTTCGTCCCTTTTGTTGTTCCTCGGTTGCCTCGTCACCGACTCGTGGGAACCCGGTTACGGGATCACCCCATCATCTCGTTTGACTCGTTCACACCGCCATCTTTCCTTTTGCACCGGTCTCTCCCGAGTTACCGGTACCGATATGTTGCGTGGCATCATTTTCGGAATCGTTGCCGTGGCACTCTTTTCTCTCCACCACGGTGACAAATGCTTCTTATCTCTTTTATGTCAACCCTTTTAATAAAACTTGCATAAACTTGATCATGTCATCCGCATCATATTAACAACATTAATATGTGTGAATTGTTGTTTGCTTATAATTATTAAACATGCTCATGAGGATTTTCCGGATATGTTGTTGTTATTTTCCGGCCTCATTTAAATTGCCTAAATAGTGTAGTTTCTTTATGCTTCACCTTGTTGCCATGTTAACAAACATTTAATCTTGTCTTGTAAATAATGAGAGTCAACTAAATAATTAATGTGGTGTTTCGTCAATATGCAACTCGTTGCATATTGATCTCCACTTAACTTGTAGTATTTGTTTGTGCACTTTGCCATGCCATGCTTTTAAACCGGACATGCATCATACTTGTTTGTGCATCGTATGCCCTGTTTTTGATGTGTGTGTTTACCATGTTGTTTTCCTTCTTTCCGGTTGCTTCTCTTGTTAGCTTCGGTTTCGTTCCGGAGTTGTGAGGATCCGCTTGACTGTTGCTCCGTCTTCTTCTTGGATCTGTTCTTCTCCCTTGTGGAATCCCAGGCAAGATGACCGAACCCGGATACCATTACTATTTTTGCCTCTTGCTAGTAGTCTCGTTCTTTAGTTTTGCCTCGATGCCCATGTTTTCCTGTCAGCCTCCTACTTGTAACCAATTGCCATGTTTAACCACCCTACCTATGCAAACCGTTGCTTGGCTAAGTACGCTTCGCTCAGCCCTTCTTATAGCATTGCTAGTTGCAGGTGAAGATTGAAGATGCTTGCTTCATGTTGAAGTTTGGTTGGGTTATATCACACTATATAAATGCTTAAAAAAATGAAATCATCTATATACTGGCAAGGGTGGAAGGCTAAGCCTTTTGCTTGGTGTTTTGTTCCACTCATGCCGTTAGGAACCGTATAAACCGGTGTTATGTTCCTTGATTATGCGTTCCTAACACGGTTGGGGTGTATGGGACCCCCTTGATAAACCGCTAAGCGCTAAGTCTTTTCCAGCAAGTCCCAACATTTGGTACTATTTGCCTAATAACTAATAAAACTTGCATGTGGACTAGCTATCCCTTTTAATTTAATTCAACCCCCGGGCCAGTGCTCCACATGAGTGTTGGTCCGAAACGGGGGTTCTGCGGGGCCACCTCGAGGAAACTCAAGGTTTGGTAAAAACCTGTAGAATCGCCCATCCGGTCGTGTCCTGAGACCTAGATACGCGCGGCTACTATCAGGGTGTCGACACGCCGGGAGGA
>LR738715.1:258659806-258671205 GCA_902687465.1 Secale cereale | reverse complement strand
GGCACCAGGGCTCCAGGCGCCCTGGCGGCGCGCCCCCCCTGGGCCGCGCCGGGGGGGGGCGCCCGGGCCCCCCGAGGCTCCTCCGATGCCCCCCTTTGGCATATATTTACACCGTGTCGCGGAAAACCAGATTCCGGACCCCTTTTCTCCAGACGCGATTCCGATCTCCGCCGCCATCGCCATCAAGCTTCGGGGGACCAGAATTCCTGCGCCGGCACCCTGCCGGGACGGGGAAGTGCCCCCGGATCCATCTCCATCGACGTTGCTTCCTCCCTCCATGATGCGGGAGTAGTTCCTTCTCGGGGCTGAGGTTCTTACCAGTAGCTATGTGGTCAATTCTCTCTCCCATGATGTGATCTTCGTTGTGATCATAGGCTATGTTAATCTAGGGTGATCCCATGATATTTCCCCTTCCTCTATGTATTGGATTGATGTACTCACTTGTCTTTATCTAGTATAATCCCCGAGACTAAGGTGACAGCGGTCTATTGGACATGGATTAGAACAATATTTTCATGAGTGATTTCCTCTCTTGTGTGTTGATTGAAGATTGAGAGTCTCTTGGTGCTTGTCTTTGACTATCCTTTAGATATGTTGTGGTGATTGTGGGACTCTCTTTGGATGGCCGCAGTGACATTGGGAAATCCTTAGATTGAGAACTACGAACTTTGAGGTGTGCTTTTGTAGCCCTACATAATTCTCTTCCTCTCTTGACCACGAAGGAATGACCTCCGAGTGTGTCCCCTTTGCTTGTTTTATGGGAAATATCATGTGATTCGATTATGTTAATGTTGTTGGGAGTTGCCACTAGTGAAAGTATGAACCCTAGGCCCTGTTTCCACCATTGCAATACCATTTGTGATCACGTTTACCACTTGTTTGCTTGCTGCACTTTTTATTACAGATTTATATTACTTTGTTTTGCCATCCATATCACTTGCCATTTAACATCTCTTCGCCGAACTAGTGCACCTATACATCTAACAAGTGTATTAGGTGTGTTGGGGACACAAGAGACTTCTTGTATCTTAGTTGCAGGGTTGCTTGAGAGAGACCATCTTCAACCTCTACTTCCCTGAGTTCGATAAACCTTAGGTCATCCACTTGAGGGAAATTGCTGCTGTCCTACAAAGCTCTGCGCTTGGAGGCCCAACATAGTCTACAAGAGTAGAAGCGTGTGTAGACATCACGGGCCTACCCAGAATGGCATGATAAGCACTGTTGAAGTCCAACACTTCAAACGTCAGCTTCTCTTTGCAAAAATTGTTCGAGTCGCCAAAGACTACGTCGAGTGTGATTTGGCCAAGTGAGTCGGCCTTCTTCCCGGGGATGACCCCATGGAACCTCATGTTGCTTTCACTCAGCTTGGACATCGGGATGCCCATATCCCGGAGGGTTGCTGCATACAGAATATTCAAACCACTGCCTCCATCCATCAGGACCCTGGTCAGACGTGTGCCCTCGACCACTGGGTCGACCACCAGCGCCTGCCGCCCAGGGGTAGCAATGTGCGCAGAGTGATCAGACTGGTCGAATGTGATGGGGGTCTTGGACCACTTCAGAAACGTGGTGGTTGCCAGGGCAACCATGTTGACTTCTCTGTTGATGACTTTCAGTCGACTTTTGCTCTCGACGTCTGCGAAGATCACCAAAGTGGAGTTGATCTGGGGGTATTCTCCATCCCCTTCCTTGTCTTAGGTCTCTTCTAATTCCTTTTTCTTCTCGGTCGACTGATCTTTTTGGAAGTTCTGGACCAGGAGTCGGCACTGTCGAGTGGTGTGTTTGGGATACACCAAGTTTCCCTCTTCATCTTTCTTTGCGTGAATAGGACACGGCTGGTCGAGTACATCATTCCCAGCTTGATCCTTTACTTTCTTGGGGACCCAGGGCCCCTTCGGCTTTCCTTTGCCTGACCACTGCAGCTTCGCCCTGAGCGGCTGGCTTGGCCTTGCGCTTGGGCTTTCGATTGGGATTCTGATCATCTTGTCCGACTGATTTCTTGCCACTGTGGAGCCGATCGGCCTCTTCGCCGTTAGCACACCGACTGGCAATCTCCATCATCCGGGACAGGGACATTATCGCCCGTTCGACCAAACTTCAAATTCATCTCTCGGTATCGCACGCCCTCCTTGAAGGCGCAAACTGCTTGGTGCTCGGACACATTTTCCACCGTGTGATGCAAGGTGGTCCATCGCTGTATGTAATCCCTCAAGGTTTCATTCGGCTTCTGCACGCAATGTTGAAGCTCCGCGAGACCAGCAGGCCGCTTGCAGGTGCCCTCGAATGCCCGAATAAACACTCGGGCCAGCTCCTCCCAACTGTAAATACTCCCAGGGGCCAACTGATTGAGCCACACCCGAGCTGAACCGCCCAGCATCAGAGGAAGGTGCTTCATGGCTACGTCATCGTTGCCGCCTCCGATCTGCACAACCACTCGGTAGTCTTCTAACCAGGTGTCTGGTTTTGACTCGCCGGTGAACTTATTTACCCTCGCCACCAACCTGAAGTTGGGGGGATCTCAGCGGCCCTGATGGCACTGCAAAAACACTCGGGTCCAGAGACAGGTGCTCGGCTTCCACTCGGACGATCTCTGCCTTGCTCTTCTCTGAATGCCCTGTTCCGGTCGACCAGCCCCTGCACAAGGATAGACCTTGCATCGAAGCCCGGCCTCCGGGTATCTGGGGGAATCATCCGCTCGTCGTCGCGTAAGCGCCTTGAAAGTGCAATTAATCCCCGGGTGGTTTTGTTAATTAATAACAACATATATATCATTGAACTAATATTTACTTGAGAATCATTTCAGAGAAGTTCGATGATATGGGTATGGAAATGTCTGAAGAAGTGGACCCCTCAAAATGCTAAGACAAGCATTGGCAAAAGCTCAAGACTCTATTTTTGGTTTAGTGATCAAAGATCACATTGAGTCCATAGGAAAAGCCAATACTATTAAAAGGGGATGAGGTTGTGTTGATGATCTGGTTGCTCAAGTGCTTAGTGATCTAGCTCCCTCAACTATCAGCAACTTTCACTACTTAACACTCTCATAAGTAATCTCGGACAAACCGATTCTTCCAACTCAGTCCCACCGAGATGAACCACCTCAGTTATTCTTCCAAACCCTAATTTTTCGGTCCATCCGATTTTGAGTTCGGTCTCACCGAAACTGGACTGCCAACCTTCTGTAACCAATTGACATCATATCGGAATATCCGAGTTGTTAATTTCGGTCCCACCGAGAATGGCAAGCTCCTACCTTTGACTCACATCGGACACACCGAGATGGTATTTTCGGTCCCACCAAAAATCCCAACGTTCACTATATTTGAACTTTCGGTCTGACCGAGTTTTCACTTCGGTCTCACCGAGATTGCTCAAATATGTGTGTAACGGTTGGATTTTGTGTGGAGGCTATATATACCCCTCCACCCCCTCTTCATTTGTGGAGAGAGCCATCAGAAAGTCTACCACTCCTACTATACACTTTCTGAGAAGAGAACCACCTACCCTTGTGTTGAGATCAAGTCATTCCATTCCTACCATATGAAACTTGATTTCTAGCCTTCCCAAGTTGCTTTCCACTCAATCCCTTCTTCCACCACAGCCACATCAGTGAGGAGAGTTGAGTGTTGGGGAGATTATCATTTGAAGCACAAGAGCAAGGAGTTCATCACCATCAACAACATCTATTACCTTTTGGAGGGTGGTGCCTCCTAGATTGGTTAGGTGTCGCTTGGGAGCCTCCGTCTTTGAGATGTGGAGTTGAACCAAGAAGTTTGTAAGGGCAAGGAGATTGCCTACTTCGTGAAGATCTACCCCGAGTAAGGCTAGTCCTCCGTGGGCGTAGGCCATGATGGAATAGACAAGGTTGCTTCTTCGTGGACCCTTCGTGGGTGGAGCCCTCCGTGGACTCGCGCAACCATTACCCTCCGTGGGTTGAAGTCTCCATCAACGTGGATGTACGATAGCACCACCTATCGGAACCACGACAAAAATCTTCGTGTCTCCAAACTGCGTTTGATCTTCTCCACCTCTCTTTACTACATGTGCAATTTACTTTCCGCTGCTTATACTCTAGAATTGCATGTGTAGGGTGATACTTGAATTGATCTTAATTGTGAAACTGCCAAAAACTTTGCATAATCAAAAGGCAGATTTTTTATATTGTCAAGTAGTCTAATCACCCCCCCTCTAGACATACTTTCGATCCTACAAGTGGTATCAGAGCTTTGGTCTCCATTGTTTTGGTTTCCATTGCATTGGACTCCATAAGCTTGGTTTCACAACCTAGGAGAGTATGGCGTCTAGTGAGGGTAATTGTCGTAGAGGTCCTTACTTTGATGGTACAAATTTTGCTAGTTGGAAGCATAAAATGAAAATGCATATTCTTGGTCATAACCCAGCCGCATGGGGCATTATTTGTGTTGGTATGCAAGGTGATTTCTTCGAAGAAGGAAAAGTTCCGGATCGCGAAGCTACACCGGAAGAGTTGCGGATGTTGCAAAACAATGCTCAAGCTTGTGACATTCTCTTCAATGCTTTGTGTCCTGAGGAGTTCAACAAAATCAGCCGTCTTGAGAATGCTAAAGAGATTTGGGATACTTTGGTTGAAATGCACGAAGGTACTGAATCTGTGAAGGAATCAAAGTTAGATATTCTTCAAGGTCAACTTGACAAGTTCAAGATGAAGGATGGTGAAGGAGTCGCTGAAATGTACTCTAGGCTTGCTCTCATCACAAATGAGATTGCCGGCTTAGGAAGCGAAGAAATGACCGACCGATTCATCATTAAGAAGATTCTCAGAGCTTTGGATGGAAAGTATGACACCGTGTGCACTTTGATCCAAATGATGCCAAACTACAAGACTCTCAAGCCAACTGAAGTCATTGGAAGAATTGTTGCTCATGAGATGACACTTAAGGATAAGGAAGAGCTTCACAATAAGTCAAGTGGTGCTTACAAAGCTACAAGTGATGCTCCTGCTACCTCAAGTGACAAGCTAATTTCCAATGAAGAGATAAGCCTAATGGTTAAGAACTTCAACAAGTTCTACAAGAATAGAGGCAAAGAAAGAAGCTCAAAGTCTAGATCATATGATGAAAAGAGATCTTCTAGTCGTGATCGAAACTGCTACAATTGTGGAAGACCCGGACACTTCTCAAATGAGTGTACGGCTCCCCACAAGAGAAGAGAAGAATCTCCAAGAAGAAGAGCAAGAGATGAGTCACCTCGGAGAGAGAGAAGGAGTAGAGATGATCGTTATGAACGAAGACCCTCTCGGAGAAGCATGGATTCGGAGAGGAAAGACAAGTCATCAAGGAGCTACACAAGAAGAAGACATCAAGCTCATGTAGGTGAATGGGTCTCCGGCTCCGACTCCGACAATCAATCCGATGGAAGCTATCACTCCGACTCCGACTACAGTCAAGATGAAGGTGTTGCCGGACTTGCACTCGTATCCTCCAACTCCAACTCCTACGACTTATTTGATTCACCAAATGAGGGAATTGGAAGATGCTTCATGGCTAAAGGCCCCAAGGTAACACACCCTGAATTCATTGACTTTGATAGTGATGAGGATGACTTGCTTGGTGAAGATGAGCTCTTGCATGATAAATCTAGTGAGCTTAGTAATGATGAAAATGCTAGTAGTCTTTATAGTCGAGAAGAGTCGAATGACAATGCTATGAAGGAGATTGAGAGTCTAACTAAATAACTAAACACTCTTAAGTTAGCTCATGAAACAACTCAAGGAGATCATAGAGAGCTCCTAAGATCTCATGAGAAGCTACGCTTCGAGAAGCTCACTCTAGAGCAAGAACATGAGTTTCTAAAAGCGATCAATGACGATCTTCGAAAGAAGAGTTCTTCATATCTTGCCAAACGACTTCTCTTGTCTAATTTCTTGCCACCTATTAAGACTAAGCATGACAAGCATAAGAAAAATTCTTCCTCTAATAGTAACAATAACCATGTTAAATCCAATATTGTTGCTTCTAGTAGTTCTCTTGATTCCACTAACAATGTTTCAAGCCAAGTTACACTTGAGCAAGAAAATAGCTTATTGAAGGAAATCATAGAGAAAGGTGTCTACAAGAGT
The DNA here is from genome assembly GCA_902687465.1 of Secale cereale. Classification (NCBI taxonomy): domain Eukaryota; kingdom Viridiplantae; phylum Streptophyta; class Magnoliopsida; order Poales; family Poaceae; genus Secale; species Secale cereale. Next base: position 258,665,108 of record LR738715.1, on the reverse strand, counting down.
CTTGCCGGAAGCAAGAACTTTGAGGAGATTGTTCGCAAACAAGGAAGGCACCGGAAGAATCAAGGGATTGGTTTTGAGCGAAAGTTCAACGCCGAAGGTGTTGAGTGGGAAGAAGGTCAATACCCTACTCCACAGTTTGTTTCACAAAAGGAGAAGTATGATCCTACTTCTTCCAATGTGGAACAAGCTCAAGATGACCTTCCACCACAAGACCACAAGCTAAAGGCCAAGGACAAGCTTCAAGAGGAGATTGATGCATTCATTGAAGCACCTCAAGCCATGGTCAAGTGGGTTCCTAAGGACACATCAAGTTCTACTTCGTCAAGCTCAACTACAACACCAAGGATTCCCATCAAGATGATGTGGATCCCAAAGAAGAAGAACTAGTAGGTTCTTGAGGGTGACTCCGCCAACAAACTTCACTCATATTCATTTTGGCAAGAACTTGTGCAATCAACTTCCACATCATGCACTTGTTCATGGAGTCACAAACCCTCTTGTTGGTAAGTCAAGGGACAAGGTAATCATTGCTTTCATGGACATCATCTTTTGTGCACTTCACTCTATGTCCATGGATATTCTTGTTTGTTCCTTGTGGGACTAACCCATGTAGGTATTGAAAGTGCCCTAATCCAAAGGATTGCTCCCAACTCATGATGATCTGCATCAACATTGAGCATCCACATCTTCAACATCTACATGAAGTCTTCTACGACAACCCAAGGTTAGTTTGACCCTTTAAAAGGGGTTCTCACATCTAGGGGGAGCTTTGCTCTAAAAATGAGCTAAAGCATCTCCAAATGATGTGAACACATAAATGCTTTATGTAAAAGTGGTAACCCCACTTGTGCTTAAACGATGAGTATGACCTATGATCAAATGTTCTCATTTGACTCCTAAGTCAATATACTCATATATAGATGACCTAGTCATCGACAATTTGTGTGCTAGTAGCTAGAGTTTTGGTTGTGCATGTTTGACACATATTTCAGTTGCTATCTTATTGTGTGAGCATGTTGGATGCATGATTTTATCCATTCAAGGACATCCATTTGTTGTTTTGATTGTTTTGGTTTCTTTTTCTGGCCAAATGGATGGACAAGAATGCCTAAGCACCTTCCCTAGCTATCTATGCTTTCTTGTCTCAAAATTCTATTCGTGCTTATATCACAACTTTGAACAAGTCTTTTTCGGACAGTCCGAGTGAGGAGCGCTCGGAACCACCGATTCGTCTAAGGCTGACTTCCAAAACCTTCTAAGTCTATTTCGGTCTGACCGGCTTCTCAATCTCGGTCCAACCGAAACACTTAGATTGATCTAGGTTTCATCTCGGTGAAACCGAGTTCAAAATCTCGGTCTGACCGATATGTGTAACTGCACAGCAGAAATACATCTCGGTGACACCGAGTTTTTCAACTCGGTCCCACCGACAGTACGGGGTTATATATACTGAGGGCTGCGCGCGATCAATTCCTTGAAAATCTTTTACAAATTCCTTGCAAATCTTTTGAAATACTCCTCGCAAAGTGATCTGAATTCTTTCTCTACTTTTAAGGGGGAGAGGCCTCAAATTCAGACTCGATTTCTTAAATTTTAAAGAGGAGAGGACTCAAATTTGGACTCAAATTGTTTCTCTGTGCATGTTCTTGTTTGTCCAGTTGTGATTCTTAAGGATCCCACTTTCTTTCTTTCTTTCTTTCTTTCTTTCTTTCTTTCCATCTTTCCTGTCCTACCTAGTTTGCTGTCCTTTTCGGCACTTGATGTCAAAGGGGGAGAGAACTTAGGGGGAGAGGACTAGGGGGAGTAGGGGAGAAGAGAAGACTTAAGGGAAGAAGAAAAGCAATCTTATCTTAAGGGGGAGAGAATCACATCAAAGCTTTGTCGTATTTTACATTGGACATTACAATTGGCATCTTTCTTTTGATTTTGCTTTTTCCTTCACACCCCTTGTTCTTACAATTGGTATCTTTCTCACAATTGGTATCTCATGGAATCTTTTAGCTTAAGGGGAGAAGACTTAGAGGAATCTTCACAATTGATATCCTATGAAAAGCAAAATCTCTCAGAGTTCATTGAAAATCTCTTAGCTTCGGAGACATGTTTGCTGATTCAAGCCTGTGCTCAATATGAGACACTCTTTATACATGTCCTCCCTGGCTTGGTACTCTTGATGTTCTTGCAGTGGGTTGAAGGAATACTCTTGTGTTATCTAACCTTGTTTTCTCAAGTTTATCCCTTCAGGTACAAGTGCCAAGGAACCTCAAGGTAAGTATATGCATCTTGCAGAATGTGCATGATGGTGACTTGCTTGTAAATACTTGTTTGCAAGAAATCACCATGCACATATGCATTATCACTCACTTTCTCTTTTCTTCTGCTCTGATGCATATAGCCAAGCTGCATGTAGCACATCTTGCTTATCTCTCTTGTGTGCTTGTGGTAGTCCAAAACCATAATCTATGAAAATCTTGCTCACTTGTAGGGGGAGCCTGTGTACTACATGCTTGTCAAAGCTTTCATGATAATCCTGTCTTTCTTTCAATAAGCTTTGATGTTTCGTTCAATATAATTTCAGTGTGTTGCCATCAATTACCAAAAAGGGGGAGATTGAAAGCACATTTGCTCCCTGGGTGGTTTTGGTAATTAATGACAACATACTTTGTGGTTGGACTAATGCTTTTATCAAGTATGTTTCAGGAAACCCAATCACTTTGGTATGGCAAGATGATTGAAGAAGTGGACCCCTCAAAATGCTAAGGCAAGCATTGGCAAAAGCTCAAGACTCCATTTTTGGTTTAGTGATCAAAGATCACATTGAGTCCATAGGAAAAGCCAATACTATTAAAAGGGGATGAGGTTGTGTTGATGATCTGGTTGCTCAAGTGCTTGGTGATCTAACTCCCTCAACTATCAGCACTATTCACTACTTAACACAAACCCTAACATCTCGGTCACACCGATTCTTCCAACTCAGTCCCACCGAGATGAACCACTTCTGCCATATTCCAAAACCCTAGAAAATCGGTCTTACCGAGTTTGAGATCGGTCACACCGAAACTGAACTGCCAACCTTCTGTAACCACTTCACATCATTTCGGAATTTCCGAGTTTGCATTATCGGTCTCACCGAATTGGGCAAGGTTCTGCCTTGACTCAAATCGGTCGCACCGATAATTCATTTTCGGTCAAACCGATTCTGGCATGTTCCTACTCTTTCTCAAATCGGTCCAACCGAGTTTTCTTTCTCGGTCTCACCGAAATCTCCAACGTTCATATCAGATGCACTTTCGGTCTCACCGAGATGGTATTTTCGGTCCCACCGAAAATCCCAACGTTCACTATATTTGAACTTTCGGTCTAACCGAGTTTTCACTTCGGTCTGACCGAGATTGGTCAAATGTGTGTGTAACGGTTGGATTTTGTGTGGAGGCTATATATACCCCTCCACCCCCTCCTCATTCGTGAGGAGAGCCATCAGAAAGTACCACCACTTCTATCATACACTTTCTGAGAAGTGAACCACCTACCCTTGTGTTGAGATCAAGCCATTCCATTCCTACCATATGAAACTTGATTTCTAGCCTTCCCAAGTTGCTTTCCACTCAAATCTTTCTTCCACCACAGCCATATCAGTGAGGAGAGTTGAGTGTTGGGGAGATTATCATTTGAAGCACAAGAGCAAGGAGTTCATCATCATCAACAACATCTATTACCTTTTGGAGGGTGGTGCCTCCTAGATTGGTTAGGTGTCGCTTGGGAGCCTCCGTCTTTGAGATGTGGAGTTGAACCAAGAAGTTTGTAAGGGCAAGGAGATCGCCTACTTCGTGAAGATCTACCCTGAGTAAGGCTAGTCCTCCGTGGGCGTAGGCCATGATGGAATAGACAAGGTTGCTTCTTCGTGGACCCTTCGTGGGTGGAGCCCTCCGTGGACTCGCGCAGCCGTTACCCTCCGTGGGTTGAAGTCTCCATCAACGTGGATGTACGATAGCACCACCTATCGGAACCACGACAAAAATCTTCGTGTCTCCAAACTGCGTTTGATCTTCTCCACCTCTCTTTACTACATGTGCAATTTACTTTCCGCTGCTTATACTCTAGAATTGCATGTGTAGGGTGATACTTGAATTGATCTTAATTGTGAAACTGCCAAAAACTTTGCATAATCAAAAGGCAGATTTTTTATATTGTCAAGTAGTCTAATCACCCCCCTCTAGACATACTTTCGATCCTACACGCCTGCCTTCGTGCCGCTTGGGCGAGAACGATCCGCTTCCCGGAGGAGGCGTAGGCACTCGACGGCGATCGTGATGACCGGGTCGACGGTCATATTGCTCGTCATTCCGGCCCACATGCCGATCTTGCCGGGGGCCACATTCCTCATGCCTTGGGGGCGATCTTGGACTGTGGGCTGACCAAACGGTGTTTGCAGCCACCTATCTGCTGTGAATCCTGTTGCGCGACTGAGAAACAGCCGCGTTTTGCACCTCAACCGTTCGGAGCAACGCCCGGATCTGCTGAAGGCCTCTCCCAGCCTCCGACTGAGATGGTTGAATAGACTCCACGATGCGAGCCACGGCTTCGAGGTTCTGGACTGGTGTGCGAAATACCTGAGTCTCGCGCGGGTGCGATTGCCGCGGTCGCCGACTGGACTCGGGAACCAGTCGGCGGGTCCGTTCGTCGAGTGCGCGCTGGATATTTTCCAAGCGCGCGCGCTCAGCCACGGTGGCCAAGCGCGTGGCCTCCAGGGCCAGAGCCTCTGGAGTATCTCCCGTGATGGGGGTGAAGAGCGCGTCTTCATTGCGGCGACAGAGCTCATCCCTTTGCTCGGCAGTGAGGGGTTGAGGAATGTATCCGTCGTTGTCCTATGAATGGCCGCCACCGCTGCCGCCGTCGCCACCACGAGGAAAACCCAGCGGGCTGCGGCGTGAGTCGACCATGAGGACCTCCGCCGCGTGATGGCTGCTCCCGCACTCGGAAACTGAATCCACGAGCTCGACCGACGGATCGACCGGCCCATAGAGGTAACCGTCGGGCTCGATGGCCGCGACCTGAGGGGTGGTGCCTAGCGGGCCATCGCGTGTTTCACTCACCGCTGGAGCCGTGAGCAACCGGATCGCTTGCGACGGCGTCCGGCGGGGATGGAGGACGATGTAGGAATCGGCAGGTACTGAGTCGACGGCTGCCGAAGGAGGACGCCACAGGCGCTGGCGCGGAAGTGCGCAACCCCGTGGACGGGCAGAGCCTCGACGTCGAGAGGAGCCTCCTGGAGCCAAGCGGAGTCGTCGGCGACGAAGACGACCGC
>LR738715.1:258640074-258652802 GCA_902687465.1 Secale cereale | reverse complement strand
GGATGGAGGACGATGTAGGAATCGGCAGGTACTGAGTCGACGGCTGCCGAAGGAGGACGCCACAGGCGCTGGCGCGGAAGTGCGCAACCCCGTGGACGGGCAGAGCCTCGACGTCGAGAGGAGCCTCCTGGAGCCAAGCGGAGTCGTCGGCGACGAAGACGACCGCGCCGAGTCGGATCTCGCGGCCCAACGCCAGACCACCGCCGAAAACCATGACGAAGGAGGTCGGAGAAAAGATTGCAACCTCACCAGAAGTCGCTAAGATGCCTTGCCCCACGGTGGGCGCCAACTGTCGTGGTTCCAAGTCCGACAGTACGAGTAGGGGATATGAATGAGGATGCAAGGCTCTAGCTATAGTGAAGTCGTACACAAAGTGTTTTACGAGTCCAGGCCCTTCTCGGAGGAAGTAACAATCCTACGTCTCGGTGCCCGGAGGCGGTCGACTGAAGTGTATATAGGTGTGTGTTACAGAGGTGCGAACCCTTGTACTGGAGGAGGGGGTGGCTTATATAGTGCGCCAGGACCCCAGCCATGCTCCACGTTACTAAGGGTTCAATATACATTAAGGCGGGCGTTACTGATAACGTCTGCAGTAAAGAGTAATAAAGGCATTCATTATGGTGAGTAAATCTCAGGCCATTGCTGTCTTAAGGGACCTTTGACCTTCGGGGGTCGAGTGCTTTGGACGGATCGAGTGAAGTTGAGTCGTCTGGTAGGTGGTGTCCAGTCGAGTGGGATGTCCTCTTGGGTTGTCTCAGTCGACTGTCCTTATCGTCATAGGTTTTATCTTTTAATCTTTTGGGGTAGTGACTTTGGGTGGGGTACCTTGGTCAGGCCTGTGACCCTATCCTAGATGTGTAACCTCGTCAGGCCCTTGGGTTTGTTGCGGAGATTTCAACGAAATTCTATGTCATGATGAACATTTGGGCCGGCGAAACAGAACTGATGCTCAGATAGAAATGTTTAGAGACTGTCTCGTTGATTGTGGCTTGACTGAATTGGGTTTGTCTGGTCCTAAATATACTTGGTCCAATCGACAGGATGGCGAATATAATGTCAAAGTTCGATTGGATCGTGTGGTGGCGAATAGCGATTTTACACATAGTTTTGATGATCGCTCTGTTCAGAATTTGATCACCACTTCATCCGACCACTATGCTGTTTTGCTTGAGCTGAAGAAGTCAGGTTGCTCTCGTACTGCTTCTGTACAGACTAGTTTCAGATTTGAAGCAGCTTGGTTACGTCTAGGACTTGGTTCACTTCAAGGCCGACGGAACGAGTGAACGATCGATGGAGCGACCGAGCGAGCCCACTGGGTTTGACTCTATGCCTCGTTCTTTCACGGCCACGTACAAGAGTTGGACACAGCCGCCCCCCAGGCCTTGGGTGTGGTGTCAGGTACTCCCTCTGTAAATTAACATAAAAGCGTTAAAATAACTAAAGTAGTGATCTAAATTCTCTTATATTAGTTTACGGAGGAAGTACTAGCTTAAACCGATCAATTAGTAATCAAAAATCTTTTCCTTAGAAAAAATAATCAAAAATCTTTTGAGCTGATTGACAGGCTTAAACCGACCTCATACATGACGTAACGGCGCACCGGGTAAAACCTGCTACTGTCGACGAGGGATATATATATGCATTTAAAAAAATTCAGCATTGATCGTCCGACCAGGAAGTATTTTCTTTATTTTTTTTGCGCCAAAAGAAGCTACTGTCGACGAGATTTTTAAAATCAGCGAAGTGTCCTTTTCATATACTGGCAGCGATCGAAGGGATCAGCGATTACATCATAAGCATATGCTGACGTGTGAGTCGTTTCTGGTGGACTGGTGCGCGTTTGCACATGCATAGACGCCTCTTTTGTCTGGGAGCGAAGCACTTGGAACTTGAACTTGGAACCAGGTTTCAAGCTCAGGGCGGAAAGGACGAAACCGGTGGGAGGTTTGGGTTTACATAAGGCGGCCGACGCTGTTTCAGTTCCCACGTTGCTTTCTCTGCAGCGGGTCCACTGTCCAGTCGTGTTCCTTATTCTTGTTTCCTTTTTCGGAGTGGGTTCCAACCTTCTTGCTAATGGATCTAATTAACAGGAACATTATCCTAACACGTAGCTAGGGCAAAAGCTTGTTGTACATGCTAAGTTTTTTTAACACAATATAGATGCAAGCGCTCATACATACGTACACTCATCCCTATGAACGCACACACGCACACCCTATCTCTATGAGCACATTCGAGAGACTAAACCGGCATATCACCCTGTACATGCCAAGTTAGTGCCCCATTACTTGACGAGGGTCATATCTCATAGCTTAACTTGCGCATGTATAGTTGCACGAGGTTTACCCGAAATTCTTTACTTGTTTTTTATGCAAATTGCAAACAACACACACAGGATGACAGTCGTCGAGGGGGTCCCCGTGGATCCATTTCACATCGATAATGCACCCTCTTCCACGCATTGCCCCAAATGCCTCTAGACGATCACAATGTCCGGCAATTTCATCATACATTTGATCTCGTCGAGGTACTTCTTATGTTCTCTACTTGCAAACAGAAAAGACAACATGTGCCCGAGTAAGTGAGGATTTTAGTTTTGCTCCCGTCCTTCATGGAACTCTTTATTTTGTAAAAAAAAGGGTTAAAGGGTGTGTTTATGAAAAATATATGTGAAGAGCAGGAGCTCTACTTTTGCATTTAAGAAGGATAGAAGTTCTAGAAAAACTCAGTTAAGCCAAGGGGGAAACCAACTGGGCACCGAGAAACTCATGTGCAAGAACCTGAAAGAGAAAGATCCCAGCCTACGTCTACATGCCCCCGGCAGCCACCGCCCTGGGGCCTCGTAGAACATCTTGATCTCATCTCTAATCAGTCAATCCAGCGCGATCGCGACAATTCTTCATGCTAAAAACCCCTGTGGTTTCTTTCTTTTCCAAATATTCCACGCAATGTAAGATGCGAGGGTGATCTCCTCTTTGATCTTTTCCTTAGTCCCACCGCATGTGCACAACCTAGACCACCATTCTCCGATGGATGTTATCGAAGAAGCCACAACACCAATCCTGCCATTAGATTGTTGGAACTGCATTCAGACTTCTTTAGTAAAGCAACGGGTTAATGTAATGTGATCGGGCGTCTCTTGTTCTTGGTCACAAAGACAACACAAGTCGTTGTGCGGCCATCCCCTTACTCGTAGTCGATCCGTCGTTCAATTTCTGTTTTGGAGAAACAACCATATGTAGAATTTTACATTCCCCTCCATCTTGCCCCTCCACACCTTAGCTAGTCCAGGCCTATCAAATATGGCCACAAATTAGGTGTCACTATCACATATGCCCGTGCGTTGCAACGGGAAAAAAATTTATATTTTGTGTAAGCATAATGTCTCACAACACCGGATTCACTATGAAGAAGAGGCTGCAATGCAACATCCTTTTACAAATTGAACATAAGAAAATACGATGCAGATTAGCCGTGTTCATATTTTCTTCGCCAGGCATAATCTCTCACTGATTCCATTTAAATACAATCCTTCTTTTAGTTATCATGACGTCCTCACTCGTTTTAGTCGGGAATCAAATCCTTCCTATTCAAATTTAGTAGCTCCAACACATTAAAGCCTACCGATCCTTCTATTTAATTATCCTACCTTTTACCTCAATTCATTCCTTTACTTAGCCTCATCTATTTGAATATTCTATTTATTAAGATCACAATCTTTCCTTTAGTTATTCCATCAGTTTATCCATAATCCTTATTTAATTAACCACATATGTTTAAATATTTTATTTAAGCCCACAATCCTTCCTTTAATTAGCTCGTCCTAAACATGTGGACTGCCACTCGTATATTTAGAGCGAGTTGGGATTAATAATTGTGAATGGCGCATAGGTTGTTGGTCGTTACATCAAAGATCTAGAAAGGAGGTCATGTATTCAATTCCTACAATGTTGATTTATTTTGACCCAATTATTTTTCGCGGCCTCTATAAAAGCTCATAAAAAGCACATCAACATACAAGTACCTGGTCCACTTAATCAAACGAAAAGGATTAAACCAAACCAAGAATACTTATTCCCTTTAATGGTCATATTGAAATAGCGTGGTTAAATGAGTTTTGTTGATTCGGATATGTCATAAATTGCCGTATTGGAAGTTAGCAGGCCCCTTGTGTAGTTTTAAAATAGTAACTAGGTACGAATTTTAAAATTGCCATAGTGTTTGTGATGCAATGGTTGGTCAACTATGGGACCTGGATGTTATACTCATGTACGAGTTTATGTCTATCAAACGTGATCTCAGCTTGAAATGTGTGGAAAAGGTCATTATCAGCATATAATATTCAGTATCATCCCCTGAGCTTCATACACGCTTATTACATGTTAAATTTATGTATTCTGCAAGAACGTGTTAAATTTCATTTAAAAATGTTGTGACTTGTAGGCTTTACAAAAAAAACAAAACCCCAACCTCACCCCACTCACCGCACGCAGTCAGGTTCCGTTTCCCCCCTTACGTCCCCGATTCATGCATGACAATCAATTCTTTCCAAACGCAATAATGCATGACAATCAATTCTTTCCAAACGCAATCAATTAACTTAAGGTAAGCAGACACAATCAATTCTTTCCAAACGCAATGAAAACTTTCCTAATTTTCTCAAAGTTTCCTAACTAGACACGTTATAAACGGACATGAACCGATAACATGTTACCAATTAATAAAGTTTAGTTTTATGACCATCAATTTCAAATCCAAATTTTCCTAATGCATTGATATTTGCCTTTTCTAAGAACCAATCAATAATCAATACAAGACAAAAAAAAGCTCCGCACCTAGCGAGCCAGCCGCTTCTCTTCCCGATTAACAATCTTGCGCTAGGGTTCCTTGTGTTGTGTCGCCGCCGTGTAGCTCCTCGACCAGCCCGTCTCCTGCCGCCTTGCCCCTCTTTCTTCCCTCCAACCTAGAAGCTGGCGATGAGGCGCACAACGCCCTCACGGCCCTGCTCGATCGCTTCCAGAACCCACCACGCGTGTCGAGGCGAGGCACCTCCTGGGCTCCGTTCGTCGCCGCTTCGCCGATGACCCCCACGCGTCTGTCGCCGCTGCACCGACGACCCCACTGCCTGGCAGGAGGAGTGCTTCGGCACCTCATTGGCTCCGTCCGTCGCCGCTTCGCGGACGACCCCCACGCGTCTGTCGTCGCTTCGCCGACGACCCCGCTGCCGGACAGGAGGAGTGCTCCGGTGAATCATGGGCTCCGTCCATCACCGCTTCGACGACGGCCCCCACGCGTCGGTCGCCGCTTCGCCGACGCCGACGACCCCGCCGCTGGGCAGGAGTGCTTCGGCGCATCATTGGCTCCGTCCGTCGCTGCTTCACCAACAACCCCCACACGCCGGGCAGGAGTAGTGCTTCTGTGCCTTCAACCTCAGCCTCCGCGCTGTCGTACTCTACGCCCACGTGCAAGGTCCCCCGCCCCGAATCCCCCTGGTCCTTCCCAGCAAATGGATTTGAAAATCATGGAACATGTCTGGTTGTTGATCGTAATTATGACATGATTTGTGGGTGTTTCCTTTTTGTTTTACATCTATAATAAATCGTTATTTACATTGCTGCTATAGAATTATGAAGTTAGTATATGCATGTGCTTTTACTTTTCTTGACTTCATGTGGCACCTGTAATTGCACAAGTGTTGGGTCATATTGAAATAGCGTGGTTAAATGAGTTTTGTTGATTCGGATATGTCATAAATTGCCGTATTGGAAGTTAGCAGGCCCCTTGTGTAGTTTTAAAATAGTAACTAGGTACGAATTTTAAAATTGCCATAGTGTTTGTGATGCAATGGTTGGTCAACTATGGGACCTGGATGTTATACTCATGTACGAGTTTATGTCTATCAAACGTGATCTCAGCTTGAAATGTGTGGAAAAGGTCATTATCAGCATCTAATATTCAGTATCATCCCCTGAGCTTCATACACGCTTATTACATGTTAAATTTATGTATTCTGCAAGAACGTGTTAAATTTCATTTAAAAATGTTGTGACTTGTAGGCTTTACAAAAAAAACAAAACCCCAACCTCACCCCACTCACCGCACGCAGTCAGGTTCCGTTTCTCCCCTTACGTCCCCGATTCATGCATGACAATCAATTCTTTCCAAACGCAATAATGCATGACAATCAATTCTTTCCAAACGCAATCAATTAACTTAAGGTAAGCAGACACAATCAATTCTTTCCAAACGCAATGAAAACTTTCCTAATTTTCCCAAAGTTTCCTAACTAGACACGTTATAAATGGGCAAGAACCGATAACACGTTACCAATTAATAAAGTTTAGTTTTATGACCATCAATTACAAATCCTAATTTTTCTAATTCATTGACAATCAATTCTTTGCAAACGCAATAATGCATGACAATCAATTATTTCCAAACGCAATCAATTAACTTAAGGTAACCAGACACAATCAATTCATTCATAACGCAATAAAAACTTTCCTAATTTTCCCAAAGTTTCCTAACTAGACACATTATAAACGGGCAGGAACCGATAACACATTACCAATTAATAAAGTTTAGTTTTATGACCATCAATTCCAAATCCTAATCTTCCTAATGCATTGATGTTTGCCTTTTCTAAGAACCAATCAATAATCAATATAAGAGAAAAAAAACTCCGCACCTAGCGAGCCAGCCGCTTCTCTTCCCGATTAACAATCTTGTGCTAGGGTTCCTTGTGTTGTGTCGCCGCCGTGGAGCTCATCGACCAGCCCGTCTCCTGCCGCCTTGCCCCTCTCTCTTCCCTCCAACCTAGAAGCTGGCGACGAGGCGCACAACGCCCTCATGGCCCTGCTCGATCGCTTCCAGAACCCACCACGCGTGTCGAGGCGAGGCACCTCCTGGGCTCCGTTCGTCGCCGCTTCGCCGATGACCCCCACGCGTCTGTCGCCGCTGCACTGACGACCCCGCTGCCGGGCAGGAGGAGTGCTTCGGCACCTCATTGGCTTCGTCCGTCGCCGCTTCGCCGACGACCCCGCTGCCGGACAGGAGGAGTGCTCCGGTGAATCATGGGCTCCGTCCATCACCGCTTCGACGACGGCCCCCACGCGTCGGTCGCCGCTTCGCCGACGCCGACGACCCCGCCGCTGGGCAGGAGTGCTTCGGCGCATCATTGGCTCCGTCCGTCGCTGCTTCACCAACAACCCCCACACGCCGGGCAGGAGTAGTGCTTCTGTGCCTTCAACCTCAGCCTCCGCGCTGTCGTACTCTACGCCCACGTGCAAGGTCCCCCGCCCCGAATCCCCCTGGTCCTTCCCAGCAAATGGATTTGAAAATCATGGAACATGTCTGGTTGTTGATCGTAATTATGACATGATTTGTGGGTGTTTCCTTTTTGTTTTACATCTATAATAAATCGTTATTTACATTGCTGCTATAGAATTACGAAGTTAGTATATGCATGTGCTTTTACTTTTCTTGACTTCATCTGGCACCTGTAATTGCACAAGTGTCGGGTCATATTGAAATAGCGTGGTTAAGTGAGTTTTGTTGATTCGGATATGTCATAAATTGCCGTATTGGAAGTTAGCAGGCCCCTTGTGTAGTTTTAAAATAGTAACTAGGTACGAATTTTAAAATTGCCATAGTGTTTGTGATGTAATGGTTGGTCAAATATGGGACCTGGATGTTATACTTATGTACGAGTTTATGTCTATCAAACGTGATCTCAGCTTGAAATGTGTCGAAAAGGTCACTATCAGCATCTAATATTCAGTATCCTCCCCTGAGCTTCATACACGCTTATTACATGTTAAATTTATGTATTCTGCAAGAATGTGTTAAATTTCATTTGAAAATGTTGTGACTTGTAGGCTTTACAAAAAAAAAAATTACGTCCCAGCAACAAAAATAAAAGGCCGGGTTCATCATGTTAAGTACCATCAGTTTCTCTCCAAAGAAAATTTTCTTAGTTCAGGAAGAAAATACTTATTTTGATTTTTGCATGCCGTCATGGTTCTTCCTTGGATTGCGGGGTTTGCGTTAGTGCGTGCAAGCCGAGATTGACAGAGGGCCATCACATTTTGTTCCTTATTTTCGTGAGAGTTGATCATAGTTCTTCTATTTTTATTAACTGTATTTCGGTGAGAGGTGATCATAGTTCTTCTATTTTTATCAATCATGCTATGATAAATACAAAGAATCTCATCAGCTTTTGGGTGCGTATAAAAGAAACAAGCATGTACTGATGTTGAACCATGACAAAGTTTGGCAACTTAGGCCGTAAGAGAAATAGGGAGAATCATTGGAGGGATTGTAAATAGTTGAGATAGCAAAATATGCACATCTGATATTGATTTGGTTTTCTATGAAAGAATTTCCCATTACAGGGATCCCCTACTTGTTGAAAGTTTTATTGTCAATAAGAAGGGCAAGGAGCACGAGCCTGTGAGAGAAAAAGGGCAATGCAGAGAGGAGGAACTGGATGCTCCGTCATGAAGTTGTGTCATAGTAGCCATTTAGAGAGACGGCAAAGCATGCAATCATTTGCACAATAGAATACAACTATGCTGCATGAGTCATCAACTCAAGTGAGAAGAACTTGTTTTATGTGATTTTTTGTGGACAAAAAATGTTTTAATAACGGCTAATTCGACAACAAAAGTGATATGCCTTGATCATTATGTGCATATGATATGATTCTAGCTATTTTCCTTTGTATGGGTGATTTTAATCCTTGGGTATAGGAGAATTCTTACGAGTGGGCCTATCAGCTCTCATGAAACATAGCGAAGTAATAACACAATGATTGAAGTGCTGAAGTTGAGGGGCTCTAACATAACGAGGTAATAACACAATGATTGAAGAGCTTAAGTTGAGGGGCTCATCATAGATTCATTTCTTGGCCCGTGGCAACGCACAGGCGTTCTACTAGTAGGTATAGATAAGCAGAGGTGGACGAGTAGCCCCGATAAGCAGTAAGGGTCCAATGGATCTTGTCTTTACTGTTCATAAGATTCACCATCTATATTCGCTCCCATAGCAAGACAAACTGATTGAGGTGCACTTTCATTGCAATTCTTTGTAACCCTTGCATCCATCTTACATTGTGAAAGGACATGGATATCGCCTAGAGGGTGGTGAATAGGCACTTTAAAATAATTATGATTTAGGCTTAAACAAATACGTAATAAAATCAGTGTTTAATTTGTCAAGCACAAAACCTAAATATACTAGGCTCAACTATGTGTACCAACAACTTATGCCAAGTAAGATAAACAACTATGATTATCACAAAGTAAGTGCACAAGTAAAGGGCTCGGGTAAGAGAATACCGAGGCACGCAGAGACGACCATGTATCCCGAAGTTCACACCCTTGCGGATGCTAATCTCCGTTTGAAGAGGCGTGGAGGCACAATGCTTCTCAAAATGCCACTGGGGCCACCGTATTCTCCTCACTCTCCTGCACAATGCACAATGCGGTGATTCCACTAAGGGATCCTCGAGGGTGGTGGAGACCCTTGGGGGCGGTCACTGAATCTATACAATTGGCAACCTCGGGGTCGGTCACTAAACCCGTACAAATTGCTTGGGACAATCTCCACAACTTAATTGGCGACCCCAAGCTTTTGCCCGAAGCTTTACACCACAATGATTGAGCTCCATAAGACCATCAACCGTCTAGGGCACCCAAGCATCCAAGAGGCAGAAGCTCTAGGGTGTCCAAACACCCAAGAGTAATAAGCTTCTCAACTTTCACTTCCACGTATCACCATGGAGATCTCAAACCGATGCAACTAATGCAATGGCAAGAACACACGAAGTCCTCAAGTCCATCGTTCTCAAATCCGACCAAAGCAACAAAAGCTATGGATAAATATGAGAGGAAGAACAAGGAGAACACAAAATAACTTCAAGATCTGGATCCACTAGGTTCCCCTCACCTAGAGGAGAGATGGATTGGTGAAAATTGCTACTTCTCGAGCTTGCGTTGTATTCCTTCGAAGAGGAAAGGGTGATGCAGCACAGTAGCGTAAGTATTTCCCTCAGTTTTTGAGAACCAAGGTATCAATCCAGTAGGAGACCACGCGTGAGTCCCTTGCACCTGCACAAACAAATAAGAACTTCGCAGCCAACACGATAAGGGGTTGTCAATCCCTTTACGGTCACTTACGAAAGTGAGATCTGATAGAGATGATAGTTTGATATTTTTGGTATTTTTGGATATAAGAACATAAAGTAAAAGCGGAAAAGTAAAGTAGATTGTAGATTGATATGTTGAGAATAGACCTGGGGGCCATAGTTTTCTCTAGTGGCTTCTCTCATAATAACGATATTCTACGGCGGGTAAACAAATTACTGTCGAGCAATTGATAGAAAAGCGAATAATTATGAGACTATCTAGGCATGATCATTATATATAGGCATCACATCCGAGACAAGTAGACCGAAATGATTCTGCATCTACTACTATTACTCCACACATCGACCGCTATCCAGCATGCATCTAGAGTATTAAGTTCGTAAGAACAGAGTAACACCTTAAGCAAGATGACATGATGTAGAGGGATAAACTCAAACATAGTGATATAAACCCCATCTTTTTATCCTCGATGGCAACAATACAATACGTGCCTTGCTGCCCCTACTGTCACTGGATAAGGACACCGCAAGATTGAACCCAAACCCAAGCATTTCTCCCATTGCAAGAACTACAGATTTAGTAGGCCAAACCAAACCAATAATTCGAAGAGACTTGCAAGGATATTATAATCATACATAAATAGTTCAAAAAAGAACCAAATATTTCTCATAGATAATCTTGATCATAAACCCACAATTCATGGGATCTCGACAAACACACCGCAAAAAGAGATTACATCGAATAGATCTCCTCGAAGACCGAGGAGAACTTGGTATTGAGATCAAAAGAGAGAGAAGAAGCCATCTAGATACTAGCTATGGACCCGAAGGTCTGTGGTAAACTACTCACAACTCATGGTGAGGCGATGGTGATGATGTAGAAGCACTCCGTGATGGATCCCCCTCCGGCGGAGCTCCGGAATAGGCCCCAAGATGGGATGTCACGGGTACAGAAGGTTGCGGCATGGAAATAGGGTTTTTCTCTCCTCTTCTAATGGTTTCGGGGTACGTAGGTATATATAGGAGGAAGGAGGGCACTGGGGGCCAGACGTGGGGCCCACGAGGCAGGGGGCGCGCCCCCACCCTCGTGGACGCCACCTCAGCCCTATTCAGTGGTTCTCAAGTCTCTCGTGCGTATTTTGCTCCAAAAATATCTATCCGAAAGGTTTCATTCCGTTTGGACTCCGTTTGATATTCCTTTTCTATAAAACCCTGAAATAGGAAAAAAAAACAGCAATCTGGACTGGGCCTTTGGGTTAATAGGTTAGTCCCGAAAATAATA
Source organism: Secale cereale (assembly GCA_902687465.1). Lineage (NCBI taxonomy): Eukaryota > Viridiplantae > Streptophyta > Magnoliopsida > Poales > Poaceae > Secale > Secale cereale. The sequence continues at coordinate 258,641,373 of LR738715.1, read as the reverse complement.
TAAAAGTGTATTAGAAAGCCCAATAAACATCCAAAACATCATAAATAATAGCATGTAACAATAAAAAAATATAGATACGTTGGAGACGTATCAAGCATCACCAAGCTTAATTCCTGCTCGTCCTCGAGTAGGTAAATGATAAAAACAGAATTTTTGATGTGGAATGCTAACCAACATAGTTTTCAATGTAATTCTCTTAATTGTGGCATGAATGTTCAGATCTGAAAGATTCAAGACAAAAGTCTATATTGACATAAGAAATAATAATACTTCAAGCATACTAACAAAGCAATCATGTCTTCTCAAAATACTATGGCTAAAGAAAGTTATCCCTACAAAATAATATAGTCTGGCTATGCTCCCTCTTCATCACACAAAATATTCATATCATGCACAACCTCGGTTTCAACCAAGCACTTGTTTTCATACTCTATTCTTTCAAACCTTTCAACTTTCACGCAATACCTGAGCGTGAGCCATGGATATAGCACTATGGGTGGAATAGAGTGGTGGTTGTGGAGAAGACAAAAAGGAGGGAGATAGTCTCACATCGACTAGGCGTATCAACAGGCTATGGAGATGCCCATCAATAGATATCAATGTGAGTGAGTAGCGATTGCCATGCAACGGATGCACTAGAGCTAAAAATGTATGAAAGCTCAACAAAAGAAACTAATAGGTGTGCATCCAACTTGCTTGCTCACGAAGACCTAGGGCATTTGAGGAAGCCCATCGTTGGAATATACAAGCCAAGTTCTATAATGAAAATTCCCATTAGTATATGAAAGTGACTAAACATGAGACTCTCTATCATGAAGAACATGGTGCTACTTTGAAGCACAAGTGTGGAATAGGATAGTAGCATTGCCCCTTCTCTCTTTTCTCTCATTTTTTGGAGGGGCTTTCTCTCTCTCTCTCTTTTTTAGCCCCTCTCTTATTTTTTGGGCCATCTCCTTTTTTATTTGGCCTTTCCTCACATGGGACAATGCTCTAATAATAATGATCATCACACTTTTATTGATTTACAACTCGATATTACAACTCGATACTAGAACAAAGTATGACTCTATAGGAATGCCTCCGGCGGTGTACCGGGATGTGCAATGAGTCAAGAGTGACATGTATGAAAAGTTATGCATGGTGGCTTTGCCACAAATACGATGTCAACTACATGATCATGCATGGCAATATGACAATATGAAGCGTGTCATATGAATGGAACGGTGGAAAGTTGCATGGCAATATATCTCGGAATGGCTATGGAAATGCCATGATAGGTAGGTATGGTGGCTGTTTTGA
>LR738715.1:258625791-258640064 GCA_902687465.1 Secale cereale | reverse complement strand
TTGGGAGGGGCTTTCTTTATTTAGCCTTTCTTCACATGGAACAATGCTCTAATAATGATGATCATCACACTTATATTGATTTATAACTCGATACTAGGACAAAGTATGACTCTATATGAATGCCTCCGGCGGTGTACCGGGATATGCAATGAATCAAGAGTGACATGTATGAAAAATTATGCATGGTGGCTTTGCCACAAATACGATGTCAACTACATGATCATGCATGGCAATATGACAATATGAAGCGTGTCATATGAATGGAACGGTGGAAAGTTGCATGGCAATATATCTCGGAATGGCTATGGAAATGCCATGATAGGTAGGTATGGTGGCTGTTTTGAGGAAGATATATGGTGGCTGTTTTGAGGAAAGTATACAGTGGGTGTATGGCACCGGTGAAAGTTGCGCGGTACAAGAGAGGCTAGCAATGGTGGAAGGGTGAGAGTGCGTATAATCCATGGACTCAACATTAGTCATAAGAACTCATATACTTATTGCAAAAATTTACGAGTCATCAAAACAAAGCAATCAACGCATGCTCCTAGAGGGGAGGTTGGTAGGAGTTAACCATCGTGCGCCCCCGACCTCCACACAAAGGATGACACTCTACAAATACCTCATGCTCTAACTTCGTCACATAACGGTTCACCATACGGGCATGCTACGGGAATCACTAACCTTAACACAAGTATTTATTAATTTCATAATAACTCCACTAGCATGACTCTAATATCACTATCCTCATATCTCAAAACAATTATCAAGCATCCAACTTCTCATCATATTCAATGCACTTAGTGTGAAAGTTTTAACTACATTGATCTTGGATGTCTATCATGTGAAGGCTAGTTTTATAGCCAAAGCACATTACCATGATGTTTTAATAGACTCTCAAAAGGATATAAGTGAAGCATGAGAGATCAAAAATTTCTACAAAATATAATTACCACCATGCTCTAAAAGATGTAAGTGAAGCACTAGAGCAAAAACTATTCAATTCAAAAGATATAAGTGAAGCACATAGAGTGCTATATCAATTCCTAGGCCATATTTATCTCTCTCAAAAAGGTGTGTACAGCAAGGATGATTGTGGCAAACTAACAAGCAAAGACTCAAATTATACATGATGCTCCAAGTAAAACACATATCATGTGGTGAATAAAAATATAGCTTCGAGTATAGTTACCGATAGATGAAGACGAAAGAGGGGATGCCTTCCCGGGGCATCCCCAAGCTTAGGCTTTTGGTTTCCCTTTAATTTTACCTTAGGGTGCCTTGGGCATCCCCAAGCTTAGGCTCTTGCCACTCTTTGTTCCATAGTCCATCCAAGCAGTACTCAAAACTTGAAAACTTCACAACACAAAACTTAGACAAAAATCTCGTGAGCTCCGTTAGTATAAGAAAGCAAACCACTACTCAAAGGTACTGTAATGAATTCATTCTTTGTTTATATTGGTGTTAAACCTACTATATTACAACTTCTCTATGATTCATACTTCCCAATACTACTCATAGATGCATCGAAATAAGCAAACAGCACACGAAAAATAGAATCTGTCAAAAACAGAACAATCTGTAGTAATCTGTAACTTTCGCATACTTCTGTAACTCCAAAAAAATTGAAATAAATTGGTAAGCGTGAGGAATTTGTCTATTAATCATCTGCAAAAAGAATCAACTAAATAGCACACTCCAGCAAAATCTGGTGACCATTCTAGCGAGCGCTAACGATTATGTTTTTCACAGCAAGATCATATAAACTTCACACAAGTCTTCCCAAAGGTTCTACTTGGCACAAACACTAATTAAAACACAAAACCACATCTAAACAGAAGCTAGATGCAATATTTATTCCTAAACATAAGAAATAAATAAATGTAAAATTGGGTTGCCTCCCAACAAGCGCTATCGTTTTACGCCCCCCTAGCTAGGCACGATACATGGATAGATCTAGGTATTGCCATCTTTGGAAGGCAATCCATAAGTGGCTCTCATAATAGATTCATATGATAATTTAATTTTCTTTCTAGGGAAGTGTTCCATGCCTTTCCTTAACGGATATTGGAATATAGTATTTCCTTCCTTCATATCAATAATTGCACCAATCGTTCTAAGGAAAGGTCTACCAAGAATAATATGACATGAAGGATTGCAATCTATATCAAGAACAATGAAATCTACGGGCACATAATTACTATTGGAAACAATAAGAACATCATTAATCATTCCTATAGATTTCTTAATGGTAGAATCTGCAAGATGCAAATTTAAAGAACAATCATCAAGCTCATGGAAACCTAACAAATCACACAAAGTTTTTGGGATAGTGGAAACACTTGCTCCCAAATCACACAAAGCAAAGCATTCATGATCTTTAATTTTTATTTTAATAGTAGGTTCCCACTCATCATAAAGCTTTCTAGGGATAGAAACTTCTAATTCAACTTTTTCTTCACAAGATTGCATCAAAGAGTCAACTATGTGTTTGGTAAAAGCTTTATTTTGACTATAAGCATGCGGAGAGTTTAGTACGGATTGCAACAAGGAAATACAATCAATCAAACAACAATTATCATAATTGAATCCCTTGAAATCCAAAGTAGTGGGTTCATCACAATGCAAAGTTTTAATCTCTTCAACCCCACTTTTAACAATTTAGCATCAAGATCTAAAAACTCCGAATCATTGGGACACCTTAAAGTAGATTCATCTCCAATCATATCTTTATCAAGATTCACGCTAGAAAACAAGGATCTAATAGGAGACTCATCAATAACTTTCACATCTTCATCTTTATTTTCATGCTCTTCCGGTTTAGGAGCCATCTTATTAACTAAGGTAGACTGTTTATCCAAAATTTGGGCTATTAAGTTCTCTAGATGAGCAAATTGAGATTTCAAACCATAAAATTCCTTAGACATATCATCAAGGTCTTTATTCATATATTCCATATTTTTTTCTGTTCTTTAAGCTCGTTTATGAAGAAATCATTGTGCTCAAATTGTATAGTCATAAAATGTATAACATTGTTTTTAATCTCCTCCAGCCTCTTGAGGTGAGGGTCAACACTGATAGGGAGAGCCATAGTGACAAGCAAGCAATCCAACACACAAGCAAACAAGAAGCAATCGAACGGTAAACACACGGCATAAGAAGGGCAAATAAAACGGCAAGGGTGAAGTGGGGGAGAGGAAAACGAGAGGAAAATAAATGCAATGCGAAGGATAAAGGTTTGTGGTAGGTACTTGGTATATGACTTTTGCGAAAGCCTCTCTAGCAACGGCGCCAGAAATTCTTCTAGCTACTTCTCAAGCTTGCGTTGTATTCCCTCGAAGAGGAAAGGGTGATGCAGCACATTAGCGTAAGTATTTCCCTCAGTTTTTGAGAACCAAGGTATCAATCTAGTAGGAGACCACGCGCGAGTCCCTTGCACCTGCACAAACAAATAAGAACTTCGCAACCAACGCGATAAGGGGTTGTCAATCCCTTTACGGTCACTTACGAAAGCGAGATCTGATAGAGATGATAATTTGATATTTTTTGGTATTTTTGGATATAAGAACAAAAAGTAAAAGCGGAAAAGTAAAGTAGATTGTAGATTGATATGTTGAGAATAGACCCAGGGGCCATAGTTTTCTCTAGTGGTTTCTCTCACGATAACGATATTCTATGGTGGGTAAACAAATTACTGTCGAGCAATTGATAGAAAAGCGAATAATTATAAGACTATCTAGGCATGATCATTATATATAGGCATCACGTCCAAGACAAGTAGACCGAAACGATTCTACATCTACTACTATTACTCCACACATCGACCGCTATCTAGCATGCATCTAGAGTATTAAGTTCATAAGAACAGAGTAACGCCTTAAGCAAGATGACATGATGTAGAGGGATAAACTTAAACATAGTGATATAAACCCCATCTTTTTATCCTCAGTGGCAACAATATAATACGTGCCTTGCTGCCCCTACTGTCGGTGGGAAAGGACACCGCAATATTGAACCCAAAGCCAAGCACTTCTCCCATTGCAAGAACTATAGATCTAGTAGGCCAAACCAAACCAATAATTCGAAGAGACTTGTAAGGATATTATAATCATACATAAAGTGTTCATAAAATAACCAAATATTTCTCATAGATAATCTTGATCACAAACCCACAATTGATCGGATCTCGACAAACACACCGCAAAAAGAGATTACATCGAATAGATCTCCTCGAAGACTGAGGAGAACTTGGTATTGAGATCCAAAGAGAGAGAAGAAGCCATCTAGATACTAGCAATGGACCCGAAGGTCTGTGGTAAACTACTCACAACTCATGGTGAGGTGATGATGATGACGTAGAAGCACTCCGTGATGGATCCCCCCTCCGGCGGAGCTCCGAAACAGGCCCCAAGATGGGATCTCACGGGTATAAAAGGTTGCGGCGGTGGAACTAGGGGTTTTCTCTCCTCTTATGATGGTTCGGGGTACGTAGGTATATATAGGAGGAAGGAGGGCACCAGGAGCCAGACGTGGGGCCCATGAGGCAGGGGCGCTCCCTATAGGGGAGGGCGCGCCCCCACCCTCGTGGACGCCACCTCAGCCCTATTCCGTGGTTCTCAAGTCTCCCGTGCGTATTTTGCTCCAAAAATATCTCTCTCGAAGGTTTCATTCCGTTTGGACTCCGTTTGATATTCCTTTTTTGTAAAACCCTGAAATAGGCAAAAAACAACAATCTGGACTGGGCCTTTGGGTTAATAGGTTAGTCCCAAAAATAATATAAAAGTGTATAACAAAGCCCAATAAACATCCAAAACATCATAAATAATAGCATGGAACAATCAAAAATTATAGATACGTTGGAGACGTATCAAAAATGTAGATCTAGATCTCCTCCCTCTTTTCCCTCAAAAACAAGTAAGAATCATGGGAGGAATGTGTGTTTGTGTGTGTGTGTGTGTGTGTAGAGAGAGAGAGAGCAAAGATTTTGGAGGTCAACAATGGAGAAGAAAGCTTGCTCAAAGCTGTTGGGCACAATGGGGAAGAAGACACCTTATATAGGGGTTGGAGAAATCCAACCGTTATGCGCATTGGTCATACTCAAGCGGTACTACCACACGGGAGGGCGGTACTATCGCTTAGCCCGGTCAACATAACCCAACGAGTACGCAAGTACGAGAACGGTAGTTTCGTCACCGGTGCGCGTCGGTCCTAAATAAACGGTTTAAAACCCCTTTCCGCCACGGCATTTGGAACTGTCGTCAAGTGAGTGTGGGCGATATGGGGGTCCTTCCCACACGACCCAGAAACCATCAGGGATATGCCCTCCTGGCACACATGTTCGGCAAAATGAGGTCGTGTGCAACCGGCGAGCACTCAAATACGGAAATACGTACAATAGAGCTAAAAAATACAATTATACGGTGAAATTGTTTCCGGTCGCAAGTACATCCCACACAGTCAGTCCCCGTTAAACGTTTTCATTCGTATGCACATCCCAAATAGTCGCTCCAAGGAAAACGTTTCCGTTCACAGGTACATCACACACAATTTTTCCCGTTAAATCGTTTGCGTTATTGAATGTATCACACATGTTCCGTAGAAGAAATTGTGTGGCAAAGACTGTCCATCACACACGATTTTTATGTGGTAAATGTTTGCGCAAGGTGGCCTAACGCAAACAGTTTTCAAGAGAAAGTCGTGTGTGATTGTTCATTGATCCAACACGGTTTACTCCTAGAAATTGTGTGCGTTGCCTGAGGTCATCGCCCATGGTATTTTTTCAACAACCGTTTGCAATAGCAAAACACAATTAGCAGGCTAATTAGCCATTAGCAGGCTAATTATCTGATTATTCATAATCTATTTATTAATCTAATTTGTATTTCATATTAAGCACACAATATATTTCATTTCCATATTAAGGAAGCAGAATTTCATAATTGAAATACATCAGAGTACAACATGATATAGCTTCAGCACTCAGCTACCCCATTACATAACTGCACCAGCAGCAAGTTCCACATGCAACATGTAGAACCTTTCGAAATTAGCATCATAGACGGTATATAGACAAATGCATCTCATCTGGAAAAATGCCGAAGGAGAAGGCGAATATTGAGCCTTCGTTCATGTTGAAGGTCTTTGCAACTTTAGGCCAGTGCCTGTGGATGATTGACCGTCCATCCTTCGTCCTCTTCAGGAACACTTCAATATTGAACCGTGGGTGTTGTATGAAAACCTTCCTCGCCTCCTGACCATAGAGATGGTTTGAGAGGTAATCATCAGTGAACTGCTTTGGAAAGGCGTGAAAACAAGGATGTGCATAAATATCTTCTCTATATTGGAAATGGGGCAAAGGAATAAAAAAAGGCAAGGTATAATAGTTAGTACCATCTTGTAGTTAACTGATGTCTTCTTCATTGTGAAGACAAAGATCTTGTTGTTTTTAATCACTAATTTCTTTATCCTAACAATCTTTCTGAGTGTCTTAATTTGATTGATATTCATGGTCAACTCATTTCCCCATATGCAAAAAGGGTCGAACAGTGGGTCAAAACCTCTTACAACAGGACCTACATGTGCAAGACCAAATTGTTAAAAACCAAAATATTAGAATGGTTCCTGCAATTGCACAATAATGTGCTATTAGACAGTGGACCATGCACGTGCTAACCTCAATTGTAAACCTCAGTGCTTCCCATTGTTTCCCTGCAACACATATAAGGTAGTTAGTCATCAGGTTAAGTAAGGGTTCGCATGCTATCAGTAAAATATGTTGATGAAAAATAAGCACGTTGCAGATTCATCAGATTAACTGAAGCCACACGGAAAACCCATTTACCCAAACCAAGCATGATTAAGAACTAGGAAATATATCACTTGTATATGTTCATGTATTAAGTGCGGCGAAATTTGATTTATTCCTCACATGCACAACAATACAAAATTCTACCCACGACAATTGGACATCGCATTGCAGAATTGAACCAAGCAGTTAACTAAACACCACAACAAATGAACCAAACATTAACTGAGCACCATATTGCACAATATAACATACTCCTAATAAAAGATCAGAGAGTTAACTAAACAGTTAACTATAGCCAATTGTAGCAATTGTATTTGTTTCTCATGTATTTACTACAGCCAGATTCAATTTATTCCTTACATGGTATACAATAACAGAATGCACCCACAATTTTGTAAAGATAAATTTGATTTATTTCTCACATGGAATACAATACAAAATTGCAGCCTGAAGAATTGAACATCACATTTGCATAATTGAACCAAACAGTTAACTGAAGACGACAACTAATTAACAAAACAATTAATAAGTGAGCACCACACTGCATGACATATAGAACTTATACACTAGAGCAACAAATTGCATGGTGAAATTAGATAGCACAATTATCTAGAATTTGTGAAGGAAAGGCAGGAGCAACGCACGCAACGGGTAAACCGAGAATGCTTAACCGACGTAGCTAGCAATTGGCAAGGTGCTCCTTCAAGATCTGGGGTTGGCACGAATGGCAGCCATTGCAACCTCATCCGCGCGTGCCGCCGTGATTTTCTTCTCCGCTGCCAAATGCTCCTTGAGGTCCTGGCTATAATGCGTGCACCATGGCTTAGGTCGGCGCTTTTTTGGTGGAGGGTTGGTGATTTGGGTGGAAGGTGTCGCGCTCGCGCCGGCGGTCGGGGTATGTGGGATGTGGAAGGATGAGGAGGAGGAGGATGGGGGTCGGGTGTGGATTACCTACCTGGATAGAGGAGGCCGAGCAGCGTGAAGGAGGGTCGCCGACGAGGAGGCGACTGTCGCTGCAAGCAAGGAGTGAAGGTTTCAACTTGGAAAGGAAGGCGGAAAGAGGGGACATGTGGCTTTTGGTTAGGGGGGGAGGTAGATATTTCCGTGGAAGCCGAAAATTTGGAATCGCTTCAGCCAAAAAACTGGCGCGCAAAGTGTCAGCAGACACGGTCCCTTATTCAGAACTGTGTACGATATGTGGACATCACAAACGATTCACATAGTTTAACCCGTGTGTGATGAGTTTGAACGTCAAAAGTTTTGGTTAGAATTTTCATGGTTACAGTGGTCATCCACGTCATTGCATAATTTGGGTACATGATATGTCTCCAACGTATCTATAATTTTTGATTGTTCCATGCTATTATATATTCTGTTTTGGATGTTTAATGGGCTTTATTATACACTTTTATATTATTTTTGGGACTAACCTATTAACCCAAGGCCGAGTGCAGATTGCTGTTTTTTGGCCCCTTTCAGGGTTTCGCAGAAAAGGGATATCAAACGGAGTCCAAACGGAATGAAACCTTCGGGAGAGTTATTTTTGGAACGATATCTTCAAGAGAGACTTGAGCACCAAGCCAGAGAAGAAACGTGGCACCCATGAGGGGCCAGAGCGCACCCTGTCAGGGATATTACTAGCAGGTATAAACCGGCTAGTGTAAACCGGATTATGATAATATAGTTGTGTAATTGTAAAACCCAGTAGAGGTTACGGCCCATGAAGGCTGAGGGCCATGTATAGAGTTACGGTTTGCAAACCGCCTAGTCATGTAACTTGAGAGACAAGGAAGAAAGAACAGAGACCGAGGCGGACACAAATATGAGCCGGCCTCGGGACTCTGTAAACCGGACCGGGCGTCGCCTCTATATAAAGGGATGACCCGGCGACGGTTCAAGGACAAGAAACAACCCGTCGAGACACAGGCAAGCAATCTGCTCCCTGTTCATCGACGCCCAAAGCAATACCAAACTAAACTAGACGTAGGCTTTTACCTTCATCGAAGGGGCCGAACTAGTATAAACCCTCTGTGTCCTTTGTGCGCTTTTAACCCCTTCAAGCTAACCTGTGCGATGGTTCCATCACTAAGTCCGTTAAACCGGACATCTGCCGTGTTAATTCCACGACAGTTGGCGCCCACCGTGGGGCCTCCGCACATTGGTTTCGAGTTCTTGAAGGGCAGCTTTGAAGGGCTCAGGGGCTACGCGGTCGGTCGGATGACCAAGAGTCGCCGCGGCCGGATCTACATCGACGACGCAGGCTGGGGCCCGGAGGCCGATTCAATCGAATACGGGTACCGGGTTCCCTTCGGTGGTATCCACATCTTCATCGGTAAAATTGGTGAACCGGGACCTGGGCCGGACATCTTCCCCAACATCGTCGAGCCGGCTCAACGTGCGAGATCGGCCCGGAATCAACCAACCATGAAGCGTGTTTTCGTCGGAGCAATTCACGGGGTTCAAGCCGAGGACGGATCGGATTCCGGTGGCGAGACAGTTATCTATTCCGACGATGAATCATCATCCGGAGAGACCTAGTCCTTGTATCAGTTGCGGGACGGCCGATCCGAGGGTGAGTCCGACGGAGACAGTATTCCGGACCCCTCTGATCCGCCAAACCGAGTGGCTGTCTTTATGGCCGGTTCACAATCTACGCCGCAGTCCTTGGTGAACGGGGCGATCACAGCAGAAGCTGGTGCAGGGGGGAGCGGTCAGGCACTCTCGCCCTCTGACGCTCTATCCGCCTTGATTGAGGAGTTCACAACCCGGGCCATAGCAGAGGTGGCTCCAGCAGACAAGGCGCAACACGATGCAGAACTACTTCAGCTGAAGGGCCGGATCGATCAAGCGAAAGAGGATCTGAAAGAAGAGAAGGCTATGATAGCGATGAGGCAGGCAGAGCTGGATGATCAGGCTTTTCAGCTGAGGATGGAACATGCCTCTACACAAGGAGTAAGGAATCTAAGGTACCAGTCTCGTCTACCGCCGGTTTACGAGGCGACAAATCTTTTCAGAACACCCGGAGCAGGAGCCAGCAATGATCCGGCGATAAACCGGAGGGCAGCCCCAGCGAGGGGTGAGCCGGTTCAGCCGCCCACTGCGGAGGAGGATCGGCGGATTATGTCTGCGCCTCACGTCCCTACCCCTCCAGGTCATTACTCAAATCCTTTGGATAACATTGTTGCTGCCGCTTCTCGCCTGGCCGCTTTACCCATTGAGGGGACATCCCCCGTAGCAATGGAGGCACGCAGGGTCAAGGATCTGCTTAACACGGTGTTAACACAGCAGCAAGCATATTCTTATAGCAGGGAGAGGCTTCATTCAACACCCCGCCATAGCCGACGTTATACTAGGCATTGGGAGGAACCAGAGGTATCCAGTAGTGAACGGAGGCGACACCGTCACAAACAAGATAATCCGGCAGGCGCAGAAGCACAAGCTCAGGGGGCGCAAGACCGGGTTAGATCTGCGGCTCGCGAGGAGGTCCGCCAAACGACGCCGGTTCACACAACCACAGCAGAAACAGGAGTTACGACGAGTTCCTTCGGGGTGCAGTGTCTTGTTCCCGCTTTACGGAGCGTGAAGTTGCCCAAGGATTTTAAGGGTCCACGTAAGGTGCCTAATTACACAGCAGATTTGGCCCCGGAAGCTTGGGTTGAGAGTTACGAGAAGGCCATGGAGATGCTGGACGTGGATGAAGCGGCTTGCGCGAAGTACTTTACCATGATGCTTGAGGGTACAGCCCGGACCTGGCTAAAATGTTTACCACCTAATTCCATCGGATCATGGGGAGAGTTACGCCGCCAGTTTATCAAAAAATTTAAGGATACGTGCAAGCAGCCAATGTCAGTGGTAGATCTGCAGCCTGTATACAAGGAGACCAGGAGCCTACAAGTGCATGGGTGCGGCGAGTATCAAAAATCTTGCACTCTTCGAACGGTATCAATCCCACTACGGCAATAGTGACGCTGGAAAATAATTGCCGGTTTGAGTCTCTGAAGTTCAAACTGGGACGGCTCAAGCGGGATTGTAATGACATGGGAACTCTCATGAGCGCTCTGGTGAAGTACGGGGACTCTGACAACACTAAATATCCAGAAGCGGATGGAGATAAAAATGGAAAGGCCAACAAACCCGGTAAACCGGCACGGGCTAATCCGGTCGGAACAAGCTTCTTAGGTAAACGAAAGGCAGAGGGTGGCTCTGATTTCGTGGCCAATACCCAAGTTCAAGGGGGCTTTCAGCGCAACAAGGGTAAACCGCCTCTACAAACCGGCGGGGGGCCTGTTAGCTGGGAGCAAGAGTTGAATGAGTCTTGCCCGAAACACGGATCAAAGGAACATCCAGCTAAACACACTATAGGAGAATGCAAGGCCATGATGGAAGCCATGAGCCGGTTCAGATCTAACAACAGACCACCGGGCGGCGGATCAGGCCCCGGGTTTTACGGTCCGGGTCACCAGGGGAATGGCTCCGGATCAGGATATCGTGGCAACAACAGTGGTTATAATAACCAAGGCAATAATCAGTATGGTCAGGGCGGCTATAATAACCAGGGCAGTTAGCAGCATAGTCAGGGTGGTTACAATAACCAAAACAACTAACAGCAAGGCCAGGGTAATCACAATAACCAAGGCAATCAACAGCGTCAGCAGCAACAACAATCCGGATATCAGAGTAATCCGAAGGAACTGAGCAGTGGACAGTATCATGTGTTCACTACAAGTTTGTGCAAACAGGATCAAAAAATCTTAAAGCGGGCGGTCCACGCGGTTGAACCGGCGACTCCACAATTCCTGCGGTGGTCGGAGCAACCTATCGTATGGAGCAGAGAGGATCACCCACCGCGGGTTGATAATCCGTGCCAGTTGGCCTTAGTGGTAGCACCACAGGTGGGTGGCTATAAATTCACCAAGGTTCTTATGGACGACGGCAGTAGCATCAATATCTTATATTATGAGACTTTCCGCGGCATGGGGCTGACGGATAAGAAGCTAAGACAGTCAAACACGGTGTTTCATGGAGTGGTGCCAGGTAAATCAGCTTACCCAGTTGGGAAAATTGACCTGGAAGTTACCTTTGGAGATGAACAGGATTCCAGGTCAGAGATGATAACCTTTGAAGTTGTCAAGATCCGGAGCCCCTATCATGCTCTGTTTGGAAGATCGGTTTACGCCAAGTTTATGGCCAGGCCGTGTTATGTTTATCTACAGCTCAAGATGCCGGGTCACAAAGGGACCATCACGGTTCATGGAAGTCGCAAGATTGCATTGGAGTGTGAAGAAGGAGACGCTGCTTATGCGGAAGCAGTATGCGCTACGGATGAGTTGAAGTTTTACAAGGACAATGTTGATCCGGCAGATATGTCCCCGTTGAAGAAGCCAACTACAGAGCATGATCCGGCATTGAAGTTTAAATCTGCGGAGGAGACCAAGCAAGTTGATTTTGTGCCAGGCGATTCATCCAAGCAGTTCACTATCAGCGCTAACCTTGATCCTAAATAGGAAAGTGTGCTCATCGAGTTCATCCGTGAGAACCGGGATAGTTTTGCATGGAAACCTTCTGACATGCCAGGTATTCCGAGGGAACTCGCTGAGTGCAGTCTTAACATTGATCCGAAGTTTAAACCGGTCAAGCAGTATCTGCGCCGCTTCAACGAAGAAAGGCGCAAGGCTATAGGAGAAGAAGTGGCCAGGATTTTGGCCGCAGGGTTCATAGTTGAAGTTTTTCACCCGGAGTGGTTGGCTAATCCGGTGCTGGTGTTAAAGAAAAAATGGAAAGTGGAGAATGTGTGTAGATTACACAGATCTAAACAAAGCTTGTCCAACCAATCCTTTTGCTCTTCCTCGTATTGATCAGATTATTGATGCTACAGCAGGATGTGAGCGGCTAAGTTTTTTGGATGCATACTTAGGATATCACCAGATCAAGATGACAGTTAAAGATCAGGAAAAGACATCCTTCATAACCCCTTTTGGTGCTTTTTGCTATGTGTCTATGCCCTTCGGGCTCAAGAGTGCCCAAGCAACCTACCAGCGTTGCGTACAGAATTGTCTTAAGGGACAGATAGGGAGGAATGTTCATGCTTATGTGGATGATATTGTGGTGAAGTCAAGGAAGGAGGAGACGCTGATAGAGGACCTCAAGGAGACCTTTGACAATCTTCGGGCCTATAAAATGATGCTTAATCCGGAGAAGTGTGCTTTCGGTGTTCCGGCGGGTAAGCTCCTTGGATTCTTGGTGTCAAACAGAGGAATAGAAGCCAATCCGGAGAAGATCAAGGCAATCACATCTTTGACTAAACCGGCTTGCATCAATGATGTTCAGCGGATCGCTGGCCGGATCACAGCATTGAGCCGGTTCATCAGCCGTCTGGGAGAGAAGGCAATCCCGCTGTATCAGATGCTGAAAAAGACATACCAATTTATATGGAGTAATGAGGCAAACGCTGCGTTTGAGGATTTAAAGCGGCAGTTGGCAGAGCCGCCGGTCCTTGCTGGCCCTGTTGATAATGAACCGTTATTGTTATACGTCGCCGCCAATGCACGGGCAGTCAACGTGGCAATCGTGCTTGAGGGCAAGGAGGCAGGGAAGGAATACCCGGTTCAACGTCTAGTCTATTATGTCAGTGAAGTTCTCATTGAATCCAAGCAAAGGTACCCGCATTGGCAGAAGCTGGTATATGGCATGTTCATGGCAAACCGGAAGTTGAAACATTATTTCCAAGGCCACCCAATAACTGTTGTTAGTTCAGCACCATTGGGGGATATAATCCAGAACAGGGAAGCTACTGGTAGAGTGGCGAAGTGGGCCATTGAGCTTAGCCCACACGGGTTGAAATATGTGCCACGCACCGCTATCAAATCTCAAGCATTGGTGGATTTCATCAATGATTGGACAGAACTGCAAACACCAGAGGAGAAGCCGGATCTTACATACTGGACGATTCACTTTGACGGTTCAAGACAATTGGAAGGCTCGGGGGCTGGAGTTGTTTTAACTTGCTTGATGGCTTCTCGCCCCTCGTTGGTTACCCCAAGTGGAAGGTTGAGATGTAGCGTAGCGGCAAATTTCCCTTGGCAAAGATACCAAGGATCGAATCCCGTGAGACTCCGAGGGTCGACAAGTAGGTGTCAACGGCGCCAGAAACTTAGCGGTTGACGGGACCTGCACACAGATACAGATAACTTTGCTCCCAACGAGTACAGAGAGGTTGTCAATCCCTCCGGCCTTGTTGTTTACAAAGGATCAAACACAAGAGATAATAATGATAGCTATGACTGCAACTAGGAAATAAAAACAGGAAGTAAATAGAAGGTGTGATCAGCGGTGGTAATATGGACCGGGGTCCCATGATGTTCACTAGTGATGTCTCTCTCCCAAAAGACGATAAAACAGCAAAGCGAGGTAAACAAATTACAGCTGGGCAATTGACAGGATTATGTGCGCAAACCAATGCTAACTATGC
>LR738715.1:258605054-258623427 GCA_902687465.1 Secale cereale | reverse complement strand
TAGCAACCTCAATTACCTACTTTAAGTTAAGACACACAACTCAGTGCAACAGGCAAACTCTCTTAACAAGATAAACATGAAAACTCAAGAGAGTTCAGCAACCAACTAAACAAAAGCTCTTTAAAAAGAAAAGCATGAAAACTAAGAGCTAAACATGACAGCAGCTATGGAACGACAAAGAACACACACAGTAAAGAGAAGCATGAAAATCCTATGTTGTGTTCTAGGTTGAAGTGGAGCGTGTTTCTCTCCCACACAAAGAAAGTTGGGTTCTAACTTGTTATGAACAGCAAGCAAAGCTAAAGAAAACTAAAAAAAGGAAACTAAGAGCAAGACGCTCCAAGCATAGCACATAACGCATGAAGTGATAAGAATATAGTGGAACGAAAGACGAACTGATAATTGTTGATGGAGAAGGGGATGCATGGGGGCATCCCCAAGCTTAGACGCTTGAGTCTTATTGAATATTTCTTGGGGGTGCACGGGGGCATCCCCAAGCTTGAGCGTTTGACCCTCCTGAATCTTATTTTATCATCTTCCCTCGCACACTTGAAAACTCCCTTCATACATAACTCATCATAATCTGATTAGCGAGGTTAGTACCCACAATAAAATAATTTTTCCCTACTGGAAATAAAAATAATCTTGAAGAGCTACTGTTTCTCAAGATTGCCAAAAGGTTTTTGCAAAGAAAAAGCAAGCTCAAGGTTTGCAAAACGAAGAAAAGACAAAACAGGACAGAATCTATGAAAAACAGACCAGCAGGTAGTAAATAATTTTTTCGGGGCACTTCTGCAACTCAAATCAAAAAACTCAGAACAGACGCTCGAAAGCCAATTGTATAGAGCACGCTGTCAAAACAATTCAGATCAAAAAGATGATCTGGTGATTTTATTCGAATTTTTCTGTCCAAGGACATAATCTGTTTTCTGGACACCACGTCACAACTTTTGAACTTTCTTGCAATCGGAGGCTAAACTTGGCACAAAGCTGAAAAGAAAAGATACAATGATGATGCTGCTGTAGTAACAAACATCAAGACACAACAAAAGCAAAATAAAACCTAATTTGTTGTGGGCTGCCTCCCAAAAGCGCTTTCTTTTATGCCTTTAAGCTAGGCATGATGCAAAAAGAGAAGATCAAGTTTTATCAAGAGTAAGAGAATAGCTAGCCCGTGTAACGGACTCAAAAGGCAACTTAATCTTCTTTCTAGGGAAGTGTTCCATCCCTTTCTTGAGAGGGAATTGGAATTTTATATTCCCCTCTTCCATGTCTCCGGTCATCTTGATCTATGCCAACACCACGAATACTTTCGGAGACACCTGTAGAGCATCTTTATGATCACCCAGTTACGTTGTGACGTTTGATAGCACACAAGGTGTTCCTACGGTATTCGGGAGTTGCATAATCTCATAGTCATAGGAACATGTATAAGTCATGAAGAAAGCAATAGCAGTTAAACTAAACGATCATAATGCTATGCTAACGGATGGGTCTTGTCCATCACATCATTCTCCTAATGATGTGATCCCGTTGATCAAATGACAACTCATGTCTATGGCTAGGAAACATAACCATCTTTGATCAATGAGCTAGTCTAGTAGAGGCATACTAGGGACATACTGTTTTTGTCTATGTATCCACACATGTACTAAGTTTCCGGTTAATACAATTCTAGCATGAATAAAAGACATTTATCATGATATAAGGAAATACAAATAACATCTTTATTATTGCCTCTAGGGCATATTTCCTTCAGTCTCCCACTTGAACTAGAGTCAATAATCTAGATTACAAAGTGATGATCCTCACACCCATGGAGTCTTGGTGTTGATCATGTTTTGCCCGTGGAAGAGGCTTAGTCAACGGGTCTGCAACATTCAGATCCGTATGTATTTTGCAAATTTCTATGTCTCCCTCCTTGACTAGATCGCGGATGGAATTGAAGCGTCTTTTGATGTGCTTTGTTCTCTTGTGAAACCTGGATTCCTTCGCCAAGGCTATGGCTCCAGTGTTGTCACAAAAGATTTTCATTGGACCCGATGCACTAGGTACTACACCTAGATCGGATATGAACTCCTTCATCCAGACTCCTTCATTTGCTGCTTCCGAAGCAGCTATGTATTCCGCTTCACACGTAGATCCCGCCACGACGCTCTGCTTGGAACTGCACCAACTGACAGCTCCACCGTTCAATAAAAATACATATCCGGTTTGTGACTTTGAGTCATCCGGATCAGTGTCAAAGCTAGAATCGACGTAACCGTTTACGACGAGCTCTTTGTCACCTCCATATACGAGAAACATATCCTTTGTTCTTTTCAGATACTTTAGGATGTTTTTGACCGATGTCCAGTGATCCACTCCTGGATTACTTTGGTACCTCCCTGCTAGACTTATAGCAAGGCACACATCAGGTCTGGTACACAGCATTGCATACATGATAGATCCTATGGCTGAGGCATAGGGAATGACTTTCATTTTCTCTCTATCTTCTGCAGTGGTCGTGTTGGGGAACGTAGTATTTTAAAATTTTCCTACGATCACGCAAGATCTATCTACCAGATGCATAGCAACGAGAGGGGAGAGTGTGTCTACGTACCCTCGTAGACCGGGAGCGGAAGCGTCAAGTGACGCGGTTGATGTTGTCGAACTTCTTCGCGATCCAACCGATCAAGCACCGAACGTACGGCACCTCCGCGTTCAGCACACGTTCAGCTTGATGACGTCCCACGAGCTCTTGATCCAGTTGAGCTTCACGGGAGAGTTTCGTCAGCACGACGGCGTGGTGACAGATATGATGTGTTCACCGGCGCAGGGCTTCGCCTAAGCTCCGCGACGGTACGACCGAGGTGTGATTCTGTGGAGGGGGGCACCGCACACGGCTAAAACAATTCAACTTGTGTGTCTTTGGGTGCCCCCCTGCCCCCGTATATAAAGGAGCAGGGGAGGGAGGCCGGCCAACCTCTCCTGGTGCGGCTAGGGAGGGAGTCCTACTAGGAATAGGATTGCAATCCTATTCCTAGTAGGATTCACCGAAAGGAAGAAGGGGGAAAGGAATAGGAGAGGTGGCGCCCCCCCAATCCTAGTCCAACTAGGATTCCTAGGTGGGGGCGCCGGCCAGCCCTATGGGCTGTCTCTCTCTCACCCTTTAGGCCCACTATGGACCATCCCCTCTCGTAGGGGGTTCCGGTAACCCCCTCCGGCATTCCCGATAAATCCGAAACTTTTCCGGTATACTTCCGGTGTCCGAATATAGCCGTCCAATATATCAATCTTTATGTCTCGGGCATTCCGAGACTCCTCGTCATGTCCGTGATCTCATCCGGGACTCCGAACTACCTTCGGTACATCAATACTCAAAAACTCATAATACCGATCGTCATCAAACGTTAAGCGTGCGGACCCTACGGGTTCGAGAACTATGTAGACATGACCGAGACTCATCTCTGGTCAATAACCAATAGCGGAACCTGGATGTTCATATTGGCTCCTACATATTCTACGAAGATCTTTTATCGGTCAGAACCGCATAACAACATACGTTGTTCCTTTTGTCAAACGGTATGTTACTTGCCCGAGATTCGATCGTCGGTATCTTTATACCTGGTTCAATCTCGTTGCCGGCAAGTCTCTTTACTCGTTCCGTAACACATCATCTCGTGACTAACTCATTAGTCTTTTGCTTGCAAGGCTTATTATGATGTGTGTTACCGAGAGGGCCCAGAGATACCTCTCCGACACTCGGAGTGACAAATCCTAATCTTGATCTATGCCAACACCACGAATACTTTCGGAGACACCTGTAGAGCATCTTTATGATCACCCAGTTACGTTGTGACGTTTGATAGCACACAAGGTGTTCCTACGGTATTCGGGAGTTGCATAATCTCATAGTCATAGGAACATGTATAAGTCATGAAGAAAGCAATAGCAGTTAAACTAAACGATCATAGTGCTATGCTAATGGATGGGTCTTGTCCATCACATCATTCTCCTAATGATGTGATCTCGTTGATCAAATGACAACACATGTCTATGGCTAGGAAACATAACCATCTTTGATCAATGAGCTAGTCTAGTAGAGGCATACTAGGGACATACTGTTTTGTCTATGTATTCACACATGTACTAAGTTTCCGGTTAATACAATTCTAGCATGAATAAAAGACATTTATCATGATATAAGGAAATACAAATAACATCTTTATTATTGCCTCTAGGGCATATTTCCTTCAGTCTCCCACTTGAACTAGAGTCAATAATCTAGCTCACATCGCCATGTGATTTAATACCGATGGTTCACATCGTTATGTGAATAACACCCATAGTTCACATCACCATGTGACCAACACCCAAAGGGTTTACTAGAGTCAATAATCTAGTTCACATTGCTATGTGATTAATACCCAAGAGTAATGAGGTGTGATCATGTTTTGCTTGTGAGAGAAGTTTAGTCGATGGGTCCGTCATATACATATCCCTATGTATTTCGCAAATTTCTATGTCTACAATGCTCTGCATGGAGCTACTCTAGCTAATTGCTCCCACTTTCAATACGCATCCAGATTGATACTTAGAGTCATCTGGATTTAGTGTCAAAGCTTGCATCGACGTAACTCTTTACGACGAACTCTTTATCACCTCCATAATCAAGAAATATTTCCTTAGTCATCCAATTACTAAGGATAATTTTGACCGCTGTACAGTGATCTACTCCTGGATCACTATTGTACCTCCCTGTCAAACTCTTGGCAAGGTACACAACGTGTTTTGTACACAGCATGGCATACTTTATAGAACCTATGGCTGAGGCATAGGGAATGACTTTCATTCTCTCTATATTTTTCTGCCGTGGTCTGGCTTTGAGTCTTACTCAACTTCACACCTTACAAGTCAGGCAAGAACTTCTTCTTTGACTGATCCATTTTGAACTACTTCAAAATCTTATCAAGGTATGTACTCATCGAAAGTCTTATCAAGCGTCTTGATCTATCTATATAGATCTTGATGCTCAATATGTAAGCAGCTTCACCGAGGTCTTTCTTTAAAAAACTCCTTTCAAACATTCCTTTATGCTTTCCAGAAAATTCTACATCATTTCCGATCGACAATACATATACTTATCAGAAAGGTTGTAGTGCTCCCACTCACTTCTTGTAAATACAGGCTTCTCCAAAAGTCTGTATAAAACCATATGCTTTGATCACCTCATCAAAGCGTATATTCCAACTCCGAGATGCTTGCACCAGTCCATAGATGGATCGCTGGAGCTTGCATAATTTGTTAGCACCTTTTGGATCGACAAAACCTTCTGGTTGTATCATATACAACTCTTCTTTGAGATATCCATTCAGTAATGTAGTTTTGACATCCATTTGCCAGATTTCATAATCATAAAATGTGGCAATTGCTAACATGATTCAGACAGACTTAGCATCGCTACAAGTGAGAAAGTCTCATCGTAGTCAACTCCTTGAACTTGTCGAAAACCTTTTGCAACAAGTCGAGCTTTGTAAACAGTAATATTACCGTCTGCGTCGGTCTTCCTCTTGAAGATCCATTTATTTTCGATGTCTTGCCGATCATCGGGCAAGTCAACCAAAGTCCACACTTTGTTCTCATACATGGATCCCATCTCAGATTTCATGGCTTCAAGCCATTTTGCGGAATCTGGGCTCATCATCGCTTCCTCATAGTTCGTAGGTTCATCATGGTCTAGTAACATGATTTCCAGAACTGGGTTGCCGTACCACTCTGGTGCGGAACGTACTCTGGTTGATCTACGACGTTCAGCAGAAACTTGATCCGAAGTTTCATGATCATTATCATTAACTTCCTCACTAATTGGTGTAGGAATCACTGGAACAATTTCCTGTGATGTACTACTTTCCAATCCGGGAGAAGGTATAATTACCTCATCAAGTTCTACTTTCCTCCCACTCACTTCTTTCGAGAGAAACCCCTTCTCTAGAAAGGATCCATTTTTAGCAACGAATATCTTGCCTTCGGATCTGTGATAGAAGGTGTATACCCAACAGTCTCTTTTGGGTATCCTATGAAGATTTACTTCTCCGGTTTGGGTTCGAGCTTATCATGTTGAAACTTTTTCACATAAGCATCGTAGTCCCAAACTTTAAGAAACAACAACTTTGGTTTCTTGCCAAACCACAGTTCTTAAGGCGTTGTCTCAACGGATTCAGATGAGGCCCTTATTTAACGTGAATGCAGCTGTCTCTAATGCATGACCCAAAACGATAGTGGTAAATCGGTAAGAGACATCATAGATCGCACCATATCCAATAAAGTACGGTTACGACGTTCGGACACACCATTATGCTATGGTGTTCCGGGTGGCGTGAGCTGTGGAACTATTCCACATTGTTTCAAATGAAGACCAAACTCGTAACTCAAATATTCTCCTCCACGATCAGATCGTAGAAACTTTATTTTCTTGTTACGATGATTCTCTACTTCACTCTGAAATTCTTTGAACTTTTCAAATGTTTCAGACTTGTGCTTTATTAAGTAGATATACCCATATCTGCTCAAATCATCAGTGAAGGTCAGAAAATAACGATACCCGCCGCGAGCTTCAACACTCATTGGTCCGCATACATCAGTATGTATGATTTCCAACAAATATGTTGCTCGCTCCATAGTTCCGGAGAACGGAGTTTTAGTCATCTTGCCCATGAGGCATGGTTTGCAAGCACCAAGTGATTCATAATCAAGTGATTCCAAAAGTCCATCATTATGGAGTTTCTTCATGCGTTTTACACCAATATGACTTAAACGGCAGTGCCACAAATAAGTTGCACTATCATTATTAACCTTGCATCTTTTGGCTTCAATATTATGAATATGTGTATCACACGATCGAGATCCAACAAACTATTTTCATTGGGTGTATGACCATAGAAGGTTTTATTCATGTAAACAGAACAACAATTATTCTCTAACTTACATGAATAACCGTATTGCGATAAACATGATCAAATCACATTCATGCTCAACACAAACACCAAATAACAGTTATTTAGGTTCAACACTAATCCCGAAAGTATAGGGAGTGTGCGATGATGATCATATCAATCTTGGAACTGCTTCCAATACACATCGTCACTTCATCCTTTAACTAGTTTATGTTCATTATGCAACTCCCACTTCGAGTTACTACTCTTTAGCAACTGAACCAATATAAAATACCGAGGGGTTGCTATGAACACTAGTAAAATACACATTAATAATCTGTATATCAAATATACCTTTGTTCACTTTGCCATCCTCCTTATCCGCCAAGTATCTAGGGCAGTTCCACTTTTAGTGACCATTTCCTTTGCAGTATAAGCACTTGTTTCAGGCTTGAGTTTAGCTTTGGGTTTCTTCACGGGAGTGACAACTTGCTTGTCATTCTTCTTGAAGTTCCCCTTCTATCCCTTTGCCCTTTACTTGAAACAAGTGGTCTTGTTAACCATCAACACTTGATGCTTTTTCATGATTTCTACCTTCGCCTACTTCAGTATCACGAAGAGCTGGGAATTCCTTTCGTCATCCCTTGCATATTATAGTTCATCACGAAGTTCTACTAACTTGGTGATAGTGACTAGAGAACTTTGTCAATTACTATCTTATCTGGAAGATTAACTCCCACTTGATTAAAGTAATTGTAGTACCCAGACAATCTGAGCACATGCTCACTGGTTGAGCTATTCTCCTCCATCTTGTAGGCAAAGTACTGTCAGAGGTCTTATACCTCTCGACACGGGCATGAGTATGAAATACTAATTTCAACTCTTGGAACATCTTATATGCTCCATGGCGTTCAAAACGTTTTTGAAGTCCCGGTTCTAAGCCGTAAAGCATGGTGCACTTAAACTATCAAGTAGTCATCATATCGAGCTTTTGTCAAAATGTTCATAACGTCTACATCTGCTCCTGCAATAGGTTTGTCACCTAGCGGTGCATCAAGGACATAATTCTTCTGTGAAGTAATGAGGATAATCCTCAGATCACGGAACAATTCCGCATCATTGCTACTTACATCTTTCAACTTGGTTTTTCTCTAGGAACATATGAAAAATAAACGGGGAGCAACATCGCGAGCTATTGATCTACAACATAGATATGCTAATACTACCAGGACTAACTTCATGATAAATTAAAGTTCAATTTAATCATATTACTTAAGAACTCCCACTTAGATAGACATCCCTCTGGTCATCTAAATGATCACGTGATCCAAATCAACTAAACCATGTCCGATCATCACGTGAGATGGAGTAGTTTCAATGGTGAACATCTTATGTTGATCATATCTACTATATGATTCACGCTCGACCTTTCGGTCTCCAGTGTTCCGAGGCCATATCTGTATATGCTAGGCTCGTCAAGTTTAACCCGAGTATTCTGCGTGTGCAAAACTGGCTTACACCCGTTGTATTTGAACGTAGAGCTTATCACACCCGATCATCACGTGGTGTCTCGGCACGACGAACTTTCGCAACGGTGCATACTCAGGGAGAACACTTATACCTTGAAATTTAGTAAGGGATCATCTTATAATGCTACCGTCGTTCTAAGCAAAATAAGAAGCATACTAAGATAAACATCACATGCAATCAAAATATATGACATGATATGGCCATCATCATCTTGTGCTTTTGATCTCCATCTCCAAAGCACCGTCATGATCACCCTCGCAAAACATGATCATCTCATACAAAAACCGTATAACTCATCATGTCTTGACCATATCACATCACAACATGCCCTGCAAAAACAAGTTAGACGTCCTCTACTTTGTTGTTGCAAGTTTTACGTGGCTGCTACGGGCTTAGCAAGAACCGTTCTTACCTACGCATATAAAACCACAACGATGTTTCGTCAAGTATGTGCTGTTTTAACCTTCACAAGGACCGGGCGTAGCCACACTTGATTCAGCTAAAGTGAGAGAGACAGACACCCGCCAGTCACCTTTAAGCAACGAGTGCTCGTAACGGTGAAACCAGTCTCGTGTAAGCGTACGTGTAATGTCGGTCCGGGCCGCTTCATCTCACAATACCGCCGAAGCAAAGTATGACATGCTGGTAAGCAGTATGACTAGTATCGTCCACAATCTCATTGTGTTCTACTCGTGCGTATCATCTACGCATAAACCTGGCTCATGATGCCACTGTTGGGGAACGTAGTATTTTAAAATTTTCCTACGATCACGCAAGATCTATCTACCAAATGCATAGCAACGAGAGGGAAGAGTGTGTCTACGTACCCTCGTAGACCGGGAGCGGAAGCGTCAAGTGACGCGGTTGATGTTGTCGAACTTCTTCGCGGTCCAACCGATCAAGCACCGAACGTACGGCACCTCCGCGTTCAGCACACGTTCAGCTTGATGACGTCCCACGAGCTCTTGATCCAGTTGAGCTTCACGGGAGAGTTTCGTCAGCACGACGGCGTGATGACAGATATGATGTGTTCACCGGCGCAGGGCTTCGCTTAAGCTCCGCGACGGTATGACCGAGGTGTGATTCTGTGGAGGGGGGCACCGCACACGGCTAAAACAATTCAACTTGTGTGTCTTTGGGTGCCCCCCTGCCCCCGTATATAAAGGAGCAAGGGAGGGAGGCCGGCCAACTCCTCCTGGTGCGGCTAGGGAAGGAGTCCTACTAGGAATAGGATTGCAATCCTATTCCTAGTAGGATTCACCAAAAGGAAGAAGGGGGAAAGGAATAGGAGAGGTGGCGCCCCCCCAATCCTAGTCCAACTAGGAATCCTAGGTGGGGGCGCCGGCCAGCCCTATGGGCTGCCTCTCTCTTTCCCTTTAGGCCCACTATGGACCATCCCCTCTCGTAGGGGGTTCCGGTAACCCCCTCCGGCAATCCCGATAAATCCGAAACTTTTCCGGAACACTTCCGGTGTCCGAATATAGCCGTCCAATATATCAATCTTTATGTCTCGGACATTCCGAGACTCCTCGTCATGTCCGTGATCTCATCCGGGACTCCGAACTGCCTTCGGTACATCAATACTCATAAACTCATAATACCGATCGTCATCAAACGTTAAGCGTGCGGACCCTACGGGTTCGAGAACTATGTAGACATGACCGAGACTCATCTCCGGTCAATAACCAATAGCGGAACCTGGATGTTCATATTGGCTCCTACATATTCTACGAAGATCTTTTATCGGTCAGAACCGCATAACTACATACGTTGTTCCTTTTGTCAAATGGTATGTTACTTGCCCGAGATTCGATCGTCGGTATCTCTATACCTAGTTCAATCTCGTTACCGGCAAGTCTCTTTACTCGTTCCGTAACACATCATCTCGTGACTAACTCATTAGTCTTTTGCTTGCAAGGCTTATTGTGATGTGTGTTACCGAGAGGGCCCAGAGATACCTCTCCGACACTCGGAGTGACAAATCCTAATCTTGATCTATGCCAACACCACGAATACTTTCGGAGACACCTGTAGAGCATCTTTATGATCACCCAGTTACGTTGTGACGTTTGATAGCAGACAAGGTGTTCCTACGGTATTCGGGAGTTGCATAATCTCATAGTCATAGGAACATGTATAAGTCATGAAGAAAGCAATAGCAGTTAAACTAAACGATCATAATGCTATGCTAACGGATGGGTCTTGTCCATCACATCATTCTCCTAATGATGTGATCCCGTTGATCAAATGACAACTCATGTCTATGGCTAGGAAACATAACCATCTTTGATCAATGAGCTAGTCTAGTAGAGGCATACTAGGGACATACTGTTTTGTCTATGTATTCACACATGTACTAAGTTTCCGGTTAATACAATTCTAGCATGAATAAAAGACATTTATCATGATATAAGGAAATACAAATAACATCTTTATTATTGCCTCTAGGGCATATTTCCTTCATAAGAAACCTATGGGAAGGATTAATGATGTTCTTATTGTTGCCAATAGGAATTATGTGCCCGTATATTTCATTGTTCTTGATATAGATTGCAATCCTTCATTCCTATTATTTTCGGTAGACCTTTCCTTAGAACGATTGGTGCAATTATTGATATGAAGGAAGGAAATATTAGATTCCAATTTCTGTTAAGGAAAGGCATGGAACACTTTCCTAGAAAGAAAATCAAATTACCTTATGAATCTATTATGAGATACACTTATGGATTGCCTACCAAAGATGGCAATACCTAGATCTATTCTCGTATCGTGCCTAGCTAGGGGCATTAAACGATAGCGCTTGTTGGGAGGCAACCCAATTTTATTTTATTTGTTTTTTTGCTTCTGTTTAGGAATAAATATTTCATATAGCTTCTGTTTAAATGCGGTTTTGTGCTTTAATTAGTGTTTGTGCCAAGTAGAACCTTTGGGAAGATTTGTGTGAAGTTTATATGATCATGCTGTAAAAAACAAAAACTTTAGCGCTCACGAGATTAGTCACCAGATTTTACTGGAGAGTGCTATTTAATTGATTCTTTTTGCAGATGATTGATAGACAAATTCCCCACGTTTACCAATTTATTTTTATTTTTTGGATTTACAGAAGTATTCGAAAGTTACAGATTACTACAGACTGTTCTGTTTTTGACCGATTCTGTATTTCGTGTATTGTTTGCTTATTTTGATGCATTTATGAGTAGTATTGGATGATATGAATCATAGAGAAGTTGGAATACAGTAGGTTTAAAACCAGTATAAACAAAGAATGAGTTCATTACAGTACCTTTGAGTGGTGGTTTGTTTTCTTATAAGACGGAGCTCACGAGATTTTTGGCTAAGTTTTGTGTTGTGAAGTTTTCTAGTTTTGAGTATGGCTTTGATGGACTATGGAACATAGAGTCGCAAGAGCCTAAGATTGGGGATGCCCAAGGCACCCCAAGGTAAAATTCAAGGACAACCAAAAGACTAAGCTTGGGGATGCCCCGGGAAGGCATCCCCTCTTTCGTCTTCATCTATCGGTAACTATACTCGGGACTATATATTTATTCACCACATGATATGTGTTTTGCTTGGAGCGTCATGTATGATTTGAGTCTTTGCTTTTTAGTTTGCCACAATCATCCTTGCTGGACACACCTTTTGAGAGAGACAAATATGGTTTAGAATTTATTAGAATATTCTATGTGCTTCACTTATATCCTTTGAGCTAGATAGTTTTGCTCTAGTGCTTCACTTATATCTTTTAGAGCACGGTAGTGGTTTTATTTTGTCGAATTTTTTGATCTCTCATGCTTCACTTATATCTTTTTGAGAGTATTTTAGAACAGCATGGTAATGTGCTTAGGTTATAAAACTAGTCCTAATATGATAGGCATCCAAGATGACTATAGTAAAAACTTTCATATAAAGTGCATTGAATATGATGAGAAGTTTGATACTTGATGATTGTTTTGAGATATGAGGATGGTGATATTAGAGTCATGCTAGTGGAGAAATTATGAATTTGAGAAATACTTGTGTTAAAGTCTGTGATTCCCGTAGCATGCACGTATGGTGAACCACTATGTGACGAAGTTAGAGCATGAGGTATTTATTGATTGTCATCCTTTGTGTGGAGGTCGGGATCGCGGGATGGTTAACTCCTACCAACCCTTCCCCTAGGAGCATGCGTTAGTTACTTTGTTTTGATGACTCGTAAATTTTTGCAATAAGTATATGAGTTATTTATGACGAATGTTGAGTCCATGGATTATACGCACTCTCACCCTTCCACCATTGCTAGCCTCTCTTGTACCGCGCAACTCTCGCCGGTACCATACACCCACCATATACCTTCCTCAAAACAGCCACCATACCTACCTATCATGGTATTTCCATAGCCATTCCGAGATATATTGCCATGCAACTTTCCACTATTCCGTTCATATGACACGCTTCATACATATTGCCATGCATGATCATGTAGTTGACATCGTATTCGTGGCTAGGCCACCATGCATAATTTCTCATACATGTCACTCTTGATTCATTACACATCCCGGTACACCGCCGGAGGCATTCATATAGAGTCATACTTTGTTCTAGTATCGAGTTGTAATCTTTGAGTTGTAAGTCAATAAAAGTGTCATGATCTTCATTATTAGAGGATTGTCCCATGTGAGGAAAGGCCAAATAAAAAAAGGAGATGGCCCAAAAAAATATAGAGAGGGGCTAAAAAAAGAGAGAAATCTCCTCCAAAAAAATGAGAGAAAAGAGAGAAGGGACAATGCTACTATCCTTTTCCACCCTTGTGCTTCAAAGTAGCACCATGATCTTCATGATAGAGAGTCTCTTATTTTGTCACTTCTATATACTAGTGGGAATTTTGATTATAGAACTTGCCTTGTATATTCCAGCGATGGGCTTCCTCAAATGCCCTAGGTCTTCATAAGCAAGCAAGTTGGATGCACACCCACTTAGTTTCCTTCGATGAGCTTTCATACACTTATAGCTCTAGTGCATCCGTTGCATGGCAATCCCTACTCACTCACATTGATACGCCTAGTTGATGTGAGACTATCTTCCTCCTTTTTGTCTTCTCCACAACCACCACTCTATTCCACCTATAGTACTATATCCATGGCTC
Organism: Secale cereale; assembly: GCA_902687465.1. Taxonomy (NCBI): domain Eukaryota; kingdom Viridiplantae; phylum Streptophyta; class Magnoliopsida; order Poales; family Poaceae; genus Secale; species Secale cereale. The sequence continues at coordinate 258,609,858 of LR738715.1, read as the reverse complement.
ACGCTCATGTATTGCGTGAAAGTTGAAAGGTTTGAAAAAAATTTGAGTATGAAAACAATTGCTTGGCTGAAACCGGGGTTGCATGATAGGAATATTTTGTTTGATGAAGAGGGAGCATATCCAGACTATATGATTTTGTAGGGATAACTTTCTTTTGCCTTGTTATTTTGAGAAGACACGATTGCTTTGTTAGTATGCTTGAAGTATTATTATTCTTGGGTCAATATAGACTTTTATCTTGAATCTTTCGGATCTGAACATTCATGCCACAATAAAGAAATTACATTGAGAATTATGTTGGTTAGCATTCCACATCAATTTTTTTTGTTTTTATCATCTAACTACTCGAGGACGAGCAGGAATTAAGCTTGAGGATGCTTGATACGTCTCCAACGTATCTATAATTTTTGATTGATCCGTGCTATTATATATTCTGTTTTGGATGTTTAATGGGCTTTATTATACACTTTTATATTATTTTTGGGACTAACCTATTAACCCAAGGCCCAGTGCAGATTGCTGTTTTTGCCTATTTCAGGGTTTCACAGAAAAGGGATATCAAACGGAGTCCAAACGGAATGAAACCTTTGGGAGAGTTATTCTTGGAACGATATCTTCACGAGAGACTTGAGCACCAAGCCAGAGAAGAAACCTGACGCGCCCACGAGGGTCCAGGGTGCGCCCCCTCCCCATGGGCGCGCCCCCACCCTGTGGGCCCCACGTTGCTCCACCGACGTACTTCTTCCTCCTATATATGTCCACGTACCCTAAAAACATCGAGGCAAGAGAGAAAACCCTAATTCCATGGACGCAACCTTCTGTTCCCGTGAGATCTCATCTTGGGGCCTGTTCCGGAGCTTCGCCGGAGGGGGGATCTACCACGCAGTGCTTCTACATCAACACCATAGCCTCACCATGAGTTGTGAGTAGTTTACCACAGACCTTCGGGTCCATAGTTATTAGCTAGATGGTTTCTTCTCTCTTTTTGGATCTCAATACCAAGTTCGCCTCGATCTTCGAGGAGATCTATTCGATGTAATATTTTTGCGATGTGTTTATCGAGATCCGGTGAATTGTGGGTTTATGTTCAATATTATCTAGGAGAAACATTTGATTCTTTTCTAAAATCTTTTATATATGATTATAATATCCTTGCAAGTCTCTTTGAATTATTGGTTTGGTTTGGCCTACTAGATCTATAGTTCTTGCAATGGGAGAAGTGCTTGGCTTTGGGTTAAATCTTGCGTTATCCTTTCCCAGTGACAGCAGGGGCAACAAGGCACGCATTGTATTGTTGCCATCGAGGATAAAAAGATGGGGTTGTGAGCAGTTGTTTTAATTACCCTTTATATGTGCTCACCTTATCCTCCTTACTATGTGCATAGTTTCTTACCCCTCGTATGCAAGGAGTATATTGTTTGTAGAATATAGGGGGAGCATTGATCCTAGTATGTGTGTTGTGCAGTCCAAAGCACTCTCCCCTTTGCACACATCTAGGTTGAGCTTACCTGTATTCTAGTGCTCTTCTAGGATTGCATACTTTCTTATATATCCTTGTGCAAATCCCGTATTGTCATCAATCCACCAAAAAGGGGGAGATTGTAAGGGCATATTTCTCCCTAAGTAGTTTTGGTGATTGATGACAATGCATTTGCGGACTAATCGTGTGCTCTAAGCTCTTTCAGATATATCTCACCTAGGCACAAGACGATTATGTGCCCATCGGAACCTATGGAAGACGGTGTTTCCTTTTGCTTCTTTTTCGATGGATTTGAGTAATAGGAAAGCCGTCTATTAAGAGGGGGTCCGCTTCGGAAAGGTTTGGGTGGAATCAACACGTACACGTCCATGCTTTCGCACCACCTTTCCTTTGCTTCTCTGGAGCTCCAGCTGTTTTCCTCGTTAGTACAAAACCATGGCTTCCTACTAATACAACTGCTTGGCAGACGGTAGTACCGCTCATAGGAAGCGGTAGTACCGCACAGCCACACGGTAGTACCACCTCAGGGCACGGTAGTACCGCACCAAGCGGTAGTACCGTATCATGAGCACGGTAGTACCATGCTGCTGGCCCGGTGTCGTAACTAGTATGGTAGTAGGTGCGGAAGTAATTTTTTACTTCCGCATCCTATGCGGTAGTTCCGCTTGGGTCAAGATGTAGTACCGTGTCGTGTTTAGCTACTACCGTATGTCTGCGGATGTAGCTACGGATGTATTTTATTTCATCCGCACATGTCCTCGGCCTGCTTATCTCTGCCTAGCGGTAGTACCGCAGGGACGTGCGGTAGTACCGCTCAGGCAGTACTACCGCCCGTTGCTTCAACGCAACAGGGCTAAGTCTGGGCTAGTACCGCATCCAGAGCAGTAGTACCGCTGGGCCGAGCGGTAGTACCGCAACTTACGTGCGGTAGTACCGCGCTCTGCGGGCAGAAATGTGGGATAACAGTTGGATTTGTTCTCCCACTATATATAGGGAGTCTTCTTCTCCAAGAAGACTCACCTCTTCCTCCCCAAAGCTCCATTCTTGCTCAAAGCTCCATTTCCGCCCGATCTCTCTCCCTAGCCAATCAAACTTGTTGATTTCCTCGGGATTGCTTGAGAAGGCATCGATCTACACTTCCACCAAGAGATATTTGATTCCCCCCAGTAATCCTTGCGGATCTTGTTACTCTTGGGTGTTTGAGCACCCTAGACGGTTGAGGTCACCTCGAAGCCATATTCCATTGTGGTGAAGCTTCGTGGTGTCATTGGGAGCCTCCAATTCGGTTGTGGAGATAGCCCCAACCTTGTTTGTAAAGGTTCGGTTGCCGCCTTCAAGGGCACCACTAGTGGAATCACGACACCTTGCATTGTGTGAGGGCGTGATGAGAATACGGTGGCCCTAGTGGCTTCTTGGGGAGCATTGTGCCTCCACACCTCTCCAACGGAGTCGTACTTCCCCTCAAAGGGAAGGAACTTCGGTAACACATCCTCGTCTTCACCGGTTCCACTTGTGGTTATTTCTTCCCTTTACTTGTGCAAGTTTTACTTGTTTATCTTATATAGCTTGCTTGTGAGGTTGTTATCTTTGCTTCCTATAAGTTGTCATCATAGTTGCATATCTAGACAACTTACTTTGTTGCTTAATTTAAATTGGTTAAGAAAAGCTAAAAATTGTTAGTTGCCTATTCACCCCCCCTCTAGTCAACCATATCGATCCTTTCAGCAGTCGTTCTTAATTTATACAAACAGTTCAACTCGACAGCTGAACCGACCAAACTTTTCCCCAATTGTTGCCAACCTCGTACTGAAATAGCTAGTTCAACTATATATACTAGCTAATTTTAAGTACGTTGTACAGTTCCACCACATCTATAGTCAGATGAACTGAACAAAATAGCCCCTAAATACTACTACTACTACTGCGGAGGGGCTTTGTCCTACTTCCGGCAGCCTCTCCTCTGCCGAGCACGCTCAGTAAGAGGCGAAGGAGGAGGAGCCTACCAACGAGCTGGGCAACTGCAATGCGGTGCCTGCCGCTAATGCAGCTTCAACGACGCTCACCTCGAACGCCCTCTGCCGCTCCAGACGACCCCTCTCGAAGCAGTGGTTCTCCTCGTAGATCTCCCGATTCCTCGCCTCTGAGGCGGCATGTGTCGCGGCCACTACGGCAGTAAGGCTCTTTGCATGCTCGACGAGGCGCTCCTCCTCCTCCTGCAGGAACTCGGTGTAGCACGCAAGGTCGCTGTCGCACATGTGGCCATCCACCTCCGCCTCCCGACTTCGGGCGGCAGTGGCGGAGCGGGTGATGACCCCGACGGTCGACAGTGGGATGGTGGCCACGGCGGCCGACGACGGGGTGGCGGCCGCGACCACCACCTCCCGCCTTCGGGCCGCGGTGGCGGAGTTGGTGATGGCCACGGTGGACGACGGTGGGGTGGCGGCCACGACGGCCATCTCCCGCCTTCTGGCCGTGGCGGCGGAGCGGGTGATGGCCCTGGATTTCGACGATGGTGTGGCAGCAACGGCGACCGGCAATAGCTGCTGACTAGCACCGGCGGCGGAGCGTGTGGTGGGTGTTCCGCGCACACCCAACAGGGACGCCACACGCACTACACTACGCCGGGGACTGTGTCGCCGCCGCGGTGTAGCCTCCCAGCTGGAGCTGTCCTCTGATGATGGTGGAGTGGATGAGCAACGACGACGGACCGGTGCCATTGACGAATGTGGGAGAAGCAGATGAGATGAGCTACATGGATGGAGGGGAAAATGCGACGCATGACTCACCGGCCGTGAGGGTTTTTATAGCAGGCCGGTAAGCATTGGGATTTTGGGGGATTTTGCCGAGTCGGACGGGAAGCTTGCACGGGAACCTGCGAGGTTGCGCGGGAATGGGTCACCGATGATTCATTGGCGCCACAGTTTGGCAAAAAGAACGCCCCCGCGTGCTGCGCAAGCTTTCGCTGTAAGCTGTCTGCGGCAGCGGGGTAACAAGACGTGCGAGAGGAGGACGAAAGGCCACGTACACATACGGTTAATAAAAAACTTTTGCGATTTAATTACCTACTATACCACCATCCTGGTTTATATGAAGGAAATATGCCCTAGAGGCAATAATAAAGATGTCATTTGTATTTCCTTATATCATGATAAATGTCCTTTATTCATGCTAGAATTGTATAAACCGGAAACTTAGTACATGTGTAAATACATAGACAAAACAATATGTCCCTAGTATGCCTCTACTGGACTAGCTCATGATCAAAGATGGTTATGTTTCCTAGCCATAGACACGAGTTGTCATTTGATCAACGAGATCACATCA
>LR738715.1:258584808-258604965 GCA_902687465.1 Secale cereale | reverse complement strand
TTTAGTTTTACTGTTATTGCTTTCTTCATGACTTATACATGTTCCTATGACTATGAGATTATGCAACTCCCGAATACCGGAGGAACACCTTGTGTGCTATCAAACGTCACAACGTAACTGGGTGATTATAAAGATGCTCTACAGGTGTCTCCGAAGGTGTTCGTGGTGTTGGCATAGATCAAGAATAGGATTTGTCACTCCGAGTGTCGGAGAGGTATCTCTGGGTCCTCTCGGTAATACACATCATAATAAGCCTTGCAAGCAAATGACTAATGAGTTAGTCATGAGATGATGTATTACAGAACGAGTAAAGAGACTTGCCGGTAACGAGATTGAACTAGGTATTGAGATACCGACGATCGAATCTCGGGCAAGTAACATAACGATGACAAAAGGAACAACGTATGTTGTTGTGCGGTTTGACCGATAAAGATCTTCATAGAATATGTAGGAGGCAATATGAGCATCCATGTTACGATATTGGTTATTGACCGGAGATGTGTCTCGGTCATGTCTACATAGTCCTCGAACCCGTAGGGTCCGCACGCTTAACGTTTGATGACGATCGGTATTATGAGTTTATGAGTTTTGACGTACCGAAGGTAGTTCGGAGTCCCGGATGAGATCACGAACATGACGAGGAGTCCCGCAATGTCCAAGACATAAAGATTAATATATTGGACGACTATATTCCAACACCAGAAGTGTTCCGGGTGTTATCGGGTAAAACCGGAGTGCCGGAGGGGGTTACCAGAACCCCCCGAGGGAGTATGGGCCATAGTGGGCCAATGAGGGAAAGAGAGGGGCAGCCCATAGGGCTGGCCACACCCCCTAGGGTTCCTAGTTGGACTAGGAATGGGGGGGAGGCACCACCTCTCCTTTCCTTCTCCTCTCCTCCCCTTCCTTTCCTACTCCTAGTAGGAATAGGAAAGGAGGGGTTCCTATTCCTACTAGCAGTAGGAATCCTACTCCCTGGCGCGCCCCCTTGGCCAGCCGCACCTCCCCACTTGCTCCTTTATATATGGGGGAAAGGGGGCACTCAAAGACACACAAGAAACATTGGTCTAGCCGTGTGCGGTGCCTCCCTCCACAGAAACACACCTCGGTCATACCGTTGTAGTGCTTAGGCGAAGCCCTGCGCCCATAGCTTCATCATCTACGCCACCACGCCGTCGTGCTGATGAAACTCTCCCTTGAAGCTCAACTAGATGAAGAGCTCGTGGGACGTCATCAAGCTGAACGTGTGCTGAACGCGGACGTACGTTCGGTGCTTGATCTGTTGGATCGCGACGACGTTCGACTACATCAACCGCATCACTAGACGCTTCCGCTTTCCGTCTACGAGGGTACGTAGACACACTTTGTAATGCCCCGGATGTAATACTTTCCCTTTTGGGCAATATATTTATCTTTGGCTTCATCAGTTCCATTCCGGGTTCTTTGTCTTTTCGGGATTTCGTCGTTTTGTCGTGTGCGTGTGTGCTTTCATCCATATCATGTAGTCATGTGCATCACATTGCATTTGTGTTGTCGTTTGCATCCGGTCCCACGCGTTCCTTCCCGTTGTCCGTTTCGAGTTCCGGAGCTCTCTCACGTGTCCATGGCATCCCTGAGGCCTACTTTGGTGTTTGGCCGTGTAACATATCCGGTTTGGTGTGAGACTTGTCGTGCGATGTTGTTTTGGTGTGTGTAACCCGCATGTCAAATCTCGTCGCGTTTGGAGTTCGTTTGATGCCCCAATAGTTTTTTTCGTGGGCCGAAAGTACCCCCTCTTTGAGGCTCAAGACACCCCTCCAACAGCCCACCAAACCAACCCAAACCCCTCCCTTCATCTAGGCCATCCAATTGTGATTGCGTGGCCGAAAACCTCACCTCATTTGGACAACCCTAGCTCCTTGTGCCTATATAAACGTCCTCCTTCCCCAAAATTTGCATCCAGAAACCCTAATGCTTCCACAGTGCGCCGCCGGTACTTCCACCGTTGATCCGCGGTGCTTCCACCATTGAGCCGCCGTGCTTCCGACGTCCCAGCGATCCGTGCTTCCGAAGTCACCGCCCGTGCTTCCGAAGTACCGTCGTTGTGCTTCCACTCCGGCGCGTGGGTCCCGCCCGCGACTGATAACCCTCAACCGTAAGGGATCGAGATAGTCTTCGCGGGTAAGAATAACCCAATTTATTGATTCGACACACGGGGAGCCAAAGAGTATTTATAAGCTTTAACAGTGGAGTTGTCAATTCAACCGCACCTGAAATATACTAACTTGCAACAAAAGATAAGCGGTAACAGTGATATGATAGTGATGATAGTAATAGTAAAAGTAAATAGCAAAAGTAATAGCAGTAGTAAATGGCAAAAGTGGCAACTAGTGACAAGCAAGGTTTAAAATACTGTAGGCTAGGGAGATGGATGGTTGGGCGTTGCATGGATGAGATAGTTTCTAACTTGGGGCACGGCACACGGAAAAGTAATGATCATCTAGGCAAATATCAAACATTAGGCATGTATCCCGTAGGTAGTTGTACGTGCTTGCAATAAGAACTTGCACAACATCTTTTGTCCTACCATCCCGCTACGAACGGGGCCAAAAGGAACTAATGGATATTAAGATGCTCCTGTCAAAGAGCACCGGAACAAAGCAATGAACTCAATGGATACATGTAATCCTCAAACTACGGACCATTCCCTTTGGTGTCCCAAGCTGTCACCTTTGGGATCGCCGGTTCCGAACCGTAACAGGTGCATACAACTCATAGATAGGATCAAGAACACAAATATATTCATGCAAACACATAAGGTTCAGATCTGAAATCATGGCACTCGGGCCCTAGTGTCAAGCATTAAGAATAACAAGTTGTAGCAAAGATGATAAACACCATACTAGATGATAGGCAACATGCCCCCAACAATCTGACGAACTATTACATGATCTGACTCATCCAATCCCTACCATCCCCTTCGCCTACAGCAAGGGAATTACTCACACATGAAGGGGGAAGTCATGGAGGGATCATGGAGTGGTGATGATGATGACGATGGCGACGATCTCCCCTCTCCGGAGGCCAAATCAGCCTCCAGATTAGCCCTCCCGAAGAAGAACAGAGGATGGCGGCGGCTCCGCGACGAGAAACAGCGAAAGGACTCCCGATCTGGGGTTTTTGCCTCGGAGGAAAAAATACGGGCTAAAGTAGGGTACCAGGGGGCGTGGGCCCCACCCAGGCGCCCCCCCGGCGCGGCCCAGGGGGGGGGGCGCCCATAGGGCGCCTGGGCACCCCCTGGCCCCCTCTGGCCCCACTTCTGGTATGTTGTTTCTTCGGGTGCGTGGATTTTTCGTGATTTTTCGTGGATTTTTCTGAGATGCTTAAAAATCCGTTTTCCTGCACACAAATAAACCATACAGGCAGCTCTGCTAAAAACAGCGTCAGTCCGGGTTAGTTTAGTCCAAATCATGCAAGAATGAGGTCAAAACAATATCAAAAGTGTTTGGAAAAGTAGATACGTTTGAGACGTATCAACTCCCCCAAGCTTAGCATATTGCTTGTCCTCAAGCAATTCAGTTCAACGAACTGGACGCGACAAAGAAAACTTTGACAAACTCTTTTGCTTCATTAGATGTATATAAGCATGTACTACGAAAAGAGTTCAGCATGTATTAAAACAGTACTTATGAGAACAATGCAAGGAGCAATCTTTCTTTCAAGTGACCAGTCACAAATAATTAAGAGTAAACAATATATTACTGAAAATCAAGACAAGATCACATTGCACATAGCTTGAGCATATTAAGGTGGTATCTCGCTAGCCTCCATGAGTGAAGCAAAACATAAATGCAAAGACTCCTCCAGAGTTTTAAAGGAGACTAGAACTAAGAATTGCAGAATAAATCATATCACAAATATGCAGAAGACAATGTAATACTTTGGGACAATGCACATTACACTCAGAATGACAATTATGCTCTCCTAGTCAGTGCTTTGAAGAAAGAAGATGAGACTCTCGAACCGTGGCTTTTATTGGCAAAGTTGAAAACCCGTGATCGGAAACAAAAACTAAACATGTACCAGAGCTCTTGGTTTTAAAAACAGAAGTAAATATGTTTTTGAGAGGTGCATATTTCGTCAACGAATGCTAGCAGATAACTCAATCACCTTTTAAGCTAGACAAGTCTCGAGGAACGGCTCCCGCATGAGGACGATCACATCCTCTTAATCTCCTTTGTTTATCACTGCCAAAGTTTTCTGATTTCTCATGAACAAAGCGTGAAGGAGGGTTTGTTTGTTATATTATCTTTTCGAGCCGGGCGCACTCAATGCCAGTTCCTTTTCATATTAGGGGTTTGCACATTATGCATGCAATCCAGGGGTGAAACTTGTCCAACTTAAAGAGATCATGAATTAACTACTACTTCCTCATGAGCTAAAACATAGGCACAAAAGAGAAATGCTTTTGATTAATTTCGAGATGGTACATGAAAGTCTTCGTTAGGGATGGCAGGTAAATACCATGTATAGGAAGGTATAGTGGACTCATATGGCATAACAGGTTTAAAGGTTTTGGATGCACAAGCAGTCATTCCGCTTAGTACGGGTGGAGGTTTAACAAAAGACTGGGAAGCGACCAACTAGAGAGCAATAACGGTCATAATCATGCAGAGCGACAAAGCAACATTGAATCGGGCATGAAAGTGATATAACTATTCTAAAACTCAAAGATCATCAAGGCAAAGTAGATTTTTTAGTCTTAAACATGTGTAAGCATGTGCCAAGTCAATCCAAAAATTCTCTAAAGGGAAATACCACCATAGTATGCGAGACTAGGAACAGTGCAATACATGTAGTTCATTTCAATAACACATTATATACTCTAGTTATTGGAGACCAGCCACATGGAAAGCATGAACCACTGGAAGAGCATTGTAAACATAGCACTATGTCGCTACAAGCTGGTCTCTAGATCATAAGTACATGCATATGTACAAAAGTAGAAACAATAAGAGTTCATACCGGTCTTCCTTGTTGCTTCCTTTCAGTCGATCTTCATCATTACTGCTTGTCACTTGTACGATCGAACGTAGGAAATATAATCAAATGCCATCACGGACTCGAGCTGATCTCTGAAAACAAAGCAAACTAAAGAGAGAAAGGAAATCTTTTTGGGTTTTTTCAAAGGTTGAATAAAAGCAAAAGAAACAGAAAATCTTTTTGTTGTTTTTGCAATATAGATGAATAAAGAAGAACGGGTAAAAACTTCGAAAAGATCAAAGTGAATAAAACGGATAATACAATGGAAAAGTGAGAAGGGCACGTACTCCCCCAAGCTTAGGCTTTTGGCCTAAGTTGGTAGCAGGTACTGCCCCCAGGAGCCTCCTGCTCCAGGGGTATGGTGGTGAGACCAAGGGTCGTAGAAGGATGATGGCGCGTACACCGAACTCCTCAGAGTCTCCCACGAGGAAGGTTCCGAGCGCCAAATAGAGGAAGACCCTTCACCAAACTCGGTGGCGGTCTCATCCTGAAAATGTGGTATCTCACCGTGCCTCTCCTCGTCGGGCACAACCCCCTCCATGGGGTTATGGAACTGATGCTGGACCACGAACTCATCGAACTGGACAACATCAAAGGACCATCCGTTCCTGCGAGAATAATCAAACAAAAGAGGTGCAGGTAGACGGATCTCGCGTTCCGCGGTAGTTCCGAAACGCAAGATATAAACAAGGTTATCAAGTTCAGAGCCCATGGTAACAAACTTATGCCTTTTCATAGCAGCAAGATCAAAGTTTAAATAAGTAAAAGGAGTATCATCAGGGTGTGGGGTGCCTCCAAGATGCTCTAAGATAAGCGTGGCATAAATCCCCCCATATAAGTCCCCCTTGTTACCGTTCATAGCAAGTCGTCGAGCAATTAAGGTACCAATATTATAATCAGACCTCCCTGAGAGGGCTGCTGCCAGGATAGCAATATCCGGAGCAGAAATGTTGCTCGTGTTGTCACGAGCTAATACTCCTCTAGCAATATAATATGCAAAATACCTGAGGCGAGGAAACAAGATACTGGAGATCTTCAACCGATGAATATCCCTCGTACCCATGCTGTAGAGAGAGTTGATGACGGTTTTCAGCTCGGAGGGCTGCATGCCCATCCTTGCCGTCCTCCCAACGTTCGGCACACCTATTACTTCACAAAAATTTCCCAGAGTCATGGTGATAAGATCATTATAAATTTTAAACTCAATAGCACCTGATTCAGGATTATATCTAAAACTGATAATGAAATCGGAGGTGAGTTTTTGATACTGAGTAACACGGCTCGTGACGAGTCATGTCAAACCTGCATTAGCACAAAGATTATAAAACTCATCCTTGATTCCTGCAGCTTCCATGAATTCATCACATGGATATGTCATCGCACATGCTGGACTTGTGTCTTCCAACAACTCCAGGGGCACATGATCTTCATTATAGCTCACCATGGCAGTCGATGGTGAAGCTGCGGCTCTAGTGACTCGATCGGAGTGTGCAGGTCTCCTCTTCTCAAGCCATCCTTTTGCCCTTCCTAATAAACTCATTTCTGAAAAAAAATTACAATTCACAAAACCGAGGATTAAAACAAAGTGAGCTAAGGCAAACTACTCAACTCACTTGCCCAAGGCATAAACTTGCATCAAAACTTGGAAAACAACCTTCTACACATGCATGCAAGCTCATCTCTACAGCACCAAGAACTACTAAATACTCACAAATGAGGCCACCAATCAAAAATCTAATTGGAGGAGTGGAGGAGTCACATACCAGGGAGTATTTGCTCAAAATTTCAGCTCAAATGATGGGCTGTAGAGAGAGATCAAAGAATCGCCCCCAAGAACAGCAAGAACAAGAAGAACACGACCAGAACTCGGGTTTCTGGAAAAAGAGAGAGAGAGAGAGAGAGGAGGAAGAGGTACCTGGAGGGGGGCCTTGTGGGCCCCAGGCGCCCTGTGGGCGCGGCCAGGGGCTGGGCCACGCCAGCTGGCCGCCTAGGCCACTGGTAGCCCCCCCTGGCTGGCCCCAGGACTTTTCGGGTCTCTGCCGTAGTGGAAATTTTTAATATAATTTTTCTGGAATTTTTCTGAAAACTTCACTGTTGAAATTTTTTCGAAGTTCAAAAAGCTGCGAAACTCTCTGAAAACTTGAAGTAGTTAGTAGTATTGTAAAGCTTCAAAAACATAGATACTTGGTACAGCAGGTATGACAACACTAAAAACAAAATGAAAACATAGAAAGCTCAACTTTTTGTCCGTATATAACACGTTCATTAGTAAGGTTGATCAAGTCTTACCAACAAACAAGCGATATATAGAGCAAAAAGTATCACCTCCCACAAAGCAATCACTGAACTTTTACCTTGATGGACATTGTCCCTACCATGATAGTTTTGTATTTGTGAGGCACATGTAGTGGACAGTCCCATTCTCCAATTTTCACGGTCTCGATATTCTCTATAGAGTTGAGGGCATGCCTCCTGTCGGTCTTCTTCGGAAAATATACCGTGTGTTCTTTATCATTCACATGAAAGGTAACCTTCCCTTTGTTGCAATCAATAATAGCACCTGCGGTGTTAACGAAAGGTCTACCAAGAATAATGGACATGCTCCCATCCTCGGGCATGTCAAGCACAACAAAATCAGTAAGAATTAAACAATTAGCAACTTCAACTGGAACATCCTCACAAATACCTATCGGAACAGCGGTTGACTTGTCAGCCATCTGAAGGGAGATATCTGTAGGAATTAGTTTCTCTAAACAAAGCCTCTCGTAAAGAGAGAGAGGCATAACACTCACTCCCGCTCCAAGATCACATAAAGCAGTTTTGACATAATTATTCTTTATGGAGCAAGGGATGGTGGGTATACCTGGATCACCGAGCTTCTCAGGAATCTTTCCACTGAAAGAATAGTTAGCAAGCATAGTAGATATTGCATCATTAGGAACTTTTCTTTTGTTAGTGACAATATCTTTCATATATTTTGAATACAAAAGTAACTTAATAGCATCAGTCAAAGGGATTTGAAGAAAAAGAGGTTTAATCCATTCACAAAACTTATTATAATGCTCTTCTTCTTTAGATTTGATGGACTTACCTGGAAAGGGCATGGGTTTCTGTACCCATGGTTCTTTCTCCTTCCCGTGTTTTCTTGCGATGAAGTCTTCTCTAGTGTACCTCTTACGTTTGTCAGGTGCTTCTTCTTCTCGAACTTCAGGTGGATCATTCTTCTCATTATTATTACCTTCAGGTTCAGCACCGTCTTCAGTCTCAGCATCGGAGATAGATACACTGTTGGGATCAATAGCTGGCTCTTCATCTGCAATAGGATCATTAGAATTGTCAGTCTCTTTATGTTTCTTTTTCTTATTTGGAGAGACAACAGTTTCTTCTTCCTGCATTTGAGAATCTTGCTCGATTCTCTTCGGATGTCCCTCTGGATAAAGAGGATCTTGAGTACTAGTTCCTCCTCGGGTCTTAATCCCAAAAGCCTGTAGTTTATCTTGTCTGACATTGTTAGCAAGCAAATCTCTTTGCACATTAGAAATTTGATCAAGCTGAGTTTGAACCATATGAAAATGCTTCACAAGACACTGAACATCATTAGCTGTTCTATCTAAAACACCAAGCAACTTTTTGATAGCAAGGGAATTATCATGCAACTGACTTTCTATCCTCTCATTAAAATGATTTTGTTTCATAATAAAATTATCAAACTCATCTAAACATTGATCAGGGGGCTTACCATGAGGGATGTCACTTTCGTTGAAATCTAAAAGAGAGTGTACCTCTACCATAGGAGGGTGAGTGGTAGGCTCACACAGCTTCTCAATAGGGGGTAGATTCTTCACGTCTTCAGCTTTAATACCTTTCTCTTTGATAGACTTCTTTGCTTCTCGCATATCCTCGGGGCTTAGAACAAACATGCCCCTCTTCTTTGTTGGTGGAGGTGGTTCAGGGACGGACCAATCTTCATGGTTCTTGGCAATTCTGCCCATTAGATCTTCCGCATCGTCTGGTGTTCTTTTCCTGAAAACACAACCAGCACAACTGTCCAGATAGGACCTAGAGTCATCAGTTAAACCAGCATAGAATATATCAATTAATTCATTCTTAGGAACTCCATGTCCTGGTCTAGCCTGAATCAAACTGCAGTACCTCCCCCAAGATTTAGGGAGGGACTCATCCTGCAACTGTTTAAAGTTATAAATTCTTTGTAAAGCAGCATGTTGCATATGAGCAGGAAAGTACTTATCAACAAAAGAGTGAGCTAAGTCCTGAGGACTCTTAATAGAACCGCATGGGAGTGAATCATACCATGCTTTAGCACCTTCCTTCAAGGAGAAAGGAAGAAGCTTGGTCACATAAAAATAGCGTATCTTCTCATCTGTGGTAAACATGCTACCTAGTTCACCAAGTTTAGTTAGGTGTGCAATAGCATCATCATTTTCTCTGCCATAAAAGGGGTCAGCTTCAACCATAGGTATAAGTGAAAGATCAACAGAGAAATCAAAATCAGGATCATCAATGCATATAGGAGATGTAGCAAACTCAGGATTAGGAACGGTTTTGTTTTTCAGAGAGTGTTTTTCAAATATTTTCTTAATAGTTTCAGGGTCAGAGCCAGCAAACTCTGTCAGTTCCTTGCATAAATCTTCATCAAGTATATAGTAATCATCATCAAGAAGCCTCTCCTGGAGTTTACTCAATTCAGGAAAATCATAAGTTTCACCAATAGGGTAGCGAGTAACAGGAAGTTCAATTCCATATTTTTCAGCAGCAGCAGTAATTTGTTTCTCAAGAGCATAACCAAGGGAACTAATATCATCATCAAAAGTAGTAGAAGCATCATCAAGTGTATCAGACATAGTAACAGATTCAGTAGGAGCATCATGTGGTGGTGGTGAGGCAAACTTACTCATAACAGAAGGTGAATCAAGTGTAGCACTAGTGCTCAGAGCAGTACCTATTCTTGTAGTGGATCGTAAGATCGGAACCTTGGGGTCACCTTTCTTACCCATAGTGAATAAAGTGCAGCAGGTAGGATATCTCAAGTGGACTTGTAAATATTGCTATGCTCCCCGGCAATGGCGGCAGAAAACGGTACTTGAAAACCCTCAACCGTAAGGGATCGAGATAGTCTTCGCGGGTAAGAATAACCCAATTTATTGATTCGACACACGGGGAGCCAAAGAGTATTTATAAGCTTTAACAGTTGAGTTGTCAATTCAACCGCACCTGAAATATACTAACTTGCAACAAAAGGTAAGCGGTAATAGTGATATGATAGTGATGATAGTAATAGTAAAAGTAAATAGCAAAAGTAATAGCAGTAGTAAATAGCAAAAGTGGCAACTAGTGACAAGCAAGGTTTAAAATACTGTAGGCTAGGGAGATGGATGGTTGGGCGTTGCATGGATGAGATAGTTTCTAACTTGGGGCACGACACACGAAAAAGTAATGATCATCTAGGCAAATATCAAACATTAGGCATGTATCCCGTAGGTAGTTGTACGTGCTTGCAATAAGAACTTGCACAACATCTTTTATCCTACCATCCCGCTACGAACGGGGCCAAAAGGAACTAATGGATATTAAGGTGCTCCTGTCAAAGAGCACCGGAACAAAGCAATGAACTCAATGGATACATGTAATCCTCAAACTACGGACCATTCCCTTTGGTGTCCCAAGCTGTCACCTTTGGGATCGCCGGTTCCGAACCGTAACAGGTGCATACAACTCATAGATAGGATCAAGAACACAAATATATTCATGCAAACACATAAGGTTCAGATCTGAAATCATGGCACTCGGGCCCTAGTGTCAAGCATTAAGAATAACAAGTTGTAGCAAAGATGATAAACACCATACTAGATGATAGGCAACATGCCTCCAACAATCTGACGAACTATTACATGATCTAACTCATCCAATCCCTACCATCCCCTTCGCCTATAGCAAGGGAATTACTCACACATGAAGGGGGAAGTCATGGAGGGATCATGGAGTGGTGATGATGATGACGATGGCGACGATCTCCCCTCTCCGGAGGCCAAATCAGCCTCCAGATTAGCCCTCCCGAAGAAGAACAGAGGATGGCGGCGGCTCCGCGACGAGAAACAGCGAAAGGACTCCCGATCTGGGGTTTCTGCCTCGGAGGAAAAAATACGGGCTAAAGTAGGGCACCAGGGGGCGTGGGCCCCACCAAGGCGCCCCCCCGGCGCGGCCCAGGGGGGGTGCCCATAGGGCGCCTGGGCACCCCCTGGCCCCCCTCTGGCCCCACTTCTGGTATGTTGTTTCTTCGGGTGCGTGGATTTTTCGTGATTTTTCGTGGATTTTTCTGAGATGCTTAAAAATCCGTTTTCCTGCACACAAATAAACCATACAGGCAGCTCTGCTGAAAACAGCGTCAGTCCGGGTTAGTTTAGTCCAAATCATGCAAGAATGAGGTCAAAACAATATCAAAAGTGTTTGGAAAAGTAGATACGTTTGAGACGTATCAACTCCCCCAAGCTTAGCATATTGCTTGTCCTCAAGCAATTCAGTTCAACGAACTGGACGCGACAAAGAAAACTTTGACAAACTCTTTTGCTTCATTAGATGTATATAAGCATGTACTACGAAAAGAGTTCAGCAAGTATTAAAACAGTACTTATGAGAACAATGCAAGGAGCAATCCTTCTTTCAAGTGACCAGTCACAAATAATTAAGAGTAAACAATATATTACTGAAAATCAAGACAAGATCACATTGCACATAGCTTGAGCATATTAAGGTGGTATCTCGCTAGCCTCCATGAGTGAAGCAAAACATAAATGCAGAGACTCCTCCAGAGTTTTAAAGGAGACTAGAACTAAGAATTGCAGAATAAATCATATCACAAATATGCAGAAGACAATGTAATACTTTGGGACAATGCACATTACACTCAGAATGACAATTATGCTCTCCTAGTCAGTGCTTTGAAGAAAGAAGATGAGACTCTCGAACCGTGACAATTTTGCTTGTAGATTCATATTATCCTATTGTTATCATGTTTTGAAGTATTTTTGCTTGAATGCAAATTGCCATGCTGCTTGTGCTGTAACACTGTGCTTCCTATGTAGACTTTCTGTGCTTCCATAGTGCATCTGTTTTGCTTCCATAGTGCATCAGTCATGCATCCAGTAATTTTTCTGCGCATTGCATCTTGGTTGATTTCGTGCCTTGTGTGTTTGTGTTGAGTAGAGCCGGAAGCTGAGTACGAGTACGAGAACGAGGTTACTACCGAGGTTGAGAACGAGGAGCTCTCTTACGATCCCATCGACAACTCTTCAGGCAAGATGACCGAACCCCGATAACATTACTATCTTTGCCTGTTGCTAGAAGTATCGCTCTATAGTTTTGCCTCGATGCCATGTTTTTCCTGTCAGCCTCCTATTGTAACCATGAACCTGTTTAACCACCCTACATATGCAAACCATTGATTGGCTATACGTAGGCTTCGCTCAGCCCCTCTTATAGCATTGTTAGTTGCAGGAGAAGACTTGAAGTTTCTTGCTTCTTGTTGAAGCTTGTTTGGATATCACACTATATTAATTACCAAATGAAATCATCTATATAATGGTAATGGGTGGAAGGCTAAGCCTTTTGCTTGGTGATTTGTTCCACTCATGCCGCCTAGGAACCGTATAAACCAGTGTTATGTTCCTTGATTATGCGTTCCTCACACGGTTGGGGTTATGGGACCCCCTTGATAACCCGCTAAGTGCTAAGTCTTTTCCAGCAAGTCCCAACATTGGGACTATTTGCCTAATCAACTAAAAACTTGCATAGGGACTAGCTATCCCTTTTATTTTAATCAACAACCCCCGGGCCAGTGCTCCTCATGAGTGTTGGTCCGAACTGAGCAGACTGCGGGGCCGCCTTGGGGAAACCCGAGGTATCTGGCATACACCTGTAGGATGTCTCATCCGGTCGTGGCCTGAGACTAGATACGCGCGGCTACTGTCAGGGTGTCGGCACGCCGGGAGGATTTGCTAGATTAGCCTTACCTTAGTCGGAGTATCTTGAGCACGGGATTCCGAGGATACTCGGGCCTTCCCACTTTGGAGTTGCGACTCCACGGATCGTGGGCTTGTCATGGGCCAAGTTGGAACACCCCTGCAGGGTTATGAACTTTCGAAAGCCGTGCCCGCGGTTATGTGGCAGATGGGAATGTGTTAATATCCGGTTGTAGAAAACTTGACACCATGTTCCAATACACTACCAGCGTGAGTACCGTGACGGTCATTTTCCGAAAAGGGTTTCGGGAAGTGAACACAGTGGGGTTATGTTTTGACTTGCTAGTTTAGGATCACTTCGTGATCATCTCTCGACCGAGGCGCCTTCTCTTCTCGCTCTCTTTTACGTAAGCTAGGCTAGTGCTGCTGCAAACTCTTATTCTTTCTTCAGCCTTGTTCCACACCTATGGCTTGAATAGTCGTGTTACCCGGGAACGGGATTGCTGTGTCCTCTATGGCTCACATTTACTTCACCACACCAGATGCAGGTACAATGGTGAGCTACACAGGCGATGGCACCGAGCTAGACTGGGAGTACGACGAGGAGCGTAGCCGTTACTATGTGAACTATCCGGTTGATCAGTAGAGCTTCTACTAGGATTCGATCTAGACCTGTGGTTTAATGTTATGTTTGGTATCTTTCACTTGGATCTTACCCTTAGATGGGCTGTGATGTTTATTTGAATGATCTTTGGATATGTAATGAATTTGTGTGACGTGGCGAGTGTAAGCCAACTATCTTTTCCGCTTTCATCCCTATTTTTACATGAGATGTGCAAAGGTACCAAACTTGCGATCATTCCAGAATGGGCTTATATCTTTAAGTCGTGCCTCGACACGTAGGAGATATAGTCCCATCCTGGGCATTACAAGTTGGTATTCAGAGCCTTCTCCGACCTAGAAGCCCCCACTGTTTGATCGAATCGTTGACGGTTGAGTCTAGGCACACACTGAAAATGTTTTGAGTCCTATATTTATATCGGAGAGTAGGATTTCTTTTGCTCCTCATCTCTTTTCACTCTGGTGAGGACTCCTGACGACTACTCTTGCCTCTTATACTTTCAAAATTGCACCAAATTTTTTTTTAGGAATCTCGCGAGTATTGTTTGGATTGTTTCGATGTCTTTGTGACGAGAATATTGTTCTCGATGCCTCCTGACACTAGGGGTTGTGGCAGTGTCCCGGGGAGTTGAGCTTCGGGGTATTGTCGTCACAAGCATATCGCGGCAGTTCTAGAGTACTTAAGACGGCCGACATCGAAAACTCTCCTATACGGTTAGTGGCAAGATAACCCCGCGTCACCCAGTATTGGGGAGGTAGTTTGGGAGTATTGCCATAGCTTGTATAGTAGATGCGTTTCGAAGGTCCGAGGTAGACGGTTTCCGAGAACAACTGGTTATGTGTTGAAGGATGGATACAACTGGATGTAGGATTAGAGTTGATTGCGCGATGCTTCCCCTGTATCCCCAACACCTGATTGCATAACTGGAAACTTTCGGAAATTAATATGTGGGTTCATCCAGTAGATCTTAGGCATTCTTCCAACGAATGCAGGTTACGGAGTTAGGGGTTCTACATTGAGTGAAGTGGTTTTATGGCCGATGTTCCGATCGGGAGTTGCATCTTAAAGGGTCCTTGGCTATGCTGATCCGGGGATTGCAAAACCCTTTCTAACACGTTCCATAAGCTTCCAGCACAAAGATGTCGAACGAAGCTCCTATCTTGTGTTTGTTCCATCTGTACCTTGTGTTTTTCTTATTTACCTTTTGTCTCCCAGTGGCTTCTCGTGAAGATTGTTGTTATCATTAAGCTGAGAATTTCATTCGTTCCTCTTGTTCGAATGATTCTTGTGAAGACTATGTTGCATTTCAATCCGTTGTTTCAACTTATATCTTCTTTCAATCAAATTGCTGATTGGTGGTCATCTCTTTCAGGATGGCTCCAAAACGGGTTCCCAACGCTAACCCAGAGGGTGAAGAGGTTCCAGATCGTCCTCCTTCCCCTCCTCCTCCGTCTGAGGCCTGGAGAGCGATTATGCAGACTACAAACCAGAACACCCAGATGTTGATGCAGATGATGCAGCAGATGCAAGCAAATCAAGCAAACCAGGGTGCTCCAGGGAACCAAGGCAATTTCTTCAACCAACAGCACCATGCTACGCTCAACCAGTTCTTGGCCAATCAACCAAAGGCTTTCAGTTACTGTGTCGACCCTCTCGATGCTGAAGATTGGATAACCGATATCAAGAAGCATTTTGAGTGCAGCAACGTCAGGCCCGAGGACTATGTGAAGTTTGCAGCCTTCCAACTCAAGGACCAAGCAGCTGACTGGTGGCAGCAGTACAAAGACTCCAGAGAAGTGCGTGTGATCTCTTGGGATGACTTCTGCAAGGACTTTCGCTCTCACCACATTCCACCAAGTGTCATCGAGGGTATGCGTGAGCAATTCCGCAACCTGAAGCAAGGCTCTATGACTGTTTACCAGTATAATGTAAAGTTCCAAAACCTTGCCCGCTATGCCAAGCAAGACATACCAGATGCCAAGAGCAAGATCTATCAGTTCTGTGGAGGTCTGAAGGATGAACTTCAACTTGCTCTCACCTTGTTCGAGCCTGATGAGTTTGACAAATTCTATAACATGGCGCTTAAGCAAGAGGCAGCCCAGCTCAAGATGGAAGCTTCCAAAAAGAGGATTCGAGATGCTGTTCACTCCTCCTCATCTTCTCAAGTGGTCGTGAAGCAATAGAAGTTTTGGCTTCCACCTCCTCATGTGATCCGAGCTCCCTACAACAACAACAACAAGAACTCTGGTGGCCGTGGTTTCTCCCACCCACCCAACCCAAGCAACCAGTCAAAGTTTCAGTCTCAAGGTTCCTAGTCAAGTGCTCCTCACTACCGTCCTCTCTCAGAAGTGGTCTGCAACAAGTGTGGCAAGAAGGGTCACTATGCTAACAAGTGCCCCAACCCGAAGCGCCTTCCGCCTCCTCCTCCTGTCAGTACTGCTATTGTCAAGCATGATCCGAAGGCAGCAAGAGTGAACCTGATGAATGCAGCTCAAGCGGAGAATTCTTCTGATGTCATATTGGGTAACCTTCCAGTTAACTCTTTTCCTGCAAAAGTGTTATTTGATTCGGGTGCTTCACATTCTTTCATGTCTTTTCCATTTGCATCCAAGCACAATGTGGGCACAGTGGCCTTGCCAAAGATGTTGCAAATTATTTCTCCGGGCAAATGCATGACTTCTAGATTATATGCTCCGGATGTTTCTATTCGCATGGGTGATTATTGATTTCTGGCCTCTCCGGTGGTTCTTGGCAATTCTGACATCGACCTTATCCTCGGAATGGACTGGCTTTCTCAGCATGATGCTCACATTGATTGTGCAAACAAGGAAGTCAAGATTACTCATTCCGATGAAGATGTGATTATCTTCGCCTCCAGGGATAACACAATCAGGCTTTTCTCTCTCAATGACAAGGGCGAGATGAATGCCATATCTCAAATTCCGGTGGTTAACGAATACGAAGACGTCTTTCCTGAAGAACTTCCAGGCATGCCTCCACATCGCCAAGTGGAATTCGTCATTGAACTCGAGCCTGGTACTGAGCCAGCATGCCGGCGTCCATACAAGCTCTCTCCTAAAGAGTTGAAGGAGTTGAAGAAACAACTTGATGAACATGAGCGTATGGGTCTGATCAGGCCTAGTACGTCTCCTTGGGGCTGTGGTGTCTTATTTGTCAAGAAGAAGGATGGCACGGAGCGCCTTTGCGTCGATTACCGGCCATTGAACAAGAAGACAATAAAGAACAAGTATCCGCTCCCCAACATCAATGAATTGTTTGAGCAGCTCAAAGGAGCTAAAGTGTTCTCTAAGCTCGATCTCCGAATGGGCTATCACCAGATTCACATTCGAGAAGAAGATATCCCCAAGACTGCCTTCAGAACGAGCTACGGCTCCTATGAGTATACAGTCATGTCCTTTGGTCTCGCTAATGCTCCACCTACCTTCTCGAGAATGATGCACTACATTTTCAACCCCTACACCGGCGAGTTTGTGCTTGTGTATCTGGATGACATTTTGGTATTTTCCAAGAATGAAGAGGATCATGAAAAGCACCTCCGTCTGGTTCTCGACAGACTCCGTGAACATAAGTTCTATGCCAAGTTCTCCAAGTGCAAATTTTGGCTCGATAAGGTCTTGTATCTGGGCCATATCATCTCCGTTGACGGTATTGCGGTAAACCCCGAGAAAGTTGAAGCAATTGTCAACTGGGAACCTCCTCAGAACGTTAAGAAACTCCGAAGCTTCCTTGGTCTTGCCAGCTATTGCAGAAGGTTCGTTGAGAACTTCTCCAAGATTGCCAAGCCTCTCTCCAACTTGCTGTAGAAGAATGTCAAGTACTACTGGTCTCCAGATTGTGAAGTGGCATTCAAAACTCTCAAAGAAAAGCTCGTCTCTACTCCAGTTCTCACTCCTCCAGATGAGTCCAAGCCCTACGAAGTATTCTGTGATGCTTCTCTTCAAGGACTTGGTGGTGTGCTTATGCAGGACAAGAGAATTGTGGCATACATTTCTCGTCAACTGAAGCCAAGTGAGAAGAACTACCCCACACATGATCTCGAACTAGCAGCTGTGGTACATGCTTTGATTACGTGGAGACACCTTCTGTTGGGCAGAAAAGTCGACATCTTCACCGATCACAAGAGCTTGAAGTACATCTTCACACAGCCGAATCTGAACCTCCGCCAGACTCGTTGGGTCGAAATGATCCAAGAGTATGATCCCAGCATCGAATACACACCTGGTAAGGCGAATGTGATTGCAGATGCTTTGAGTAGAAAGGCATATTGCAACAGCCTCCTTATCAAGCCGTTCCAGCCTGAGCTTTGTGAAGCATTCAGGAAGCTCAACCTCCAAGTTGTTCCGCAAGGCTTTCTTGCAAATCTTCAAGTTGCTCCTATCTTGGAAGATCATATCCGTGAGGCCCAACTCAGTGATGCTATGGTGCAGAAAGTGAAACATGGTATTGCAAAGGGTACTCCTAAATACAAGTGCTATCGCGTTGATGAGAGAGATACCATGTTCTTTGAGGACAGACTTGTGGTTCCCAAAGGAGATCTCAGGAAGCTCATAATGGACGAAGCACATGATTCCCTCCTTTCCATTCATCCCGGCAGTTCCAAGATGTACCAAGACCTCAAGCAATCTTACTGGTGGACACGCATGAAAAGGGAGATTGCCCAATTCGTGAATGAATGTGATGTCTGCAGGAGAGTGAAGGCAGAGCATCAACGTCCAGCCGGTCTTCTCCAACCTCTTCCTATTCCCGAGTGGAAATTCGACCACATTGAAATGGATTTCGTCACTGGCTTTCCTAAGTCCAAGAGAGGGAATGATTCTATCTTTGTGGTGATTGACAAGCTTACCAAAGTCGCTCACTTCCTTCCAGTCAAAGAATCCATCAATGCAGCTCAATTGGCAGAGTTGTACACTTCCAGAATTGTGTCCTTACATGGCATTCCTCAAGTTATCTCCTCAGACCATGGAAGTTTGTTCACTTCTAAGTTCTGGGACTCCTTTCAGTCTGCCATGGGCACTAAGATTCGTTTCAGCACTGCATTTCACCCTCAGACTAGTGGTCAAGTCGAGAGAGTGAATCAGATTCTAGAAGACATGCTTAGATCCTGTGTCATATCTTTTGGCATGAAATGGGAAGATTGCCTTCCATTTGCCGAGTTCTCTTACAACAACAGCTTCCAAGCAAGTGCCGACAAAGCTCCGTTTGAAATCCTCTATGGTAGAAAGTGTCGTACCCCTCTCAACTGGTCCGAGACGGGTGAACGTCAACTTATTGGCAAGGACTTGATCTCAGAAGCCGAAGAGATGTGCAAAGTCATACGTGAGAATCTCAGGGCCGCTCAATCGCGTCAGAAGAGCTACTATGACGGCAAGCATCGTGATTTGGCCTTCAACATTGGGGATAATGTCTATCTCCGTGTTTCTCCGATGAAAGGAACCCAAAGATTCGGTATCAAAGGAAAGCTTGCTCCTAGATACGTCGGGCCTTTCAAGATCCTTGGCAAAAGAGGCGATCTAGCCTATCAACTCGAGCTCCCCTCCAACTTCGCCAATGTTCATGATGTGTTTCATGTGTCTCAACTCCACAAGTGCTTCAAGACACCTGAACGCATCATTCGGTTTGAGGAGATTGATCTTCAACAAGACTTGTCTTACCGAGAGCACCCAGTTGCTATTCTCGAAGAAACCGAGCGCAAGACCCACAACAAGTCCATCAAATTCTTGAAAGTCAAGTGGTCACACCATACCGACCGAGAAGCTACGTGGGAACGAGAAGATCACCTTCGTTCCGAGTACCCTTCCTTCTTCCAGTCCTAGATCTCGGGACGAGATCTTTTTGTAGTGGAGGAGAGTTTGTAATGCCCCGGATGTAATACTTTTCCTTTTGGGCAATATATTTATCTTTGGCTTCATCAGTTCCATTCCGGGTTCTTTGTCTTTCCGGGATTTCGTCGTTTTGTCGTGTGCGTGTGTGCTTTCATCCATATCATGTAGTCATGTGCATCGCATTGCATTTGTGTTGTCGTTTGCATCCGGTCCCACGCGTTCCTTCCCATTGTCCGTTTCGAGTTCCGGAGCTCTCTCACGTGTCCGTGGCATCCCCGAGGCCTACTTTGGTGTTTGGCCGTGTAACGTATCCGGTTTGGTGTGAGACTTGTCGTGCGATGTTGTTTTGGTGTGTGTAACCCGCCTGTCAAATCTCGTCGCGTTTGGAGTTCGTTTGATGCCCCAACAGTTTTTCTCGTGGGCTGAAAGTACCCCCTCTTTGAGGCCCAAGAAACCCCTCCAACATCCCACCAAACCAACCCAAACCCCTCCCTTCATCTAGGCCATCCAATTGTGATCGTGTGGCCGAAAACCTCACCTCATTTGGACAACGCTAGCTCCTTGTGCCTATATAAACGCCCTCCTTCCCCAAAATTTGCGTCCAGAAAGCCTAATGCTTCCACAGTGCGCCGCCGGTGCTTCCACCGTTGATCCGCGGTGCTTCCACCATTGTGCCGCCGTGCTTCCGACGTCTCAG
>LR738715.1:258567627-258584798 GCA_902687465.1 Secale cereale | reverse complement strand
CCCGCCGCCGCCTGTCGCCGGCGAGGTGCTCCGCCGCCGGGTCCTGCCGTCCCGCCGAGGCCGGAGCTCCTCCGCTGCCGGCCGGGTCTCCTCCGCCCCCGCCACCGGCCGCCGCCTCCGCCTTCCCAGGTCGCCGCGCCGTTGAAGCCCGCCGGCCACCGCGCGGGAGGCCAGCCGCCGCGCCCGATCCCCTCGCCGTTCGCCAGCCGCCTCCGTCGATCGACCTGAGGCCGATCCAGATCCGGGGGTTAGCGGGCCGAAGCCCACTCCGCCCGATCCGTCGGCCCGTTAGGCGCCCGATCCGCCAGCCCGCGGCGCCCGATCTGCCAGCACATCCACCGTTGACCCCGCGTTGACTGAGGTAGTCCCTTTTTTTTACTAAGTCCCTGTAGATTTTAGTTCCTGATGCTGTTTTGTTTTGATGATAACTTTTTGTGTGCATGTCCGATTTGAGCAAACGATATGTCAAAATGATCGTGGTGACTTGTACTACGTTTTGTTCCTTTGTGCCATGCATGTTTGAGGTCATCTAGATGTCTTAATCTTCATGAGAAGAGTGCTACTTGTTATAAACTGCTGTTAGTAGTTGTTTTCATGCCATCTTTGCAATGCGATAACTTGGTGCATGTTTACCCAAATGAAGCAAATGATATGTCCACGTGTTCATCATGAAATGCTCTACATGTTGGTTGCTTTAGCTTGCATGATAGATTTCATCTTGCCATGTTTATCTCCTTTGCAAAGTGCTATGTGGCTGTTATGTCGTTAAACTTGTTACGAGATGCCTCGTAGAGGAGCTCGTTGCTATTGATGTGTTTGTCCCCTTGATGCATGCTTAGATGTTTTGGATTCACCATCATGTGTACTTTGCTGTGGTGCTTACCACTTGTCTTGATATGCTTTGAGGTGACTTAAACTTGCTCACAAAGATGCCATGATGTTACTACTGTTTTAACACTTAGTGAAATTTCACTAAGTCTGGAATCTGTAATTTCCAGATGCCATGTTTGCTTGTTGTTCTAGGCAAATCCATGCTAGTTTTGGGGTGACTCTTGATGATTCCTTGTTGTATAAGTTGTTGGCTATCCATTCATGTTCTCACATGCTTATTTGGGTGGTTGTAGCTTATTTATCTTTTGCTCCCAGGTTGCAACAAATTACTGCTGTCAGTTTTTTTTGTCAAGTTCAATATGTCATAGCTTGTTGCTATTGATCCATGGCTCCTTTGGAGATGCTCCAATGGAATTGTTTGCTGTAGGAGATGTCTACTTTATGTCCATGCTCCTTGTCATGATGTTTGAGTGCTGTAGGCCTTTTATCTCTTGCTCCGAAGTTGCTATGTGGCTGTTAATTTCAGCTTGTGCATGTTTATTGATTCGGGTGTATCTTTTAGCCCATTGCTCCGTTTTGAGCAAGTCCTATATGTAACTTGTGTGTTTTTGCTTGTAGATTCATATTATCCTATTGTTATCATGTTTTGAAGTATTTTTGCTTGAATGCAAATTGCCATGCTCCTTGTGCTGTAACACTGTGCTTCCTATGTAGACTTTTTGTGCTTCCATAGTGCATCTGTTTTGCTTCCATAGTGCATCAGTCATGCATCCAGTAATTTTTCTGCGCATTGCATCTTGGTTGATTTCGTGCCTTGTGTGTTTGTGTTGAGTAGAGCCGGAAGCTGAGTACGAGTACGAGAACGAGGTTACTACCGAGGTTGAGAACGAGGAGCTCTCTTACGATCCCATCGATAACTCTTCAGGCAAGATGACCGAACCCCGATAACATTACTATCTTTGCATATTGCTAGAAGTATCGCTCTATAGTTTTGCCTCGATGCCCATGTTTTTCCTGTCAGCCTCCTATTGTGACCATGAACCTGTTTAACCACCCTACCTATGCAAACCATTGATTGGCTATACGTAGGCTTCGCTCAGCCCCTCTTATAGCATTGTAGTTGCAGGAGAAGACTTGAAGTTTCTTGCTTCTTGTTGAAGCTTGTTGGGATATCACACTATATTAATTACCAAATGAAATCATCTATATAATGGTAATGGGTGGAAGGCTAAGCCTTTTGCTTGGTGATTTGTTCCACTCATGCCGCCTAGGAACCGTATAAACCGGTGTTATGTTCCTTGATTATGTGTTCCTCACACGGTTGGGGTTATGGGACCCCCTTGATAACCCGCTAAGTGCTAAGTCTTTTCCAGCAAGTCCCAACATTGGTACTATTTGCCTAATCAACTAAAAACTTGCATAGTGACTAGCTATCCCTTTTATTTTAATCAACAACCCCTGGGCCAGTGCTCCTCATGAGTGTTGATCCGAACTGAGCAGACTACGGGGCCGCCTTGGGGAAACCCGAGGTATCTGGCATACACCTGTAGGATGTCTCATACGGTCGTGGCCTGAGACTAGATACGCGCGGCTATTGTCAGGGTGTCGGCACGCCGGGAGGATTTGCTGGATTAGCCTTACCTTAGTCGGAGTATCTTGAGCACGGGATTCCGAGGATACTCGGGCCTTCCCACTTTGGAGTTGCGACTCCGTGGATCGTGGGCTTGTCATGGGCCAAGTTGGAACACCCCTGCAGGGTTATGAACTTTCGAAAGCCGTGCCCGCGGTTATGTGGCAGATGGGAATTTGTTAATATCCGGTTGTAGAAAACTTGACACCATGTTCTAATACACTACCAGCGTGAGTACCGTGACGGTCATTTTCCGAAAAGGGTTTCGGGAAGTGAACACGGTGGGGTTATGTTTTGACTTGCTAGTTTAGGATCACTTCTTGATCATCTCTCGACCGAGGCGCCTTCTCTTCTCGCTCTCTTTTACGTAAGCTAGGCTAGTGTTGCTGCAAACTCTTATTCTTTCTTCAGCCTTGTTCCACACCCATGGCTTGAATAGTCGTGTTACCCGGGAACGGGATTGCTGAGTCCTCTGTGGCTCACAGTTACTTCACCACACCAGATGCAGGTACGATGGTGATCTACACAGGCGATGGCACCGAGCTAGACTGGGAGTACGACGAGGAGCGTAGCCGTTACTATGTGAACTATCCGGTTGATCAGTAGAGCTTCTACTAGGATTCGATCTAGACCTGTGGTTTAATGTTATGTTTGGTATCTTTCATTTGGATCTAACCCTTAGATGGGCTGTGATGTTTATTTGAATGATGTTTGGATATGTAATGAATTTGTGTGACGTGGCGAGTGTAAGCCAACTATCTTTTCCGCTTTCATCCCTATTTTTACATGAGATGTGCAAAGGTACCAAACTTGCGATCATTCCAGAATGGGCTTATATCTTTAAGTCGTGCCTCGACACGTAGGAGATATAGTCCCATCCTAGGCATTACACACTCTCCCCTCTCATTTCTATGCATCTAGTAGATAGATCTTGCGTGATCGTAGGAATTTGATTGAAATACTATGTTCCCCAACAATGGTATCAGAGCCAGGTCTATGCGTAGATGATATGCACGAGTAGAACACAATGAGTTGTTGGCGATAATAGTCATACTGCTTACCAGCATGTCATACTTTGATTCAGCGGTATTGTGAGATGAAGCGGCCCAGACCGACATTACGCGTATGCTTACGCGAGACTGATTTCACCGTTATGAGCACTCGTTGCTTAAAGGTGACTGGCAGGTGTCTGTCTCTCTCACTTTAGCTGAATCGAGTGTGGCTACGCCCGGTCCTTGTGAAGGTTAAAACAACACATACTTGACGAAAAATCGTTGTGGTTTTGTATGCGTAGGTAAGAATGGTTCTTGCTAAGCCCGTAGCAGCCACGTAAAACTTGCAACAACAAAGTAGAGGACGTCTAACTTGTTTTTGCAGCGCATGCTGTGATGTGATATGGTCAAGACATGATGAGGTATACGTTATTGTATGAGATGATCATGTTTTGTAAAGTTATCGGCAACTGGAAGGAGCCATATGGTTGTCGCTTTATTGTATGAAATACAATCGCCATGTAATTGCTTTACTTTATCACTAAGCGGTAGCGATAGTCGTGGAAGCAATAGTTGGCGAGAGGACAACGATGCTACGATGGAGATCAAGGTGTCGCGCCGGTGACGATGGTGATCATGACGGTGCCTTGGAGATGGTGATCAAAAGCACAAGATGATGATGGCCATATCATGTCACATATTTTGATTGCATGTGATGTTTATCTTATTATGCTTCTTATTTTGCTTAGTATGGCGGTAGCATTATAAGATGACCCCTTACAAAATTTCAAGGTACAAGTGTTCTCCCTGAGTATGTGATACGTCTCCAACGTATCTATAATTTTTTATTGTTCCATGCTATTATTTATGAAGTATTGGATGTTTAATGGGCTTTATCATTCACTATTATATCATTTTTGGGACTAACCTACTAACCCAAAGGCCCAGTCCAGATTGCTCTTTTTTGCCTGTTTCAGGGTTTTGCAGAAAAAGAATATCAAACGGAGTCCAAACGGAATGAAACCTTTGCGGGAGATATTTTGGGAGAAAATCACGCACACGGAGCTTGAGAACCACGTCAGGGGATCGAGGGCTGGCCCACGAGGGTGGGGGGCGCGCCCCCTGCCTCATGACCCCCTCAAGCGTCCCCGGTGCCCTCCTTCTTCCTATATAAGTCTACGTACCCCAGAAACTCCGTGAACAGAGAGAAAACCATAATTCCACCGCCGTACCTTCTGTTCCCGTGGAGATCCCATCTTGGAGCCTGTTCCGGAGCTCCACCGGAGGGGGATCCATCACGGAGGCCTTCATCATCATCATCATCGCCGTCACCATGAGTTGTGAGTAGTTTACGACAGACCTTCGGGTCCATAGCTAGTATCTAGATGGCTTCTTCTCTCTCTCTCTCTGGATCTCAATACAAAGTTCTCCTCAATATTCGAGGAGATCTATTCGATGTAATCTCTTTTTGCGGTGTGTTTGTCGAGATCCGATGAATTGTGAGTTTATGATCAAGGTTATCTATGAAAGATATTTGGTTCTTCTCTGAACTTTTCATGTGTGTTCATAATATCCTTGCAAGTCTCTTCGAATTGTTGGTTTGGTTTGGCCTACTAGATCTATAGTTCTTGCAATCGGAGAAGTGCTTGGCTTTGGGTTCAATCTTGCAGTGTCCTTTCCCAGTGACAGTAGGGGCAGCAAGGCACGTATTGTATTGTTGCCATCGAGGATAAAAAGATGGGGTTTATATCATATTGCTTGAGTTTACCCCTCTATATCATGTCATCTTGCTTAAGGTGTTACTCTGTTCTTATGAACTCAATACACTAGATGCATGCTGGATAGCGGTCGATGTGTGGAGTAATAGTAGTAGATGCAGGCAGGAGTCGGTCTACTTTTCTCGGACGTGATGCCTAGGTACAATGATCATGCCTAGATAGTCTCATAGTTATTCGCTTTTCTATCAATTGCTCGACAGTAATTTGTTTACCCGCCGTAGAATATCGCTATCATGAGAGAAGCCACTATAGAAAACTATGGCTCCCGGGTTTATTCTCAACATATCAATCTACATCTACTTTACTTTTACCGCTTTTATTTGCTGTTCTATTAAACTAAAAATACCAAAAATATAAACTATCATCTCTATCAGATCTCACTTTCGTAAGTGACCTTAAAGGGATTGATAACCCCTTATCGCGTTGGTTGCCAAGTTCTTATTTCTTTGTGCAGGTGCGAGGGACTCGCGCGTGGTCTCCTACTGGATTGATACCTTGGTTCTCAAAAACTGAGGGAAATACTTACGCTATTGTGTTGCATCTCCCTTTCCTCTTCGAGGGAATACAACGCAAGCTCAAGAGGTAGCAAGAAGAATTTCTGGCGCCGTTGCCGGGGAGGCTTACGCAAAAGTCATATACCAAGTACCTATCACAAACCCTTATCCTTCGCATTACATTTATTTGCCTCTCGTTTTCCTCTCCCCACTTCACCCTTGCCGTTTTATTTGCCCTTCTTCCACCGTGTGTTTTTCGTTCGCTTGCTTCTTGTTTGCTATTGCTTGCCGGTTTACCCTCATGTCTGAGATGGGGGACGATTTTATCAAAAAGGGTAGCAAAGTCGAGGGTAACGTCCATGTTGACCCCCCGGATGAAGCTACCACTTTACATATTAAGAAGTTCTGGGTTGGTAGTGGTAATATTATTGGAAAAGTAGTTCTTCAAGACTTCTTTACTTGTGCCGGTGCTTTGCCCACTATGGGTGGCTCTATTGTTCACAGAACTAGTAGCCTTGCAGATGTTGTATCTATGCTCATAGTAGAAAATGAAAGGCAATTTATCCATATGCATCCCTGTATTCAGAGAATATTTTTGGAGTTCTCCAATATTGAGCATTCTTCCATTAAGCGTGCATCTACTATCTTTTTGGCTCATGAATTTAGATATATCATGAAGGAGACCAGAGAAATATTTGCTCATTATGGAGTTGATGCCGTTCGACCTCCTATAGAGGCTATCTTGTTCAATCAAGAAGACCTAATGCGGTTGCGATCTCCTGATCATGTTGCTTTTAAGGAAAACCTTAGAAAAAAGGTTTCTGTTGAGATCTTGATTGATAGAATTTCTGAGATAAACGATGATTTTTCTGTTCAGAATAATGGGTTAGGCTTCTCCCTTGAACGAAGTCTTATGACCTTCTGCCAAAAGAATGCCTATAATGACGAATTGGTCATCCACTACAAAGGGCCAAAGGAGGAACCTGTTCCTCCCGAGATTGATGTAGGGGACTTTTGTCCCATTCAATTTAGCCCTTTTGATTACTTTTGCTTGCCACAAAGGAAGCTTGCTGCTGAACGTAGGGAATATGAGATGAGCTTTTGCGACATATCGTACCACTATGGCTATCCCTAGATATATCTTGTATCGTGCCTAGCTAGGACCGTAAAACGATAGCGCTTGTTGGGAGGCAACCCAATTTTTTGTTTTTTGTTTTTGTTGCTGTTAGGGAATAAATATTTCAGCTAGCCTCTGATTAGATGTGGTTTCATGTTTTGTTTAGTGTTTGTGCCAAGTAGAACCTTTGGGAAGACTTGTGTGAAGTTTATGTGATCTTACTGTGAAAAAGAGAATCGTTAGCGCTCGCTAAAGTAGTCTTCAGATTTTACTGGAGCATGCTTTTTAGTTGATTCTTTTTGCAGATGATTATTAGACAAATTCCTCATATTTACCAATTTAGTTTGAATTTTTTGGAGTTCCAGAAGTAGGCGAAACCTGCAGATTACTACAGACTGTTCTGTTTTTGACAGATTCTGTTTTTCGTGTGTTGTTTGCTTATTCCGATGCATCTATGAGTAGTATTGGAGGATATGAACCATAGAGAAGTTGTAATACAGTAGGTTTAACACCAATATAAACAAAGAATGAATTCATTGCTGCACCTTTGACTAGTGGTTTGCTTTCTTATACTAACGGAGCTCACGAGAATTTTTGTCTATGTTTTGTGTTGTGAAGTTTTCAAGTTTTGAGTATTGCTTTGATGGACTATGGAACAAGGAGTAGCAAAGGCCTAAGCTTGGGGATGCCCATGGCACCCCAAGTAAATTCAAGATAATCAAAAGCCTAAGCTTGGGGATGCCCCGGGAAGGCATCCCCTCTTTCGTCTTCATCCATCGGTAACTATACTTGGAGCTATATTTTTATTCGCAACATGATATGTGTTTTGCTTGGAGCGTCTTGTATAATTTGAGTCTTTGCTTGTTAGTTTGCCACAATCATCCTTGCTGGACACACATATTTGAGAGAGTTAAATATGGCCTAGAAATCATTAGAACACTCTATGTGCTTCACTTATATCTTTTGAGTTGAATAGTTTTTGCTCTAGTGCTTCACTTATATCTTTTAGAGCACGGTGGTGGTAAAATTTTGTAGAAATTGTTGAACTCTCATGCTTCACTTATATCCTTTTGAGAGTCTATTAAAACAGCATGGTAATGTGTTTAGGCTAAATAAACTAGTCTTCACATGATAGACATCCAATCTCAATGTAGTAAAAAAAATTCACACCAAGTGCATTGAATAGAATGAGATGTTGGATGCTTGATAATTGTTTTGAGATATGAGGATAGTGATATTAGAGTCATGCTAGTGGAGTTATTATGAAATTGAGGAATACTTGTGTTAAGGTTAGTGATTCCCGTATCATGCATGTATGGTGAACCGCTATGTGACGAAGTTAGAGCATGATGTCTTTGTAGGGTGCCAACCTTTGTGTGGAGGTCGGGGGCGCGCGATGGTTAACTCCTACCAACCTCCCCCCTAGGAGCATGCATTGATTGCTTTGTTTCGATGACTCGTAAATTTTACAATAAGTATATGAGTTCTTATGACTAATGTTGAGTCCATGGATTATACACACTCTCACCCTTCCGCCATTGCTAGCCTATCTTGTACCGCGCAACTTTCGCCGGTACCATAAACCCACTATATAACCTTCCTCAAAACAGACACCATACCTACCTATCATGGAATTTCCATAGCCATTCCGAGATATATTGCCATGCAACTTTCCACCGTTCCATTGATATGATACGCATCATATTGTCATATTGCCATTGCATGATCATGTAGTTGACATCGTATTTGTGGCAAAGCCACCATGCATAATTTTTATACATGTCACTCTTGTTTCATTGCACATACCGGTACACCGCCGGAGGCATTCATATAGAGTCATACTTTGTTGCTGTAGTATCGAGTTGTAATATCGAGTTGTAATGAAAGTGTGATGATAAAAATTATTAGAGCATTGTCCCATGGGAGGAAAGGCTAAATCTATAAAGCCCCTCCGCAAAAAAAATAAAAAAAAGGGGAGAAAGGCCAAAGAAAAAAAGAGAAAGGCCCCCCAAAAAGGGACAATTGCTACTATCTTTTTCCACACTTGTGCTTCAAAGTAGCACCATGCTCTTCATTGTAGAGAGTCTCATGCTTAGTCACTTTCATATACTAGTGGGAATTTTCATTATAGAACTTGGCTTGTATATTCCAACGATGGGCTTCCTCAAACGCCCTAGGTCTTCGTGAGCAAGCAAGTTGGATGCACACCCACTAGTTTCTTTTGTTGAGCTTTCATTCATATTTAGCTCTAGTGCATCCGTTGCATGGCAATCCCTACTCACTCACATTGATATCTATTGATGGGCATCTCCATAGCCCGTTGATACACCTAGTCGATGTGAGACTATCTCCCTCCTTTTTGTCTTCTCCACAACCACCTCTATTCCACCCATAGTGCTATGTCCATGGCTCACGCTCATGTATTGCGTGAAAGTTGAAAGGTTTGAAAAGATAGAGTATGAAAACAAGTGCTTGGCTGAAATCGGGGTTGTGCATGATATGAATATTTTTGTGTGATAATGAGGGAGCATATCCAACACTATGGATGCGTTTGGTTGTCTGGCTATCCCTCCCTAGGATAGGGATAGCCATTTTTTTAAGGATACCAGGTGTTTGCTTCGTGGACAAGGAGGGATACGGGCAGCCAGATTCGTGGAATATTCTCAAAAAACTCGGCTCCGCAGATCCGTGAAAAAGTGGCGGACATAGCCATCCCTCCGTCTGAATCGTTTTCTTCGGCCCGCCTCCTCGGTCAAAATACACCGAACCCTCTTATCCTTTCACACCTTTTCAGATCTCTTCGTGAGTGGCGGCGGCGGCGGCCGGCGGCGGCTACAGATCAAAGAAGCGACGGAGCAACGACGAGGTAGAGGACGCATCAAGGTAGTTCAGTAATCTGCTCGTGCCGCCCTTCTCGTTGGCAAAGCATCGTTGGCGGAGCTGGCTGGTAGATCGGGGCGCGGGTGCGGCTGTCGGGCATAGCGCGAGCGGAAGCAACCTGTGGAGCAAAGCACGCAGGAGTGGCTGCCGGAGTGGAGCACCCGTGTGCGGCGGTGGAGTGTGGCGTGCGTGCGTGCATGCAGGCACAACAAGGTGTGATGTGCGTGCGTGGTGGACAACTCAGGTGTTAGTGAGTGGCTTTCTGCTCCAATCTAAGATTTTCTTGTTGGTTTTCTGCTGCATGCGCTTCAAGGAAATAGGGGAGTACACGAGCTAGATTCATAATATTTTCCTCCTTGATTTTCTTCAAGGGATATCCTCAACATTTCATCCTTCAAACCAAACATAATATGGGTTAAGCTCACCTACCCAACCAAACAGAAAAAAGGCTATCCCTAGCCAGTTGGTTTGTGATATCCATATCCATTTAGTTTGTCCCTTGAACCAAACACATCCTATATGATTTTGTAGGGATAACTTTCTTTAGCCATAGTATTTTGAGAAGACATGATTGATTTGTTAGTATGCTTGAAGTATTGTTATTTCTTATGTCAATATAGACTTTTATCTTGAATCTTTCAGATCTGAACATTCATGCCACAATTAAGAGAATTACATTGAAAAATTATATTGGTTAGCATTCCACATCAAAAATTCTTTCTTTATCATTTAGCTACTCGAGGACGAGCAGGAATTAAGCTTGGGGATGCTTGATACGTCTCCAACGTATTTATAATTTTTGATTGTTCCATGCTATTATTTATGAAGTCTTGGATGTTTAATGGGCTTTATCATTCACTTTTATATCATTTTTGGGACTAACCTACTAACCCAAAGGCCCAGTCCAGATTGCTCTTTTTGCCTATTTCAGGGTTTTGCGGAAAAGAATATCAAACGGAGTCCAAACGGAATTAAACCTTTGCAAGAGATATTTTTGGAGAAAATCGCGCACGCGGAGCTTGAGAACCACGTCGGGGGATCGAGGGCTGGCCCACGAGGGTGGGGGGCGCGCGCCCCTTCCCAGGGCGCGCCCCCCTGCCTCGTGGCCCCCTCGAGCGTTACCAGGTGCCCTCTTTCTTCCTATATAAGTCTACGTACCCCAGAAACTCCGTGCACAGAGAGAAAACCATAATTCCACCGCCGTACCTTCTGTTCCCGTGGAGATCCCATCTTGGAGCCTGTTTCGGAGCTCCACCGGAGGGGGATCCATCACGGAGGCCTTCATCGTCATCATCATCGTCGTCACCATGAGTTGTGAGTAGTTTACCACAGACCTTCGGGTCCATAGCTAGTATCTAGATGGCTTCTTCTCTCTCTCTGGATCTCAATACAAAGTTCTCCTCGGTCTTCGAGGAGATCTATTCGATATAATCTCTTTTTGCGGTGTGTTTGTCGAGATCCGATGAATTGTGAGTTTATGATCAAGGTTATCTATGAAAGATATTTGATTCTTCTCTGAACTTTTTATGTGTGCTCATAATATCCTTGCAAGTCTCTTCGAATTATTGGTTTGGTTTGGCCTCCTAGATCTATAGTTCTTGCAATGGCAGAAGTGCTTGGCTTTGGGTTCAATCTTGCGGTGTCCTTTCCCAGTGACAGTAGGGGCAGCAAGGCACGTATTGTATTGTTGCCATCGTGGATAAAAAGATGGGGTTTATATCATATTTCTTGAGTTTATCCCTCTACATCATGTCATCTTGCTTAAGGCGTTACTCTATTCTTATGAACTCAATACACTAGATGCATGCTGGATAGCGGTCGATGTGTGGAGTAATAGTAGTAGATGCTGGCAGGAGTCGGTCTACTTGTCTCGGACGTGATGCCTATATACAATGATCATGCCTAGATAGTCTCATAATTATTTCCTTTTCTATCGATTGCTCGACAGTAATTTGTTTACCCGCCGTAGAATATCGCTATCATGAGAGAAGCCACTATAGAAAACTATGGCCCCCGGGTCTATTCTCAACATATCAATCTACATCTACTTTACTTTTACCGCTTTTATTTGTTGTTCTATTAAACAAAAAATACCAAAAATGTAAACTATCATCTCTATCAGATCTCACTTTCGTAAGTGACCGTAAAGGGATTGACAACCCCTTATCGCGTTGGTTGCGAAGTTCTTATTTGTTTGTGCAGGTGCGAGGGACTCGTGCGTGGTCTCCAACTGGATTGATACCTTGGTTCTCAAAAACTGAGGGAAATACTTACGCTAACGTGCTGCATCTCCCTTTCCTCTTCGAGGGAATACAATGCAAGCTCAAGAGGTAGCAGTATGCACCGTTGCGAAAGTTCGTCGTGCCGAGACACCATGTGATGATCAAGTGTGATAAGCTCTACGTTCACATACAACATGTGCAAGCCAGTTTTGCACACGCAGAATACTCGGGTTAAACTTGACGTGCCTAGCATATACAGAAATGGCCTCGGAACACTGGAGACCGAAAGGTCGAGCGTGAATAATATAGTAGATATGATCAACATCAGATGTTCACCATTGAAAGCTACTCCATCTCATGTGATGATCGGACATGGTTTAGTTGATTTGGATTGCGTGATCATTTAGATGACTAGAGGGATGTCTATCTAAGTGGGCGTTCTTAAATAATATGATTAATTGAACTTTAATTTATCATGAACTTAGTCCTGATAGTTTTTGCATATCTATGTTGTTGTAGATCTATGGCCCGTGCTACTGTTCCCGTGAATTTTAATGCGTTCCTAGAGAAAGCTAAGTTGAAAGATGATGGTAGCAATTACACGGACTGGGTCCGTAACTTCAGGATTATCCTCATTGTTGCACAGAAGAATTATGTCGTTGAAGCACCTCTGGGTGACAAGCCTGCTGCAGGAGCAACCCCGGACGTTATGAACGTCTGGCAATCTCGTTCTGATGACTACACGATAGTTCAGTGTGCCATGCTTTACGGCTTAGAACCGGGACTTCAACGGCGTTTTGAACATCATGTAGCATATGAGATGTTCCAGGTGTTGAAGTTAATATTTCAAGCAAATGCCCGGATTGAGAAATATGAGATTTCCAATAAGTTCTACAGCTGCAAGATGGAGGAGAATAGTTCTATCAGTGAACACTTGTTCAGAATGTCTGGGTACTACAATCATATGACTCAACTTGGATGCAAATTTGACGAATATAGTGTTATTGATAGAGTTCTTCAATCACTGCCACCAAGCTATAAAGGCTTCGTGATGAACTATAACATGCAAGGGATGGAGAAGACAATTCCCGAGCTCTTCGCTATGCTCAAAGCTGCGGAGGTAGAAATCAAAAAGGAGCATCAAGTGTTGATGGTTAACAAGACCACTAGTTTCGAGAAAAAGGGCAAGGGAAAGAAGGGGAACTTCAAGATTAAACGAAGATTGGCTAAGGACAAGGTGACGATGCGCGTGGGAAATGGTTCCAAAATCGATGTGATCGCCGTCGGCACGCTACCTATACATCTACCTTCGGGATTAGTTTTAGACCTAAATAATTGTTATTTGGTGCCAGCGTTAAGCATGAACATTATATCTGGATCTTGTTTATTGCGAGATGGTTATTCATTTAACTTTGAGAATAATGGTTGTTCCATTTATATGAGTAATATCTTTTATGGTCATGCACCCTTAAAGAGTGGTCTATTCTTGTTGGATCTCGATCGTAGTGATACACATATTCATAATAATGAAGCCACAAGATGCAAGGTTAATAATGATAGTGCAACTTATTTGCGGCACTACCGCTTTAGGTCATATTGGTGTAAAGCGCATGAAGAAACCCCATAGTGATGGACTTTTGGAATCACTTGGTGCTTGCGAACCATGCCTCATGGGCAAAATGACTAACACTCCATTCTCCGAAACAATGGAGGGAGCAACTGATTTATTGGAAATCATACAAACTGATGTATGTGGTCCAATGAGTGTTGAGGCTCGCGGCAGGTATTGTTATTATCTGACCTTCACAAATGATTTGAGCAGATATGGGTATATCTACTTGATGAAACACAAGTGTGAAACATTTGAAAAGTTCAAAGAATTTCAGAGTGAAGTAGAGAATCATCATGACAAGAAAATAAAGTTTCTATGATCTGATCACGGTGGCGAATATTTGAGTTATGAGTTTGGTCATCATTTGAAACAATGTGGAATAGTTTCGCAACTCACACCACCTAGAACACCACAACGTAATGGTGTGTCCGAACGTCGTAACCGTACTTTATTAGATATGGTGCAATCTATGATGTCTCTTACCGATTTACCATTATCGTTTTGGGGTTATGCTTTAGAGACTGCTGCATTCACGTTACATAGGGCACCCTCTAAATCCGTTGAGATGACACCTTACGAACCGTGGTTTGGCAGGAAACCCAAATTGTCATTTCTTAAAGTTTGGGGATGGATGCTTATGTGAAAAAGCTTCAACCTGATCAGCTCGAACCCAAGTCGAAAAATGTGTCTTCATAGGATACCCAAAGGAAACTATTGGGGTACAGCTTCTATCACAGATCCGAAGGCAAGGTATTCGTTGCTAAGAATGGATCATTTCTAGAGAAGGAGTTTCTCTCGAAAGAAGTGAGTGGGAGGAAAGTAGAACTGATGAGGTAACTGTACCTTCTCCCGAATTGGAAAGTAGTTCATCACAGAAATTAGTTCCAGTGGTTCCTACACCAATTAGTGAGGAAGCTAAAGATGATGATCATGAAACTTTAGATCAAGTTACTACTGAACCTCGTAGGTCAACCACAGTACATCCAGAGTAGTACGGTAACCCTGTTCTGAAAGTCATGTTACTAGACCATGATGAACCTACAAACTATGAGGAAGCGATGATGAGCCCAGATTCCGCAAAATGGCTTGAGGCCATGAAATCTGAGATGGGATCCATGCATGAGAACAAAGTATGGACTTTGGTTGACTTGCCCGATGATCGGCAAGCCATTGAAAATAAATGGATCTTTAAGAGGAAGACTGACGCCGATGGTAATGTTACTGTCTACAAAGCTCGACTTGTTGCGAATGGTTTTCGACAAGTTCAAGGAGTTGACTATGATGAGACTTTCTCACCCGTAGTGATGCTTAAGTCTGTCTGAATCATGTTAGCAATTGCCGCATTTTATGATTATGAAATCTGCAAATGGATGTCAAAACTGCATTCCTAAATGGATATCTCAAAGAAGAGTTGTATATGATGCAACCAGAGGGTTTTGTCGATCCTAAAGGTGCTAACAAAGTGCGCAAACTCCAGCGATCCATTTATGGACTGGTGCAAGCATCTCGGAGTTGGAATATACGCTTTGATGAGGTGATCAAAGCATATGGTATTATATAGACTTTTGGAGAACCCTGTATTTACAAGAAATTGAGTGGGATCTCTATAGCATTTCTCATATTATATGTGGATGACATATTTTTTATTGGAAATGATGTAGAATTTCTGGATAGCATAAAGGATACTTGAATAAGAATTTTTCTATGAAAGACCTCGGTGAAGCTGCTTATATATTGGGAATCAAGATCTATAGAGATAGATCAAGACGCTTAATTGGACTTTCACAAAGCACATACCTTGATAAAGTTTTGAAGAAGTTCAAAATGGATCAGTCAAAGAAAGGGTTCTTACCTGTGTTACAAGGTGTGAAGTTGAGTAAGACACAATGCCCGACCACTGCAGAAGATAGAGAGAAAATGAAAGTCATTCCCTATGCTTCAGCCATAGGTTCTATCATGTATGCAATGTGGTGTACCAGACCTGATGTGTGCGTTGCTATAAGTCTGGAGGGAGGTACCAAAGTAATCCAGGAGTGGATCACTGGACATCGGTCAAGAACATCCTGAAGTACTTGAAAAGGACAAAGGATATGTTTCTCGTTTATGGAGGTGACAAAGAGCTCGTTGTAAACGGTTACATCGATGCAAGCTTTGACACTGATCCGGATGACTCAAAGTCACAAACCGGATACATATTTTTGTTTAACGGTGGAGCTGTCAGTTGGTGCAGTTCCAAGCAGAGCGTCGTGGTGGGATCTACATGTAAGGCGGAGTACATAGCTGCTTCGGAAGCAGCAAATGAAGGAGTTCATATCCGATCTAGGTGTAATACCTAGTGCATCGGGTCCAATGAAAATCTTTTGTGACAACACTGGAGCAATAGCCTTGGCGAAGGAATCCAGGTTTCACAAGAGAACAAAGCACATCAAAACACACTTCAATTCCATACGCGATCAAGTCAAGGAGGGAGACATAGAAATTTGCAAGATACATACGGATCTGAATGAGCAGACCCGTTGACTAAGCCTCTTCCATGGGCAAAATATGATCAGCACCAAGACTCTATGGGTGTTAGAATCATTACTTTGTAATCTAGATTATTGACTCTAGTTCAAGTGGGAGTCCGAAGGAACTATGCCCCAGAGGCAATAATAAAGATGTTATTTGTATTTCCTTATATCATGATAAATGTCTTTTAATCATGCTAGAATTGTATAAACCGGAAACTTAGTACATGTGTGAATACATAGACAAAACAATATGTCCCTAGTATGCCTCTACTAGACTAGCTCATTGATCAAAGATGGTTATGTTTCCTAGCCATAGACATGAGTTTTCATTTGATCAACGAGATCACATCATTAGGAGAATGATGTTATGGACAAGAGCCATCCGTTAGCTTAGCACTATGATCGTTTAGTTTTACTGCTATTGCTTTCTTCATGACTTATACATGTTCCTATGACTATGAGATTATGCAACTCCCGAATACCGGAGGAACACCTTGTGTGCTATCAAACGTCACAACGTAACTGGGTGATAATAAAGATGCTCTACATGTGTCTCCGAAGGTGTTCGTGGTGTTGGCATAGATCAAGAATAGGATTTGTCACTCCGAGTGTCGGAGAGGTATCTCTAGGACCTCTCGGTAATACACAACATAATAAGCCTTGCAAGCAAATGACTAATGAGTTAGTCACGAGATGATGTATTACAAAGCGAGTAAAGAGACTTGCCGGTAACGAGATTGAACTAGGTATTGAGATACCGATGATCAAATCTCTGGCAAGTAACATACCGATGACAAAGGAAACAACGTATGTTGTTGTGCGGTTCGACCAATAAACATCTTCATAGAATATGTAGGATCCAATATGAGCATCCAAGTTCCGATATTGGTAATTGACCAGAGATGTGTCTCGGTCATGTCTACATAGTTCTCGAACCCGTAGGGTCCGCACGCTTAACGTTTGATGATGATCGGTATTATGAGTTTATGAGTTTTGATGTATCGAAGGTAGTTCGGAGTCCCGGATGAGATCACGAACATGACGAGGAGTCTCAGAAGTGTTCCGGGTGTTATCGGGTAAAACCGGAGTGCCGGAGGGGGTTACT
>LR738715.1:258533924-258555333 GCA_902687465.1 Secale cereale | reverse complement strand
GAAGAACAACAAGAAGAAGAAAGAACTCCAACACAAGTAAACATCACTCTCACATCATGTCATCGGAAACCTGCACCTGCAACTGTTGTCATAGTATTTGTGAGCGACGAGGACTCAGCAATCCCATAACCATGAGTATCAAGACTTGCAAAGCTTAAAGGGGGTATGGAGAGGTTAAGTGGTGAGGTTGCAGCAGCGGCTAAGCATATGTATGGTGGCTAACTTACGAGTACAAGAATAAGATGAGCATCTACGCAAACGGCCACAAACTAGTAATGATAGCTACGTGATCCTGAACTACCTATGAGTCAAACATAACCCCACAGTGTTCTCTTCTCAAATTGAAAAGAGATGGTCACGGTTACTCACACGGTTGGTGTGTTTTATCTCGGATCCTCTGTCAAGTTTTCTACAACTGGACATTAACATCCAATCTGCCACATAACCGCGGGCACGGCTTTCGAAAGATCATAACCCTGCAGGGGTGTCCCAACTTAGCCCATCACAAGCTCTCACGATCAGCAGAGGTAAAAAACCCTTATCTTTGGGACAGCCCGATCAGACTCGGAATCCCGATGCACAA
This sequence comes from Secale cereale, assembly GCA_902687465.1. Taxonomy (NCBI): domain Eukaryota; kingdom Viridiplantae; phylum Streptophyta; class Magnoliopsida; order Poales; family Poaceae; genus Secale; species Secale cereale. The sequence continues at coordinate 258,554,750 of LR738715.1, read as the reverse complement.
GACATTTCGACAATGGTAAAACAAGTCCAGCAAGACCTCCCGGCGTGCCGACACCCTAATAGTAGCCGCGCGTATCTCGTCTCAGGCCACGTCCGGATTGGCTAAGTTTCCGGCTGCCACACCCGTTGGTGGCCCCGGCTACTGCCATTTTGGACCAACACTTATGAAGAGCACTGGCCCGGGTTGTAAATTAAGTCCTCGGGTACCGGTAAGTCCCTATGCAAGTTTTTAGTTATTAGGCAAATGGTAAAACCAAAGTTGGGCGTTGCTGGAGGAGTTTTATTCAAAGTGAACTATCAAGGGGTCCCCATATACCCAACCGCGTTATGAACGAAAAATCAAGGAACATAACACCCATTTATCGGTTCTTAAGGCGGCATGAGTGGAACAAAACACCGAGCAAAAGGCCAAGCCTTCCACACATTGCCAAGTATATATGTGCATTAATTTCATTAATAGATATTGTGATATTCCAACAACCAAGTTCCGAGATGGAGCAATCTTCATCTTCACCTGCAACTAACAACGCTATAAGAGGGGCTGAGCAAGCGGTAACATAGCCAAACAACGGTTTGCTGGGATGGTGTCAAAGGTTAGATGTTTCATGGCAACAAGGAGGGGCTGGCAACAAATAGATAGGTAGCGCGACATATAGCGATAGCATTGAGACAACTAGCATAGCAATGACAGTAATGAGATCCAAGGTGACGGTTATCTTGCCTGAGATCCCGCAAGGAAGAAGAATGAGTCCATGAAGAAGATGAAGCCACGAAGACAAACCGAGTGTAGTCGAACGAATCCTCATGATCGCAACGAAACAGGAACTAACGAGAAGAAGCAAACAACATGGTAAACACACAACACATAAACAAGACAATATGCTCAACCAAGTATGATGCATGACAAGGCTACATGATTTAAAACATGGCAAGAGATGATGCAAAAAAGAACATCACACAAAGCAAGTTTAAATGAGGCCAAAAATAACATATAACAATTCCGGTAAGTTCTCATATGCAAATTTCGAAATTGGCCCAGATCTGAACAAACCTTATGTTAAAGTTGTTAAACAGCAAGTTAACATGCACCATGATGATCTACACGAAATTCTAGTCAAGTTACATATAAAGTTCATTTAATTTGGAGCTACGACCTAGAAAATATGGGCAAAACAAGTTAAGCATGCCAAAGATGCCAGATGCATTCAAACAACAAGCAAACACACTTCAAACATGTATACAACATGATATTATGCATCTACATGCAAAAACACGCAAGTTTCATATATGACACGCTCAAAACGGAGCAACGATTCAACACATACACATGAAACAAGGTATAACAACAAGCTGTCCCAAAACAACAACTAGGCACTTTGCAATCATCAAAACAACAAGCTATAGGAACATTTCATGGCATCAAAGGGCATGTCAAGCATGTACATGTCAGGCACTACAACCATGATCACTGAGCTACTACCAAACACCACTAGAACATGCTCAAAACATCATGACAAGATTGCAAAAGGTAACAGTTTCACAGACTTAGTGAAATAAACTGAACATGGCAGCAACAACGACAAGTAGGCATGTTTGCAAGCTTTTGCAACTCATCTCAAAGCATATCATGGCATGTTAATATAACCAACATCAAGAAGACATGTTTGTGCAGCTACTCATGGCAAGAACATGGTCATAGGATACATAGAACACTAGCTATTCACATGGCAAAACTGAACTTACTGTTAACAGGCTGACAGAAACGTTTTATTACAATTTGAGAGCAAGAAAGGGACATGCTACAGCAACCTATAATTGCAAACAAGGACATGGATGAATAGAGCATAATACGGACTTCAAGACATGTTCATTGGACAATCCAAACCATGTATGGATATGACTGGGACATCTAGCAAACATGGCATCACAATATAACAGTTTCAGGCTTAGCAGTTTTCAACAAGTCTCAGAAAATAACGAACAACGAGTAGGTCAATTTGCAAGCTTGTTCCACTCAACACAAGGCATATCATGAAAATTGAATTGCACCACAGCAAAGATGACATGATTGTGCTACTAACACATGTTGACATGATGCTCAAACAAAAATTAGACAAAAACATATGAAAAAGACAAATCAGCAAGTTATAATACTTTTCAGCACTTAACAGCCACTTAGCACTTTCCAACAGAGATTAACATGGCAAGACGAACCCTAACATGCATGCAAATGGCACCATCATGTAGAGCACAGAGAGATGAACATTTGGACATATAATTTCCTCAATTTGGATAAACATGCACATAGTTATGATCATCACAACAAGCACTCATATTATAAGTAAATAGGGACTTAGTGAGAAAAAAACACAGACATGTGTCGGATAGCTATTCTACGCACATGGCAAGGCTTAGGTGGTGGCTCACCATGGGCCTAAAGGGCTGGCTCGAGGCAGAGTGTCAGGGATATTACTAGTAGGTATAAACCGGCCAGGAGGGTCCGGATTACACTGACAAGGTTGTATTATTACAAGCCTAGTAGAATATGTAACAAAGAGGACATAGCCCATAGAGGTTTAGGGCCCATGTACAAGTCCCACAGTCTGTAAACCGTCGTATCATGTAACTTGGGATGTAAGATAGAAAGAGTAGAGACCGAGGCGGACACGTTTATGAGCCGGCCTCATGACTCTGTAAACCGGACCGGGCGTCGCCTCTTATATAAAGGGACGACCCGGCAACGGTTCAAGGACAAGAAACAACAGCTCGAGACACAGGCAAGCAGATTCGCTCCCTGGTCATCGACGCCCAAGCAATACCACACCAAACTAGATGTAGGCTTTTACCTTCATCGAAGGGGCCAAACTAGTATAAACTCCCTGCGTCCTTCGTCCGCTTTAACCCCTTCAAGCTAACCCGTACGATGGCCTCACACCTAAGTCCGCTAAACCGGACATCTGCCGTGCTAATTCCATGACAGTTGGCGCCCACCGTGGGGCTATCGCACGATGGTTTCGAGTTCTTGAAGGGCAGCTTTGAAGGGCTCAAGGGTTACACCGTGGGCCGGATGACCAAGAGTCGTCGCGGCCGGATCTACATCGACGATGCAGGCTGGGGCCCCGAGGCCGATTTAATAGAATATGGGTACCGGGTCCTCTTCGGCGGCATCCACGTCTTCATCGGCAAGATCGGCGAACCGGGACCTGAGTCGGACGTCTTCCCCAACATCGTCGAGCCGGCTTAGCGTGCGAGATCGGCCTGGATTCAGCCCGCCATGAAGCATGTTTTCGTTGGAGCAGTGCATGGAGTACAAGCCGAGGACAGATCGGATTCTGGTAGGGAGAAGGTTGTCTATTCCGACGATTAATCTTCATCCGGAGAGACCAAATCTTTGTATCTGTTGCAGGACGGCCGGTCAGAGGGTGTGTCCGATGGCGATAGTATTCCGGAATACCCCTTTGATCCGCCTAACAGGGTTGTTGTTTTTCATGGCCGGATCAAAACCTACGCAGTAGCCCTCGATGACCGGGGCGTTAACCGCAGAGGCAGCAGGAACCGGGGCTGGTGACCTCCCCCCGTCGCCCTCTGACGTCCTATCCACCTTAGTCGGCACCTTGACGGCGCTCGCGAGGGCAGAAGTAGCCCCGGCTGACAAGGCGCAGCATGATGCGGAGATCGTTTAGCTGAAGAGCCGGATTGAGCAAGCTAAGCTGGATCTGGATGCGGAGAAGGCCAGGATGGCTACGAGACAGGCAGAACTAGATTCCCAAGCCTTCCAGCTCAGGCTGGATCAGAATGCTCCATAGGAGGTAATGTACAGAAGGCAACAGACTCGTCTACCGCCGGTTTATGATGCAAGGAATCTCTTTGGCACACCAGGAGCGGGAGCTAGTAACCGCCTAGAGGTAAACCAGGGAGGGGCTCCGGGGACTGGCGCGTCGGTTTAACCGCCAGCCACAGAGCGGAACCGCCAAGTTGCGCTGACGCCGCACGTGCCCACCCCTCCCGGCCATTATTCTAACCCGTTGGACAACATTGTCGCCGCCGCTTCACGGTTGGCCGCTTCACGGCTGGCCGCTTTACCCATTGAGGGGACATCCCCCATAGCAATAGAGGCACGACGAGCTAAAGAATTGTTGGACACGGTGTTAACACAGTAGCAGGCGTATTCTAATAGCCGGGAGAGGATTCATGCAACCCCCCGCCCGAGCCGGAGTTACACAAGGCATTGGGATGAACCGGCTGTATCTAGCAACACGCGGAGACGGCACCCACAGAGGCAGGAAAATCCGGCAGGGGCGGGAGCACACGCCCAAGAGGCGATAGACCAGGCTAGACATACTGCCCGCGATGATACTCGTCAAGCGACGCCGGTTCACCCTACCACCGCAGAGACGGGAGTCATGACCAGTTCCTTTGGGGTACAATGTCTCATCCCCGCTTTACGGAGCGTGAAATTACCCAAAGACTTCAAAGGCCCGCGCAAGGTACCCAATTACACGGCGGATCTGGCTCCAGAGGCGTGGGTTGAAAGTTATGAGTGAAGGAAATATGCCCTAGAGGCAATAATAAAGATGTTATTTGTATTTCCTTATATCATGATAAATGTCTTTTATTCATGCTAGAATTGTATTAACCGAAAACTTAGTACATGTGTGAATACATAGACAAAACAGTATGTCCCTAGTATGCCTCTACTAGACTAGCTCATTGATCAAAGATGGTTATGTTTCCTGGCCATAGACATGAGTTGTCATTTGATCAACGGGATCACATCATTAGGAGAATGATGTGATGGACAAGACCCATCCGTTAGCATAGCACTATGATCGTTTAGTTTTGCTGCTATTGCTTTCTTCATGACTTATACATGTTCCTATGACTATGAGATTATGCAACTCCCGAATACCGTAGGAACACCTTGTGTGCTATCAAACGTCACAACGTAACTGGGTGATCATAAAGATGCTCTACAGGTGTCTCCGAAAGTATTCGTGGTGTTGGCATAGATCAAGATTAGGATTTGTCACTCCAAGTGTCGGAGAGGTATCTCTGGGCCCTCTCGGTAACACACATCACAATAAGCCTTGCAAGCAAAAGACTAATGAGTTAGTCACGAGATGATGTGTTACGGAACGAGTAAAGAGACTTGCCAGTAACGAGATTGAACTAGGTATAGAGATACCGACGATCGAATCTCGGGCAAGTAACATACCGTTTGACAAAAGGAACAACATATGTAGTTATGCGGTTCTAACCGATAAAAGATCTTCGTAGAATATGTAGGAGCCAATATGAACATCCAGGTTCCGCTATTGGTTATTGACCGGAGATAAGTCTCGGTCATGTCTACATAGTTCTCGAACCCGTAGGGTCCGCACGCTTAACGTTTGATGACGATCGGTATTATGAGTTTATGAGTATTGATGTACCGAAGGTAGTTCGGAGTCCCGGATGAGATCACGGACATGACGAGGAGTCTCGGAATGTCCGAGACATAAAGATTGATATATTGGACGGCTATATTCGGGCACCGGAAGTATACCGGAAAAGTTTCGGATTTATCGGGAATGCCGGAGGGGGTTACCGGAACCCCCTACGAGAGGGGATGGTCCATAGTGGGCCTAAAGGGTGAGAGAGAGGCAGCCCATAGGGCTGGCCGGCGCCCCCACCTAGGAATCCTAGTTGGACTAGGATTGGGGGGGCGCCACCTCTCCTATTCCTTCCCCCCTTCTTCCTTTCGGTGAATCCTACTAGGAATAGGATTGCAATCCTATTCCTAGTAGGAATCCCTTCCCTAGCCGCACCAGGAGAGTTGGCCGGCCCCTCCTCCCTTGCTCCTTTATATACGGGGGCAGGGGGGCACCCAAAGACACACAAGTTGAATTGTTTTAGCCGTGTGCGGTGCCCCCCTCCACAGAATCACACCTCGGTCGTACCGTCGCGGAGCTTAGGCGAAGCCCTGCGCCGGTGAACACATCATATCTGTCACCACGCCGTCGTGCTGACGAAACTCTCCCGTGAAGCTCAACTGGATCAAGAGCTCGTGGGACGTCATCAAGCTGAACGTGTGCTGAACGCGGAGGTGCCGTACGTTCGGTGCTTGATCGGTTGGATCGCGAAGAAGTTCGACAACATCAACCGCGTCACTTGACGCTTCCGCTCCCGGTCTACGAGGGTACGTAGACACACTCTCCCCTCTCGTTGCTATGCATCTGGTAGATAGATCTTGCGTGATCGTAGGAAAATTTTAAAATACTACGTTCCCCAACACGACCACTGCAGAAGATAGAGAGAAAATGAAAGTCATTCCCTATGCCTCAGCCATAGGATCTATCATGTATGCAATGCTGTGTACCAGACCTGATGTGTGCCTTGCTATAAGTCTAGCAGGGAGGTACCAAAGTAATCCAGGAGTGGATCACTGGACATCGGTCAAAAACATCCTAAAGTATCTGAAAAGAACAAAGGATATGTTTCTCGTATATGGAGGTGACAAAGAGCTCGTCGTAAACGGTTACGTCGATTCTAGCTTTGACACTGATCCGGATGACTCAAAGTCACAAACCGGATATGTATTTTTATTGAACGGTGGAGCTGTCAGTTGGTGCAGTTCCAAGCAGAGCGTCGTGGCGGGATCTACGTGTGAAGCGGAATACATAGCTGCTTCGGAAGCAGCAAATGAAGGAGTCTGGATGAAGGAGTTCATATCCGATCTAGGTGTAGTACCTAGTGCATCGGGTCCAATGAAAATCTTTTGTGACAACACTGGAGCCATAGCCTTGGCGAAGGAATCCAGGTTTCACAAGAGAACAAAGCACATCAAAAGACGCTTCAATTCCATCCGCGATCTAGTCAAGGAGGGAGACATAGAAATTTGCAAAATACATACGGATCTGAATGTTGCAGACCCGTTGACTAAGCCTCTTCCACGGGCAAAACATGATCAACACCAAGACTCCATGGGTGTGAGGATCATCACTTTGTAATCTAGATTATTGACTCTAGTTCAAGTGGGAGACTGAAGGAAATATGCCCTAGAGGCAATAATAAAGATGTTATTTGTATTTCCTTATATCATGATAAATGTCTTTTATTCATGCTAGAATTGTATTAACCGGAAACTTAGTACATGTGTGGATACATAGACAAAAACAGTATGTCCCTAGTATGCCTCTACTAGACTAGCTCATTGATCAAAGATGGTTATGTTTCCTAGCCATAGACATGAGTTGTCATTTGATCAACGGGATCACATCATTAGGAGAATGATGTGATGGACAAGACCCATCTGTTAGCATAGCACTATGATCGTTTAGTTTTACTGCTATTGCTTTCTTCATGACTTATACATGTTCCTATGACTATGAGATTATGCAACTCCCGAATACCGTAGGAACACCTTGTGTGCTATCAAACGTCACAACGTAACTGGGTGATCATAAAGATGCTCTACAGGTGTCTCCGAAAGTATTCGTGGTGTTGGCATAGATCAAGATTAGGATTTGTCACTCCGAGTGTCGGAGAGGTATCTCTGGGCCCTCTCGGTAACACACATCACAATAAGCCTTGCAAGCAAAAGACTAATGAGTTAGTCACGAGATGATGTGTTACGGAACGAGTAAAGAGACTTGCCGGTAATGAGATTGAACTAGGTATAGAGATACCGACGATCGAATCTCGGGCAAGTAACATACCGTTTGACAAAAGGAACAACGTATGTTGTTATGCGGTTCTGACCGATAAAAGATCTTCGTAGAATATGTAGGAGCCAATATGAACATCCAGGTTCCGCTATTGGTTATTGACCGGAGATAAGTCTCGGTCATGTCTACATAGTTCTCGAACCCGTAGGGTCCGCACGCTTAACGTTTGATGACGATCGGTATTATGAGTTTATGAGTATTGATGTACCGAAGGTAGTTCGGAGTCCCGGATGAGATCACGGACATGACGAGGAGTCTCGGAATGTCCGAGACATAAAGATTGATATATTGGACGGCTATATTCGGACACCGGAAGTATACCGGAAAAGTTTCGGATTTATCGGGAATGCCGGAGGGGGTTACCGGAACCCCCTACGAGAGGGGATGGTCCATAGTGGGCCTAAAGGGAAAGAGAGAGGCAGCCCATAGGGCTGGCCGGCGCCCCCACCTAGGGTTCCTAGTTGGACTAGGATTAGGGGGGGCGCCACCTCTCCTATTCCTTTCCCCCTTCCTTCTTTTGGTGAATCCTACTAGGAATAGGATTGCAATCCTATTCCTAGTAGGAGTCCACTCCTAGCCGCACCAAGAAGGGCCGGCCGGCCTCCCTCCCTTGCTCCTTTATATACGGGGGCAGGGGGGCACCCAAACACACACAAGTTGAATTGTTCCAGCCGTGTGCGGTGCCCCCCTCCACAGGAACACACCTCGGTCATACCGTCGCAGTGCTTAGGCGAAGCCCTGCGCCGGTAGATACATCATATCCGTCACCACGCCGTCGTGCTGACAAAACTCTCCCGTGAAGCTCAACTGGATCAAGAGCTCGTGGGACGTCATCAAACTGAACGTGTGCTGAATGCGGAGGTGCCGTACGTTCGGTGCTTGATCGGTTGAATCGCGAAGAAGTTCGACTACATCAACCGCGTCAGTTGACGCTTCCGCTTCCGGTCTACGAGGGTACGTAGACACACTCTTCCCTCTCGTTGCTATGCATCTGGTAGATAGATCTTGCGTGATCGTAGGAAAATTTTAAAATACTACGTTCCCCAACAGTGGCATCATGAGCCAGGTCTATGCGTAGATGATATGCACGAGTAGAACACAATGAGTTGTGGGCGATACTAGTCATACTGCTTACCAGCATGTCATACTTTGCTTCGGCGGTATTGTGAGATGAAGCGGCCCGGACCGACATTACGCGTACGCTTACGCGAGACTGGTTTCACCGTTACGAGCACTCGTTGCTTAAAGGTGACTGGCGGGTGTCTGTCTCTCTCACTTTAGCTGAATCAAGTATGGCTACGCCCGGTCCTTGTGAAGGTTAAAACAGCACATACTTGACGAAACATCGTTGTGGTTTTGTATGCGTAGGTAAGAACGGTTCTTGCTAAGCCCGTAGCAGCCACGTAAAACTTGCAACAAACAAAGTAGAGGACATCTAACTTGTTTTTGCAGGGCATGTTGTGATGTGATATGGTCAAGACATGATGAGTTATACGGTTTTGTATGAGATGATCATGTTTTGTAAAGTTATCGGTAACTGGCAGGAGCCATATGGTTGTCGCTTTATTGTATGAAATGTAATTGCTTTACTTTATCACTAAGCGGTAGCGATAGTCGTGGAAGCAATAGTTGGCGAGACGACAACGATGCTACGATGAAGATCAAGGTGTCAAGCCGGTGACGAAGGTGATCATGACGGTGCTTTGAAGATGGAGATCAAAAGCACAAGATGATGATGGCCATATCATGTCACATATTTTGATTGCATGTGATGTTTATCTTATTATGCTTCTTATTTTGCTTAGAACGACGGTAGCATTATAAGATGATCCCTTACTAAATTTCAAGGTATAAGTGTTCTCCCTGAGTATGCACCGTTGCGAAAGTTCGTCGTGCCGAGACACCACGTGATGATCGGGTGTGATAAGCTCTACGTTCAAATACAACGGGTGTAAGCCAGTTTTGCACACGCAGAATACTCGGGTTAAACTTTACGAGCCTAGCATATGCAGATATGGCCTCGGAACACTGGAGACCGAAAGGTCGAGCGTGAATCATATAGTAGATATGATCAACATAAGATGTTCACCATTGAAACTACTCCATCTCACGTGATGATCGGACATGGTTTAGTTGATTTGGATCACGTGATCATTTAGATGACCGGAGGGATGTCTATCTAAGTGGGAGTTCTTTAATTAATATGATTAAATTGAACTTTAATTTATCATGAACTTAGTCCTTGTAGTATTAGCATATCTATGTTGTAGATCAATAGCTCACGATGTTGCTCCCCGTTTATTTTTTTTATATGTTCCTAGAGAAAACTAAGTTGAAAGATGTTAGTAGCAATAATGCGGAATTGTTCCGTGATCTGAGGATTATCCTCATTGCTGCACAGAGAAATATGTCCTTGATGCACCGCTAGGTGACAGACCTATTGCAGGAGCAGATGTAGACGTTATGAACGTTTTGACAAAAGCTCGGTATGATGACTACTTGATAGTTTAGTGCACCATGCTTTACGGCTTATAACCGGGACTTCAAAAACGTTTTGAACGCCACGGAGCATATAAGATGTTCCAAGAGTTGAAATTAGTATTTCATACTCATGCCCGTGTCGAGAGGTATAAGACCTCTGACAGTACTTTGCCTACAAGATGGAGGAGAATAGCTCAACCAGTGAGCATGTGCTCAGATTGTCTGGGTACTACAATTACTTTAATCAAGTGGGAGTTAATCTTCCAGATAAGATAGTAATTGACAAAGTTCTCTAGACACTATCACCAAGTTAGTAGAACTTCGTGATGAACTATAATATACAAGGGATGACGAAAGTAATTCCCGAGCTCTTCACGATGCTGAAATCGTCGAAGGTAGAAATCATGAAAAAGCATCAAGTGTTGATGGTTAACAAGACCACTTGTTTCAAGTAAAGGGCAAAGGGGTAGAAGGGGAACTTCAAGAAGAATGACAAGCAAGTTGTCACTCCCGTGAAGAAACCCAAAACTAAACTCAAGCCTGAAACAAGTGCTTCTACTGCAAAGGAAATGGTCACTGGAAGTGGAACTGCCCTAGATACTTGGCGGATAAGAAGGATGGCAAAGTGAACAAAGGTATATTTGATATACAGATTATTGATGTGTATTTTACTAGTGTTCATAGCAACCCCTCGGTATTTGATATTGGTTCAGTTGCTAAAGAGTAGTAACTCGAAGTGGGAGTTGCATAATAAATATAAACTAGTTAAAGGATGAAGTGACGATGTGTATTGGAAGCAGTTCCAAGATTGATATGATCATCATCGCACACTCCCTATACTTTCGGGATTAGTGTTGAACCTAAATAACTGTTATTTGGTGTTTGTGTTGAGCATGAATGTGATTTGATCATGTTTATTGCAATACGGTTATTCATGTAAGTTAGAGAATAATTGTTGTTCTATTTACATGAATAAAACCTTGTATGGTCATAAACCCAATGAAAATAGTTTGTTGGATCTCGATCGTGTGATACACATATTCATAATATTGAAGCCAAAAGATGCAAGGTTAATAATGATAGTGCAACTTATTTGTGGCACTGCCGTTTAAGTCATATTGGTGTAAAACGCATGAAGAAACTCCATAATGATGGACTTTTGGAATCACTTGATTATGAATCACTTGGTGCTTGCGAACCATGCCTCATGGGCAAGATGACTAAAATTCCGTTCTCCGGAACTATGGAGCGAGCAACATATTTGTTGGAAATCATACATACTGATGTATGCGGACCAATGAGTGTTGAAGCTCGCGGCGGGTATCGTTATTTTCTGACCTTCACTAATGATTTGAGCAGATATGGGTATATCTACTTAATAAAGCACAAGTCTGAAACATTTGAAAAGTTCAAAGAATTTCAGAGTGAAGTAGAGAATCATCGTAACAAGAAAATAAAGTTTCTACGATCTGATCGTGGAGGAGAATATTTGAGTTACGAGTTTGGTCTTCATTTGAAACAATGTGGAATAATTTCACAGCTCACGCCACCCGGAACAACACAGCATAATGGTGTGTCCGAACGTCGTAACCGTACTTTATTGGATATGGTGCGATCTATGATGTCTCTTACCGATTTACCACTATCGTTTTGGGTCATGCATTAGAGACAGTTGCATTAACGTTAAATAAGGGCCTCATCTGAATCCGTTGAGACAACGCCTTAAGAACTATGGTTTGGCAAGAAACCAAAGTTGTTGTTTCTTAAAGTTTGGGACTGCGATGCTTATGTGAAAAAGTTTCAACATGATAAGCTCGAACCCAAACCGGAGAAGTAAATCTTCATAGGATACCCAAAAGAGACTGTTGGGTACACCTTCTATCACAGATCCGAACGCAAAATATTCGTTGCTAAGAACGGATCCTTTCTAGAAAAAGAGTTTCTCTCGAAAGAAGTGAGTGGGAGGAAAGTAGAACTTGATGAGGTAATTGTACCTTCTCCCGGATTGGAAAGTAGTACATCACAGGAAATTGTTCCAGTGATTCCTACACCAATTAGTGAGGAAGTTAATGATAATGATCATGAAACTTCGGATCAAGTTTCTGATGAACGTCGTAGATCAACCAGAGTAGGTTCCGCACCAGAGTGGTACGGCAACCCAGTTCTGGAAATCATGTTACTAGACCATGATGAACCTACGAACTATGAGGAAGCGATGATGAGCCCAAATTCCACAAAATGGCCTGAAGCCATGAAATCTGAGATGGGATCCATGTATGAGAACAAAGTGTGGACTTTGGTTGACTTGCCCGATGATCGGCAAGCCATCGAAAATAAATGGATCTTCAAGAGGAAGACCGACGCAGACGGTAATATTACTGTTTACAAAGCTCGACTTGTTGCAAAAAGGTTTTCGACAAGTTCAAGGAGTTGACTACGATGAGACTTTCTCACCTGTAGCGATGCTTAAGTCTATCCGAATCATGATAGCAATTGCCGCATTTTATGATTATGAAATCTGGCAAATGGATATCAAAACTGCATTCCTAAATGGATATCTCAAAGAAGAGTTGTATATGATGCAACTGGAAGGTTTTGTCGATCCAAAAGGTGCTAACAAATTATGCAAGCTCCAGCGATCCATCTATGGACTGGTGCAAGCATCTCGGAGTTGGAATATACGCTTTGATGAGGTGATCAAAGCATATGGTTTTATACAGACTTTTGGAGAAGCCTGTATTTACAAGAAGTGAGTGGGAGCACTACAACCTTTCTGATAAGTATATGTGAATGACATATTGTCGATCGGAAATGATGTAGAATTTTCTGGAAAGCATAAAGGAGTGTTTGAAAGGAGTTTTTCATAGAAAGACCTCGGTGAAGCTGCTTACATATTGAGCATCAAGATCTATATAGATAGATCAAGACGCTTGATAAGACTTTCGATGAGTACATACCTTGATAAAATTTTGAAGTAGTTCAAAATGGATCAGTCAAAGAAAAAGTTCTTGCCTGAATTGTAAGGTGTAAAGTTGAGTAAGACTCAAAGCCAGACCACGGCAGAAAAATATAGAGAGAATGAAAGTCATTCCCTATGCCTCAGCCATAGGTTCTATAAAGTATGCCATGCTGTGTACAAAACACGTTGTGTACCTTGCCAAGAGTTTGACAGGGAGGTATAATAGTGATCCAGGAGTAGATCACTGTACAGCGGTCAAAATTATCCTTAGTAATTGGATGACTAAGGAAATATTTCTCGATTATGGAGGTGATAAAGAGTTCGTTGTAAAGGGTTACGCCGATGCAAGCTTTGACACTAAATCCAGATGACTCTAAGTATCAATCTGGATGCGTATTGAAAGTGGGAGCAATTAGCTAGAGTAGCTCCATGCAGAGCATTGTAGACATAGAAATTTGCGAAATACATAGGGATCTGTATATGACAGACCCGTTGACTAAACTTCTCTCACAAGCAAAACATGATCACACCTCATTACTCTTGGGTATTAATCACATAGCGATGTGAACCAGATTATTGACTCTAGTAAACCCTTTGGGTGTTGGTCACATGGTGATGTGAACTATGGGTGTTATTCACATAACGATGTGAACTATCGGTATTAAATCACATGGCGATGTGAGCTAGATTATTGACTCTAGTTCAAGTGGGAGACTGAAGGAAATATGCCCTAGAGGCAATAATAAAGATGTTATTTGTATTTCCTTATATCATGATAAATGTCTTTTATTCATGCTAGAATTGTATTAACCGAAAACTTAGTACATGTGTGAATACATAGACAAAACAGTATGTCCCTAGTATGCCTCTACTAGACTAGCTCATTGATCAAAGATGGTTATGTTTCCTGGCCATAGACATGAGTTGTCATTTGATCAACGGGATCACATCATTAGGAGAATGATGTGATGGACAAGACCCATCCGTTAGCATAGCACTATGATCGTTTAGTTTTGCTGCTATTGCTTTCTTCATGACTTATACATGTTCCTATGACTATGAGATTATGCAACTCCCGAATACCGTAGGAACACCTTGTGTGCTATCAAACGTCACAACGTAACTGGGTGATCATAAAGATGCTCTACAGGTGTCTCCGAAAGTATTCGTGGTGTTGGCATAGATCAAGATTAGGATTTGTCACTCCAAGTGTCGGAGAGGTATCTCTGGGCCCTCTCGGTAACACACATCACAATAAGCCTTGCAAGCAAAAGACTAATGAGTTAGTCACGAGATGATGTGTTACGGAACGAGTAAAGAGACTTGCCAGTAACGAGATTGAACTAGGTATAGAGATACCGACGATCGAATCTCGGGCAAGTAACATACCGTTTGACAAAAGGAACAACATATGTAGTTATGCGGTTCTAACCGATAAAAGATCTTCGTAGAATATGTAGGAGCCAATATGAACATCCAGGTTCCGCTATTGGTTATTGACCGGAGATAAGTCTCGGTCATGTCTACATAGTTCTCGAACCCGTAGGGTCCGCACGCTTAACGTTTGATGACGATCGGTATTATGAGTTTATGAGTATTGATGTACCGAAGGTAGTTCGGAGTCCTGGATGAGATCACGGACATGACGAGGAGTCTCGGAATGTCCGAGACATAAAGATTGATATATTGGACGGCTATATTCGGACACCGGAAGTATACCGGAAAAGTTTCGGATTTATCGGGAATGCCGGAGGGGGTTACCGGAACCCCCTACGAGAGGGGATGGTCCATAGTGGGCCTAAAGGGAAAGAGAGAGGCAGCCCATAGGGCTGGCCGGCGCCCCCACCTAGGGTTCCTAGTTGGACTAGGATTGGGGGGGCGCCACCTCTCCTATTCCTTTCCCCCTTCCTTCTTTTGGTGAATCCTACTAGGAATAGGATTGCAATCCTATTCCTAGTAGGAGTCCACTCCTAGCCGCACCAGGAAGGGCCGGCCGGCCTCCCTCCCTTGCTCCTTTATATACGGGGGCAGGGGGGCACCCAAACACACACAAGTTGAATTGTTCCAGCCGTGTGCGGTGCCCCCCTCCACAGAAACACACCTCGGTCATACCGTCGCAGTGCTTAGGCGAAGCCCTGCGCCGGTAGATACATCATATCCGTCACCACGCCGTCGTGCTGACGAAACTCTCCCGTGAAGCTCAACTGGATCAAGAGCTCGTGGGACGTCATCAAGCTGAACGTGTGCTGAATGCGGAGGTGCCGTACGTTCGGTGCTTGATCGGTTGAATCGCGAAGAAGTTCGACTACATCAACCGCGTCACTTGACGCTTCCGCTTCCGGTCTATGAGGGTACGTAGACACACTCTTCCCTCTCGTTGATATGCATCTGGTAGATAGATCTTGCGTGATCGTAGGAAAATTTTAAAATACTACATTCCCCAACAATGAGATGGCTATGGAGATGTTTGATGTGGATGAAGTTGTGTGTGTGTGCCAAATACTTCACAATGATGCTTGAGGGCACAACCCGGACATGGTTAAAGGGTCTACCACCTAACTCCATCGGATCATGGGGTGAGTTGCGTCGCCGGTTTATCAGTAATTTCAAAGACACGTGCAAACAGCCGATGTCTGTGGTTGAATTAGCAACATGTGTTCAAGGAGGGCAAGAGACCACAAGCAGTTGGGTGCCGCGAGTATCAGAAATCCTGCACTCTTCCAATAGTATCAACCCAAGTACGGCGATAGTGACTTCGGAGAACAATTGCCGTTTCGAGTCTTTCAGGCTGAAGTTAGGACGGCTCAAGCGTGATTGCAACGACATGGGAACGCTCATGAGCGCTTTGGTAAAGTATGGGGACTCTGATAACACCAAGTATCCAGGTGCAGACGAAGACAAATCCGGAAAAGCAAGCAAAAACGATAAACCGGCGCAAGCTAATCCGGCAGGTACAGGTTACAATGGCAAGCGAAAAGCGGAGGGCGGCTCAGACTTTGTGGCCAATACCAACATTCAGGACAACGGGCAATGCCGCAAGGGTAGACCGCCCCCGCACAACGGGAGGCCACCCTTCAATCTAGATCACCAGCTAAGTGTGCCTTGCCCAAGACACGGTACAGAGGAAAACCCGGCTACGCATCTCTGGAAGGATTGCCATATCATGCAGGAGGTTATAAAACAGGCCAAGTATAACCACGGGCCCCCCGGCAGCGGATCAGGTCCCGGCTTTCAGGGTCCGGGTTACCAGGGTAGCGGATCCGGATCAGGATATCATGGCAGTAACAATAACCACAACGGTAACAATCAGCAGCAGCATAACCAGCATCATGGTCAGGGTGGATACAACAACCAAGGCAATCAACAGCGTCAGCAGCAACAGCAATCCGGGTATCAAAATAACCCGAAGGAGCTAAGCAGTGGACAATATCATGTCTTCACCACAAGTTTGTGCAAACGGGATCAGAAGGTTCTGAAGCGGGCAGTACACGCAGTTGAACCGGTGATATCACGTTTTTTACGTTGGTCTGAGCAACCCATTGTGTGGAGCAGAGAGGATCACCTGCCACAGGTTGATAACCCGGGTCAGTTGGCCTTAGTGGTGGCACCATAGGTGGGTGGTTACAAGTTCACAAAGGTACTTATGGATGGAGGCAGCAGCATCAACATCTTGTACTATGAGACTTTCCGACGTATGGGGTTGACAGATAAGAAGCTCCGATAGTCCAACACAGTATTCCATGGAGTGGTGCCAGGTAAATCGGCTTACCCAGTTGGGAAAATTGTTCTGGAAGTTACCTTTGGTGATGAGCAGGATTCTAGATCAGAGATAGTGACCTTTGAGGTCGTAAAGATCAGGAGCCCATATCATGCTCTGTTTGGGAGACCGGTTTACGCCAAGTTCATGGCTAGACCGTGTTATGTTTATCTGCAGCTTAAGATGCCGGGTCACAAGGGAACCATCACGGTTCACGAGAGCCACAAGATCGCATTGGAATGCGAGGAAGGAGATGCAGCATACGCTGAGGCAGTTTGTGCTACGGAGGAGCTGAAATTTTATAAGGACAATGTTGATCCGGCAGATATGTCCCCATTAAAGAAGCCAACTACATAGCATGATCCGGTGTTGAAATTCCAATCAGCAGAGGAGACCAAGCAGGTTGACTTCGTTCCGGGCGATTCGTCTAAGCAGTTCACTATCAGGGCTAACCTAGACCCCAAATAGGAAAGCGCGCTCATCGAGTTCATCCGTGAGAACCGGGATATCTTTGCATGGAAACCTTCTGACATGCCAGGTATACCGAGGGAACTCGCTGAGCACATTCTTAATATTGATCCGAAATTTAAACCGGTCAAGCAGTATTTGCGCCGCTTCAATGAGGAGAGGCGCAAGGCTATAGGTGAAGAAGTGGCTAGGCTCTTAGCCGTAGGTTTCATAGTTGAGGTGTTTCATCCGGAGTGGCTGGCTAACCCGGTGCTGGTACTCAAGAAAAGCGGGATGTGGAGGATGTGTGTTGATTACACAGACTTGAACAAGGCTTGTCCAACTGATCCTTTTGCTCTCCCCCGTATTGATCAGATTATTGACGCTACGGCAGGATGTGAGTGGCTAAGTTTTTTGGATGCATATTTAGGTTATCATCAGATCAAGATGATAGTTAAGGACCAGGAGAAGAGAGTTTTCATAACTCCTTTTGGAGCCTTCTGCTATGTATCCATGCCTTTTGGGCTCAAGAGTGCCCAAGCGACTTATCAACGTTGTGTGCAGAACTGCTTCAAAGGGCAGATTGGAAAAAATGTCCATGCTTATGTTGATGACATTGTGGTGAAATCCAGGAAGGAGGAGACAATGATAGGGGATTTAAAAGAAATCTTTGACAACCTCCGAATTTACAAGATGATGCTTAATCCGGAGAAGTGTGTTTTCGGTGTTCCAGCAGGCAAACTCCTTGGGTTCTTAGTGTCAAACAGCGGGATTAAAGCTAATCCGGAGAAGATCAAGGCGATCACATCCTTGGCTAAACCGGCTTGTATCAATGATGTCCAGCGCGGGGCAGGCCATATTGCAGCATTGTGCCGGTTCATCAGCTGTTTGGGAGAGAAGGCGATCCCGCTTTATCAGATGATGAAAAATACAGATCGGTTTGTATGGAGCGATGCTGCAAACGCTGCGTTCGAGGATTTAAAGCGGCAATTAGCAGAACCGCCAGTTCTTGCTGCCCCTGTTGACAAAGAGCCGTTGTTGTTATACGTGGCTGCCAATGCCCGTGCAGTTAGCGTGGCCATTGTGGTGGAACGCAAGGAAGCAGGCAAGGAATATTCGGTTCAGCGCCCGGTTTACTACATCTGTGAGGTCCTTATTGAGTCAAAGCAAAGATATCCACACTGGTAGAAGTCAGTATATGGTGTATTCATGGAAAACCGGAAGCTGAAGCACTATTTCCAGGGCCACCCAATCACTGTTGTCAGCTCAGCTCCGTTGGGGGATATAATCCAGAACAGAGAAGCCACTGGCAGAGTGGCGAAGTGGGCCATTGAGCTTAGGCCACACGGATTAAAATATGTACCCCGTACTGCTATAAAATCCCAAGCACTGGTGGATTTCATCAATGATTGGACAGAGTTGCAAGCACCTGAGGAGAAGCCGGATCATACATACTGGACTATTCACTTTGACGGTTCAAGGCAATTGGAGGGCTCGGGGGCTGGAGTCATGTTAACTTCCCCACGAGGTGACAAGTTCTGTTATGTCCTTCGATTAATGTTCCCTTGCACTAACAATGCTGCTGAGTATGAAGCTCTCCTTCACGGTTTACGGATGGCCAAGGATATGAACTTGAGCCGGGTAGAGTGCTTTGGTGACTCAGATCTAGTGGCACAACAGGTATCTGGTAAGTGGGACTCTAAAGATCCACTCATGGCGGCTTATCGGCGAGAAGTTGAAGCAGTCGCAGGATACTTCAAAGGATATCAGGTGGACCACATAGGCCGGCGGATGAATGAAGCGGCCGATGCATTAAGCCGGCTGTGCTCTCAGCATAAACCGGTTCCACCTAATACCTTCTTAGATGAACTGTATAGTCCATCAGTACAGATACCTTCAGAGGAGGATTTAGATGTTCCTGATCCGGAAGCACAGCTAGTTGCAGCTCTTCACGTTATTCCGGATTGGACACTCCCTTACTTGGCGTACCTGGGCCGAGGTGAGTTGCCAGAGGACGAAGTTGAGGCCCGACAGAAAATCCGGCGGTCGAAGTCTATGACTATCGACAATGGAGAACTTCATCACCGCAGCGTTTCTGGGCGTTTCAGCGGTGTGTATCATCAGAGGAAGGCTGTGATATTCTTCGAGAGATTTACGAAGGAGATTGTGGTCATCACGCCGGTTCAAAGTCATTGGTAGCTAAAGCTTTTCGTCATGGGTTCTACTGGTTAACGGCTCACGCCGATGCAGAGGACTTGGTCAGAAAATGTGATGCTTACCAGAAATTTTCACGGCGTGCTCATGTTCCGGCACAGCAGCTACGGATGATTCCAATTACTTGGCCGTTTGCGACTTGGGGGCTTGATATGGTTGGACCCTTTAAAAGATCCCAAGATCATAAAACCCACCTGTTAGTAGCAGTGGACAAGTTCACAAAGTGGGTTGAGGCAGAGCCTGTCAGTAAGTGTGATGCGGCAACAACGGTTAAGTTCATCAAAAAGGTAATTTTCCGGTTTGGCTTTCCACACAACATTATTACTGATAATGGCACCAACCTATCTAAAGGAGAGATGGAAGAGTTCTGTCAAAGAGAACATATTCGCCTTGATGTGTCATCAGTAGCTCACCCTCAGTCCAGTGGCCAAGCTGAGAGGGCCAACCAAGAGATCTTGAGAGGCATCAAGCCCCGGCTTATGGTTCCTTTACAAAGAACATCGGGTTGCTGGGTAGAGGAGTTACCTTCTATCCTCTGGAGCATCAACACTACACCTAACAGGTCTACAGGATATACGCCTTTCTTCATGGGGTATGGTGCTGATGCGGTCCTCCCTAGTGACATCCGGCACGATTCACCACGGGTGGCAGCTTACGTTGAAGCGGATAATGAGCAAGCAAGACAAGACAGCTTGGACCGGCTGGATGAGGAATGGGACAGGGCAACAGCGCGATCGGCGATTTATCAACAAGATCTGCACCGGTACCACAGCCGCCGGGTTAAGACCAGAACGTTCCAGGAGGGAGATATGGTGCTCCGGCTCATCCAAGACCAGACAGATATGCACAAGCTATCGCCACCTTGGGAATGGCCCTTTGTGGTCAGCCAAAATCTGCACAACGGATCATACTACCTTGTCGACGTTCGAGAACATAAGGACTCACGTACGGCAGAGGAGGAGACGAAGCGGCCGTGGAACATCGTTCTTCTGCGACCTTACTACACTTGAGACATTGGCACCGCTTTATGTACCATGTATATATTATGATTAATAAATAAACCGGCACCCCCGGTAAACCGGGGAACCAGCCATCTTCTTCGCAAAAAGAATATCACATGGGGGCTTCGGAAGAAGCTCACCATGGCCTCTTAAACCAGCGCCCCTGATAGCATCAGGGAATCAGCCGTGTATTTCCTACACAAGAGTATCACATGGGAGTTTTCTACGGAAGCTCACCATGGCCTCTTAAACCGGCGCCCCT
>LR738715.1:258505902-258533638 GCA_902687465.1 Secale cereale | reverse complement strand
GAAAGCTCACCATGGCCTCCTAAACTGGCGCCCTTGATGCATCAAGGAATCAGCCATTGACGATTATTGAGTTGATCACCTAAATACAAGATCCTTTAGAGGTTTTGAAACATTGGGTGGCTTGTCATCGATAAAAAACCTTGAATTTGGAACCTGACAGCTCGTAAAAAGCCTCGACTACATGGTCTTATTTGCCCAAAAAACCTTATTTCTATGATTTCACAAATCTTGGTCGTCATGATCATTGGTTTTTTAACCAAGTCCATGGACGCGAGACTGGACAGCTACAAAGTTGACCACACATCTACAAAGTTAAAAGTCTGGGTCATGAACACCAGCGAGGTTTAAACCGGTGTTCATCATAACCCGGATCGGTGATCAGGCTAAGCGAAACAAGAGAACCAAGAGCCTCATCAGCGCCTACGCTTTTACTTATTTATACCGGATTAAGGTCTACAAGCACACTTAATCAAAGGTATGATATAGGTTTGTGATCAAAAGCTATTCCTTCGATATATATATCAGAACAGTATAATCCGTCCGGTGGTAAACCGCCAGGACAACTTTTAGCTTTGTTCATACAGGCACAGATGATATAAGCGGATCATGCATCGCAAATAAGAGATTAAATTCGGAGATCCCAATCCAAATAATACCATAACAGTGGGACAAAGGCAGTATTTCAACTATCCTATTACAAGGCACTCGCAGGCCTGAATGGATCAAAGTTTTTGCAAAGTACTCGGCAATTTAAAGCTAAAATCAGCCGGATTATGACTCCTCTTCAAACTGCGAAGGCTGAGGATCATCTTGTTCCGGATCTTCATCGACTTCAGCCAATGGCTGGAAACCAGGAGCGCACCAATCAATCTCGGAGAGGGCATGGAAATATACTTCTTCATTGATAAGATCTGAAGGGTCAATATCTAGAGCGAAAGTGTGGTTACGAACTGGTGGGATCAGATTTTCATTGTGGTAAACCGGCCGCTCCACCCGCGAATTTTCTAAATCATAAGCCGGATGATACCTTGTCAAATCCGCCTCATCAGCAAGTTTACTGGCAAGCGGGCGCATGTCCTTAGTCAAAGCACGAAGATCTTCGGCAGAGAAGACTGACCCGTCCTCTTTGTTGCTGGGATAGCCGTTCATGGCTTTAGCCGGGTCAAAATCAGAGACCCATGCTTTGGCCCGGGTCAATGCCATAAGAGAGCCAGCTCGGGCAGCAGATTTCTTTACCTCAATCAAACGCACGGGTAGGACGGATAGCTTTTCCAAGGTGGCTTGGATGGTGGTCGGAGGCGTTTGTTGTGTGACATGGCACTCATAGCCCTTTGAGCGCCGGAGTAGAGCTGCTCCACTAGGGTATAAGCTGCCTTGAGCTTCTTCCGGACGTCATCTCCAAGATGAGTTATGCGCCTCCCTATATACATTTGGCAAGTTAAACCGGAGCGAAACAAAAGATTGCAAGGATGTAAAACATACAAGGACAGGGACTTACCGAAGATAGCAGAAGTCATGTGCTCTATTTGTTGCTTCAACACGGATAGCTCCTGCGTAACCGGATTAAGAGCAGCTTCGGCGTCCTTTGCTCTTTTTTCAAGAGCGTTCCTTTGCACCTCCCATGTGGACTGCTCCGCTTCAAAATCTTTCTTCAATTTTTCCATATTAGTCAAAGTAAGGACAAGTTCGTCCTTAGCTTTGGCTGAAGCAGTCTCATGAAACGCCAAGCTATTCCGGAGCTCAGTTGCCTCCTAAGCCCTCCGGGTCAAGTCAGCCTACAAAGAAATCAAACGGATTAGAAAGGCAGATCAGTCAAAGTCTCAAGCACATAACAAGTTATGCACTTGACACTTGGGGGCTAATGTACAATTGAAGTAAAGGAAGCAAATTTTTTAGACAAGTCCCACGCACATAAAAAAGTTATGCCCTTGGCACTTGGGGGCTAATGTAAGTTCATTATCAGACATAATTGAAGTCCCGGTTCACCTACATGGAAGCTAAACCGACACTTGGGGGCTACTATGGCCTAAGGATAGGATTGCAAAGTGCAAAGCAGAGACATAAGCGAAAGGAAAGAAAGTCACCTCATATTTGTCCTTCATCATATTAACTAAGCCGACTTCATAATCACGGCTAGTAAAGAGCCGATTCAGATACCCGGAATGAAGTTCCTGGGCACTCAACTGAGCATAGCTAGATAAATCTGTGCTCCACTTACCTTTATCTTGTTGAAATTTCTCTTCCTTGGCAGTATGACTAGCCAAGGTGACAGGCTCCGTGGGAGTAGTGAAGCCTAGCCCGGTTATCTCAACATCTGCTGGTAAGGCAGCAGTTGGCTGGAGAGGGACAGCAGTGGGCGCCGGACTAACAGGAGCCGGGCTAGCCCGAGGAGGGCTAACTCGGACAGGGCTTGTCGGTTCAGCCGTGTTCTCCATGTCATCACTTCTCGGAGTAGCAACATCGTCACGATCCATACGAGTGGGATCATCAAGCTGAACTTCAAGGTTGTCTTCTGGAGGGATGGCCGCTTCAGGGTCCTCGGCCGGTTCAGCAGTAGTGGTGTCCACAGCCGGCTTATTTGCTTTCGCCTTTTTGCTTGGCTTTGGCATTCTGATAAAGGTCAAAGGAACAATGAGAATCACAAAGTTAAAAACTAGAAGATAAACCGGATCCTCTGAAAGAAGGACTTACCTAGGAACGGTTTTGAGGACTGGGACTTGCGTGGCAGTCGATTCGCCGGAAGAAGACAGAGGAGCCTCCTGATAGTTGGGATCAGACGGTTTAAGTCGTTTACGTATAAGGCCTGCTTTTGGATGAAGGAGAGTTGGAGTGAGTAAAACCTCGGAGCGGCGTGTGCGAGCTGGCATAAGGGGTATTCCGGACGATTCAACCACATGGCCGCTATGGCGCGTGGTCCGGCGAGCTTCATGCTGCTGTATCTTCAAAAGAAAGTTGGGATCCAATTGAGCATAAGGGTGAGAAAACGGATATTTCTGGGACACCCGGCAGATTTTGGGTGGCAACGGTTCTGAGTCAGAAGAGAGTGAAATTACCTCAACCCCATCCGCTTTACTTCCCTCCGCTAGGTCCTGTGGAAAGGCATTATTAACATAAATTCATACAAGGAGAGATCAAAAGACATAAGGGTTAATTGGCACCTCAGAGTCCGGATCATCCTCCTCAGGGTGTGAACCGGAAGCAGCAACACCCTTTTTCTTCTTGACAGCATAAGTTTTCTTGCGTGATTGTTTGGCCGGTTTATCTTGAGATTTCCTCTTCCCAAAAGGATCATTGGCCTGTACAAAGGCATAATAACAAATTGAAGACAGCTGACATATGAACGAGTTAGGGTGAAAAGAAAGGGTCAGAAGAGCTTTACCGATGGCGCTTTGTTGGTTAAGCAGAATGGAGCTAAACCGGTCCGGCTGCAATCTTCTAGAGGGATGTTCAGCATTTTCTTCGCAGACTCGGTAACTTCATTATCAGGAAGTATTATTTTGGTGTGGCGTTGGGGATCATCCGGTTTGCCGGTATATTTGCACATCAGACTTGAGCGCCAGCTTAGTGGGAGGATGCTCCAAGAAAGCCAGGAGCGAACGAAGTCAACGCCGGTTAAACCGTTCGCCACGAATGCCCTGAGCTTGGAAAGTTGAGGGGCGAATCGAGCCCGGTCTTGGGCGCTGAGACGCTGTGGCAAAGGATGGGTTGATGCCAGGCGATAGGCACGGTAACCCGACAGCGGATTCTCTCCTTCAGGTGAAGTGTCCCTACAATAGAACCATGTCTGGTTCCGGTCTTTAGGGTGGCTGTGAAGAGCAGCGTGGGGAAAACTCACATCCTTTCTTTTCTGGATACTGACAACACCCAGCTCCTGATGCAGCCCATCAGTAAACTCCGTCCGCCGGTTCAGATGAAAGAAATCCCGGAACAGATCCACTGATGGTTCTTCTTGAAGATACGCTTCTGAGAAAACTTGAAAGTTACAGATGTTCGACATAGAATTCGGGCCTACATCTTGTGGGTGGAGTTGAAAAGCGGCTAATGAAGGAAATATGCCCTAGAGGCAATAATAAAGATGTTATTTGTATTTCCTTACATCATGATAAATGTCTTTTGTTCATGCTAGAATTGTATTAACCGGAAACTTAGTACATGTGTGGATACATAGACGAAACAGTATGTCCCTAGTATGCCTCTACTAGACTAGCTCATTGATCAAAGATGGTTATGTTTCCTAGCCATAGACATGAGTTGTCATTTGATCAACGGGATCACATCATTAGGAGAATGATGTGATGGACAAGACCCATCCGTTAGCATAGCACTATGATCGTTTAGTTTAACTGCTATTGCTTTCTTCATGACTTATACATGTTCCTATGACTATGAGATTATGCAACTCCCGAATACCGTAGGAACACCTTGTGTGCTATCAAACGTCACAACGTAACTGGGTGATCATAAAGATGCTCTACAGGTGTCTCCGAAAGTATTCGTGGTGTTGGCATAGATCAAGATTAGGATTTGTCACTCCGAGTGTCGGAGAGGTATCTCTGGGCCCTCTCGGTAACACACATCATAATAAGCCTTGCAAGCAAAAGACTAATGAGTTAGTCACGAGATTATGTGTAACGGAACGAGTAAAGAGACTTGCCGGTAAACGAGATTGAACTAGGTATAAAGATACCGACGATCGAATCTCGGACAAGTAACATACCGTTTGACAAAAGGAACAACGTATGTTGTTATGCGGTTCTGACCGATAAAAGATCTTCGCAGAATATGTAGGAGCCAATATGAACATCCAGGTTCCGCTATTGGTTATTGACCGGAGATGAGTCTCGGTCATGTCTACATAGTTCTCGAACCCGTAGGGTCCGCACGCTTAACGTTTGATGACGATCGGTATTATGAGTTTTTGAGTATTTATGTACCGAAGGTAGTTCGGAGTCCCGGATGAGATCATGGACATGACGAGGAGTCTCGGAATGTCCGAGACATAAAGATTGATATATTGGACGGCTATATTCGGACACCGGAAGTATACCGGAAAAGTTTCGGATTTATCGGGAATGCCGGAGGGGGTTACCGGAACCCCCTACGAGAGGGGATGGTCCATAGTGGGCCTAAAGGGAAAGAGAGAGGCAGCCCATAGGGCTGGCCGGCGCCCCCACCTAGCATTCCTAGTTGGATTAGGATTGGGGGGCGCCACCTCTCCTATTCCTTTCCCCCTTCTTCCTTTTCGGTGAATCCTACTAGGAATAGGATTGCAATCCTATTCCTAGTAGGACTCCCCCTCTAGCCGCACCAGGAAGGGCCGGCCGGCCTCCCCCCCTGCTCCTTTATATACGGGGGCAGGGGGGCACCCAAAGACACACAAGTTGAATTGTTTTAGCCGTGTGCGGTGCCCCCCTCCACAGAATCACACCTCGGTCATACCGTCGCGGAGCTTAGGCGAAGCCCTGCGCCGGTGAACACATCATATCCGTCACCACGCCGTCGTGCTGACGAAACTCTCCCGTGAAGCTCAACTGGATCAAGAGCTCGTGGGACGTCATCAAGCTGAACGTGTGCTGAACGCGGAGGTGCCGTACGTTCGGTGCTTGATCGGTTGGATCGCGAAGAAGTTCGACAACATCAACCGCGTCACTTGACGCTTCCGCTCCCGGTCTACGAGGGTACGTAGACACACTCTTCCCTCTCGTTGCTATGCATCTGGTAGATAGATCTTGCGTGATCGTAGGAAAATTTTGAAATACTATGTTCCCAACAGTGGCATCATGAGCCAGGTCTATGCGTAGATGATATGCACGAGTAGAACACAATGAGATTGTGGACGATACTAGTCATACTGCTTACCAGCATGTCATACTTTGCTTCGGCGGTATTGTGAGATGAAGCGGCCTGGACCGACATTACGCGTACGCTTACGCGAGACTGGTTTCACCGTTACGAGCACTCGTTGCTTAAAGGTGACTGGCGGGTGTCTGTCTCTCTCACTTTAGCTGAATCAAGTGTGGCTACGCCCGGTCCTTTTGAAGGTTAAAACAGCACATACTTGACGAAACATCGTTGTGGTTTTGTATGCGTAGGTAAGAACGGTTCTTGCTAAGCCCGTAGCAGCCACGTAAAACTTGCAACAAACAAAGTAGAGGACGTCTAACTTGTTTTTGCAGGGCATGTTGTGATGTGATATGGTCAAGACATGAGTTATACGATTTTGTATGAGATGATCATGTTTTGTAAAGTTATCGGCAACTGGCAGGAGCCATATGGTTGTCGCTTTATTGTATGAAATGCAATCGCCATGTAATTGCTTTACTTTATCACTAAGCGGTAGCGATAGTCGTAGAAGCAATAGTTGGCGAGACGACAACGATGCTACGATGGAGATCAAGGTGTCAAGCCGGTGACGAAGGTGATCATGACGGTGCTTTGGAGATGGAGATCAAAAGCACAAGATGATGATGGCCATATCATGTCACATATTTTGATTGCATGTGATGTTTATCTTATTATGCTTCTTATTTTGCTTAGAACGACGGTAGCATTATAAGATGATCCCTTACTAAATTTCAAGGTATAAGTGTTCTCCCTGAGTATGCACCGTTGCGAAAGTTCGTCGTGCCGAGACACCACGTGATGATCGGGTGTGATAAGCTCTACGTTCAAATACAACGGGTGTAAGCCAGTTTTGCACACGCAGAATACTCGGGTTAAACTTGACGAGCCTAGCATATACAGATATGGCCTCGGAACACTGGAGACCGAAAGGTCGAGCGTGAATCATATAGTAGATATGATCAACATAAGATGTTAACCATTGAAAACTACTCCATCTCACGTGATGATCGGACATGGTTTAGTTGATTTGGATCACGTGATCATTTAGATGACCAGAGGGATGTCTATCTAAGTGGGAGTTCTTTAAATTAATATGATTAAATTGAACTTTAATTTATCATGAACTTAGTCCTGATAGTTTTGCATATCTATGTCGTTGTAGATCAATGGCCCGTGCTACCGTTCCTTTGAATTTTAATGCATTCCTAGAGAAAGCTAAGTTGAAAGATGATGGTAGCAATTACACGGACTGGGTCCGTAACCTGAGGATTATCCTCATTGCTGCACAGAAGAATTATGTCCTTGAAGCACCGCTAGGTGACAAGCCCCCTTCCGCTGATGCAGACGCTTTGAACGTCTGGCGGTCGCGGTCTGATGACTACACGATAGTTCAGTGTGCCATGCTTTACGGCTTAGAACCGGGACTTCAACGACGTTTTGAACGTCATGGAGCATATGAAATGTTCCAGGAGTTGAAGTTAATATTTCAAGCAAATGCCCGAATTGAGAAATATGAGATTTCCAATAAGTTCTACAGCTGCAAAATGGAGGAGAATAGTTCTATCAGTGAACACTTGCTCAGAATGTCTGGGTACTACAATCATATGACTCAACTTGGTTGCAAAGTTGACGAGGATAGTGTTATTGATAAGGTTCTTCAATCACTGCCACCAAGCTATAAAGGCTTCGTGATGAACTATAACATGCAAGGGATGCAAAAGACAATTCCCGAGCTCTTCGCTATGCTCAAAGCTGCGGAGGTAGAAATCAAAAAGGAGCATCAAGTGTTGATGGTTAACAAGACCACTAGTTTCAAGAAAAAGGGCAAGGGAAAGAAAGGGAACTTCAAAAAAAAAGAATAGCAAGTCAGTTGCTACTTCAACGAAGAAACCCAAATCTGGAGCCAAGCCTGAAACTGAGTGCTTCTACTGCAAGGGGACTGGACACTGGAAGCGGAACTGCCCCAAGTATTTGGCGGATAAGAAGGATGGCAAGATGAACAAAGGTATATGTGATATACATGTTATTGATGTGTACCTTACTAATGCTCGTAGTAGTACCTGGGTATTTGATACCGGTTCGGTTGCTAATATTTGTAACTCGAAACAGGGACTACGGATTAAACGAAGATTAGCTAAGGACGAGGTGACGATGCGCGTGGGAAACGGTTCCAAAGTCGATGTGATCGCCGTCGGCACGCTACCTCTACATCTACCTTCGGGATTAGTTTTAGACCTAAATAATTGTTATTTGGTGCCAGCGTTGAGCATGAACATTATATCTGGATCTTGTTTATTGTGAGACGGTTATTCATTTAAATCAGAGAATAATGGTTGTTCCATTTTGATGAATAATATCTTTTATGGTCATGCACCCTTAAAGAGTGGTCTATTCTTACTGGATCTTGATTGTAGTGATACACATATTCATAATATTGAAACCAAAAGATGCAAGGTTAATAATGATAGTGCAACTTATTTGTGGCACTGCCGTTTGGGTCATATTGGTGTAAAACGCATGAAGAAACTCCATAAAGATGGACTTTTGGAATCACTTGATTATGAATCACTTGGTGCTTGCGAACCATGCCTCATGGGCAAGATGACTAAAACTCCGTTCTCCGGAACTATGGAGCGAGCAACAGATTTGTTGGAAATCATACATACTGATGTATGTGGACCAATGAGCGTTGATGCTCGCGGCGGGTATCGTTATTTTCTGACCTTCACTGATGATTTGAGCAGATATGGGTATATCTACTTAATGAAGCACAAGTCTGAAACATTTGAAAAGTTCAAAGAATTTCAGAGTGAAGTAGAGAATCATCGTAACAAGAAAATAAAGTTCCTACGATCTGATCGTGGAGGAGAATATTTGAGTTACGAGTTTGGTCTTCATTTGAAACAATGTGGAATAGTTTCACAACTCACGCCACCTGGAACACCACAACGTAATGGTGTGTCCGAACGTCGTAACCGTACTTTATTGGATATGGTGCGATCTATGATGTCTCTTACCGATTTACCACTATCGTTTTGGGGTTATGCTTTAAAGACAGTTGCATTCACGTTAAATAGGGCACCATCTAAATCCGTTGATACGACGCCTTATGAACTGTGGTTTGGCAAGAAACCAAAGTTGTCGTTTCTTAAAATTTGGGGCTGCGATGCTTATGTGAAAACACTTCAACCTGATAAGCTCGATCCCAAGTCGGAAAAATGTGTCTTCATAGGATACCCAAAAGAGACTGCTGGGTACACCTTCTATCACAGATCCGAAGGCAAAATATTCGTTGCTAAGAACGGATCCTTTCTAGAAAAAGAGTTTCTCTCGAAAGAAGTGAGTGGGAGGAAAGTAGAACTTGATGAGGTAATTGTACCTTCTCCCATATTGGAAAGTAGTACATCACAGGAAATTGTTCCAGTGATTCCTACACCAATTAGTGAGGAAGTTGATGATAATGATCATGAAACTTCGGATCAAGTTTCTGCTGAACGTCGTAGATCAACCAGAGTACGTTCCGCACCAGAGTGGTACGGCAACCCAGTTCTGGAAATCATGTTACTAGACCATGATGAACCTACGAACTATGAGGAAGCGATGATGAGCCCAGATTCCGCAAAATGGCTTGAAGCCATGAAATCTGAGATGGGATCCATGTATGAGAACAAAGTGTGGACTTTGGTTGACTTGCTCGATGATCGGCAGGCCATCAAAAATAAATGGATCTTCAAGAGGAAGACCGACGCACACGGTAATATTACTGTCTACAAAGCTCGACTTGTTGCGAAAGGTTTTCGACAAGTTCAAGGAGTTGACTACGATGAGACTTTCTCACCTGTAGCGATGCTTAAGTCTGTCCGAATCATGTTAGCAATTGCCGCATTTTATGATTATGAAATCTGGCAAATGGATGTCAAAACTGCATTCCTAAAATGATATCTCAAAGAAGAGTTGTATATGATGCAACCAGAAGGTTTTGTCGATCCAAAAGGTGCTAACAAAGTATGCAAACTCCAGCGATCCATCTATGGACTGGTGCAAGCATCTCGGAGTTGGAATATACACTTTGATGAGGTGATCAAAGCATATGGTTTTATACAGACTTTTGGAGAAGCCTGTATTTACAAGAAAGTGAGTGGGAGCTCTGTAGCATTTCTAATACTATATGTAGATGACATATTGTTAATTGGAAATGATATAGAATTTCTGGATAGCATAAAAGGATACTTGAATAAAGTTTTTCAATGAAAGACCTCGGAGAAGCTGCTTACATATTAGGCATCAAGATCTATAGAGATAGATCAAGACGCTTAATTGGACTTTCACAAAGCACATACCTTGATAAGATTTTGAAAAGGTTCAAAATGGATCAGTCAAAGAAAGGATTCTTGCCTGTTTTACAAGGTATGAAGTTGAGTAAGACTCAATGCCCGACCACTGCAGAAGATAGAGATAAAATGAAAGTCATTCCCTATGCCTCAGCCATAGGATCTATCATGTATGCAATGCTGTGTACCAGACCTGATGTGTGCCTTGCTATAAGTCTAGCAGGGAGGTACCAAAGTAATCCAGGAGTGGATCACTGGACAGCGGTCAAAAACATCCTTAAATATCTGAAAAGAACAAAGGATATGTTTCTCGTATATGTAGGTGACAAAGAGCTCGTCGTAAACGGTTACGTCGATTCTAGCTTTGACACTGATCCGGATGACTCAAAGTCACAAACCGGATATGTATTTTTATTGAACGGTGGAGCTGTCAGCTGGTGCAGTTCCAAGCAGAGCGTCGTGGCGGGATCTACGTGTGAAGCGGAATACATAGCTGCTTCGGAAGCAGCAAATGAAGGAGTCTGGATGAAGGAGTTCATATCCGATCTAGGTGTAGTACCTAGTGCATCGGGTCCAATGAAAATCTTTTGTGACAACACTGGAGCCATAGCCTTGGCGAAGGAATCCAGGTTTCACAAGAGAACAAAGCACATCAAAAGACGCTTCAATTCCATCCGCGATCTAGTCAAGGAGGGAGACATAGAGATTTGCAAAATACATACGGATCTGAATGTTGCAGACCCGTTGACTAAGCCTCTTCCACGGGCAAAACATGATCAGCACCAAGACTCCATGGGTGTGAGGATCATCACTTTGTAATCTAGATTATTGACTCTAGTTCAAGTGGGAGACTGAAGGAAATATGCCCTAGAGGCAATAATAAAGATGTTATTTGTATTTCCTTATATCATGATAAATGTCTTTTATTCATGCTAGAATTGTATTAACCGGAAACTTTGTACATGTGTGAATACATAGACAAAACAGTATGTCCCTAGTATGCCTCTACTAGACTAGCTCATTGATCAAAGATGGTTATGTTTCCTAGCCATAGACATGAGTTGTCATTTGATCAACGGGATCACATCATTAGGAGAAT
The DNA here is from genome assembly GCA_902687465.1 of Secale cereale. Lineage (NCBI taxonomy): Eukaryota > Viridiplantae > Streptophyta > Magnoliopsida > Poales > Poaceae > Secale > Secale cereale. Next base: position 258,522,364 of record LR738715.1, on the reverse strand, counting down.
GATGTGATGGACAAGACCCATCCGTTAGCATAGCACTATGATCGTTTAGTTTAACTGCTATTGCTTTCTTCATGACTTATACATGTTCCTATGACTATGAGATTATGCAACTCCCGAATACCGTAGGAACACCTTGTGTGCTATCAAACGTCACAACGTAACTGGGTGATCATAAAAGATGCTCTACAGGTGTCTCCGAAAGTATTCGTGGTGTTGGCATAGATCAAGATTAGGATTTGTCACTCCGAGTGTCAGAGAGGTATCTCTGGGCCCTCTCGGTAACACACATCATAATAAGCCTTGCAAGCAAAAGACTAATGAGTTAGTCACGAGATGATGTGTTACGGAACGAGTAAAGAGACTTGCCGGTAAACGAGATTGAACTAGGTATAAAGATACCGACGATCGAATCTCGGGCAAGTAACATACTGTTTGACAAAAGGAACATCGTATGTTGTTATGCGGTTCTGACCGATAAAAGATCTTCGTAGAATATGTAGGAGCCAATATGAACATCCAGGTTCCGCTATTGGTTAATGACCGGAGATGAGTCTCGGTCATGTCTACATAGTTCTCGAACCCGTAGGGTCCGCACGCTTAACGTTTGATGACGATCGGTATTATGAGTTTTTGAGTATTGATGTACCGAAGGTAGTTCGGAGTCCCGGATGAGATCACGGACATGACGAGGAGTCTCGGAATGTCCGAGACATAAAGATTGATATATTGGACGGCTATATTCGGACACCGGAAGTATACCGGAAAAGTTTCGGATTTATCGGGAATGCCGGAGGGGGTTACCGGAACCCCCTACGAGAGGGGATGGTCCATAGTGGGCCTAAAGGGAAAGAGAGAGGCAGCCCATAGGGCTGGCCGGCGCCCCCACCTAGCATTCCTAGTTGGACTAAGATTGGGGGGGCGCCACCTCTCCTATTCCTTTCCCCCTTCTTCCTTTTCGGTGAATCCTACTAGGAATAGGATTGCAATCCTATTCCTAGTAGGACTCCCCCTCTAGCCGCACCAGGAAGGGCCGGCCGGCCTCCCTCCCCTGCTCCTTTATATACGGGGGCAGGGGGGCACCCAAAGACACACAAGTTGAATTGTTTTAGCCGTGTGCGGTGCCCCCCTCCACAGAATCACACCTCGGTCATACCGTCGCGGAGCTTAGGCGAAGCCCTGCGCCGGTGAACACATCATATCCGTCACCACGCCGTCGTGCTGACGAAACTCTCCCGTGAAGCTCAACTGGATCAAGAGCTCATGGGACGTCATCAAGCTGAACGTGTGCTGAACGCGGAGGTGTCGTACGTTCGGTGCTTGATCGGTTGGATCGCGAAGAAGTTCGACAACATCAACCGCGTCACTTGACGCTTCCGCTCCCGATCTACGAGGGTACGTAGACACACTCTTCCCTCTCGTTGCTATGCATCTGGTAGATAGATCTTGCGTGATCGTAGGAAAATTTTGAAATACTACGTTCCCAACAGCTAACACATCCCGGAAGAATTTTGAACCGGGAGGACTGAAACCCCGGGCCAGATGATCATAAAAAACTATAATTTCTCCCTTCTTAGGCTCTGGAGGACATTCCTTTTCAGGGGCCCGCCAGTGCAGAACTTCCTTAGGGCCCAGAATGCCAATTGAGGCTGCTTCAACTAAATCATTTTCTGTGATCCGGGAAGGAACCCAATTGTAAGCGACAAATTGCTTGGCCATCGTTTTTGGTGAGGACGTGCTGAAAAATACAGTGCAAGACCCGGTTTACCAACTGCTAAATATAAGCCGGTGCATTTTATGAAGTTATGGACCTAATTGTCGGTTTAAACAAGGGACTAATGGTATTACTAATCCGGAAGCAGATATGAGTAAGTCAGCTACCGGTTCACGATGATAGGAAAAGAAGAAGCTAAACCGTCAATTATGGGATACAGGCTTACATCTAAACCGTCAAGGAAAGCATATGAAGCGCAAGTTATGGCTAAACCGGTGAGATAAGTTGCAGACCTAAAGTGTGAAAAACAGTTTCCACATGAAGCTGAGGTAAATATGGATCTAAGGCGCTAGAAAAAGACGGAATAATACAAGTTATATTCAGGGAAGGCCGCGGAGGTTCTCTACAGATTCAATCTAAACTAGCAAAGCTATGGACTAAGGATATATCGATGGAGCAGAAGTGCACGGACGAGGATCAAGCCTAAACAAGTTTAAATCTACAGCCAAGACTGACCTACGGAGATAAACTACAAGAAAACGAAGGCCTATGGCGAGCTACAGAAGAAACCCTGGAATAAGATCTACGGGGAAGAAGATGGAGTACCTAAGGAAACAGAGGACGGCGGCGAAGTTTTCTGGAAAAGTTCAGGTTGATGCAGCGGCCGGGCTCGAGGACGACGGCGAGTTTGAAGAGCGGCGGCGGAGCTTCGAGCGTTGGAGACGGGGGAAGAAGAAAGCAGAAGGGGAAAAGAGATGGGCCGCGGCGGTATTTATAGGCCGAAGAGATAAAAACGGTAAGCGCGGGAATCGGGGAGGCCAGAAATCGGATAAAGATTGAGCTGTCACCTCGATCTTCGGTGCGGCAATAAAGAAAGGTAACAAACAGATGCAGGCGTTAAATGTGAAGATGACGTCATGACGGATTGACGCGATTCCAGGAGATGACGTCATGGCCGGTTTATGAAGCAAATAAATCGCAGAAAGGAAATTTGTACAAGACTTGGAAGACTGACATGAACAAGTTCAAATCAATCTGGGGCCTAATGTCAGGGATATTACTAGTAGGTATAAACCGGCCAGGAGGGTCCGGATTACACTGACAAGGTTGTATTATTACAAGCCCAGTAGAATATGTAACAAAGAGGACGTAGCCCATAGAGGTTTAGGGCCCATGTACAAGGCCCACGGTCTGTAAACTGTCGTATCATGTAACTTGGGATGTAAGATAGAAAGAGTAGAGACCGAGGCAGACACGTTTATGAGCCGGCCTCGGGACTCTGTAAACCGGACCGGGCGTCGCCTCTTATATAAAGGGACGACCCGGCGACGGTTCAAGGACAAGAAACAACAGCTCGAGACACAGGCAAGCGGATTCGGTCCCTGGTCATTGACGCCCAAGCAATACCACACCAAACTAGACATAGGCTTTTACCTTCATCGAAGGGGCCGAACTAGTATAAACTCCCTGCGTCCTTCGTCCGCTTTAACCCCTTCAAGCTAACCCGTACGATGGCCTCACACCTAAGTCCGCTAAACCGGACATCTGCCATGCTAATTCCATGACACAGAGGCTGGCAGGCCAGCCCGGCGGGGCTGAGCCTTGGGGCGGCGCCAAGGCAGCTGGGCCGGCGGGGCCTCGGCCCACACGCAGTGCGAGCGAGGGGGGTCCAGGCACGGGGTCGCCGTCCTCCGAAAGCTAGGACGAGGCCGGCGGTGCTAGGCCTAACGGCGGCTGCGGCTCGCGCCGAATCCGGCGGCGATGGCCGCGGGGGTAAGCCGGAATGAGACAGGGATGGCGGGGCTTTCTGGATCCGGGAAGGGATTTCGCCAGGGACGACGGGGGAACTCTGGCAGTGGCGGATGACTCGAGGCCGCCTCGGGAGTAGCAGCGGCTCTGGCGGGATGGCTTCGGGCAGCGCAAACTGGTCGTGGGGTGCGGCACGCGGAGGTCAACGGCGGCGGTGCGAGGCTCCGGCGACCGGCGCTTGGCAGCGGCGAGCTAGGCACAGGCATAGAAGAGCTCGGGTCGAGGGGCTTCTCCCCTCAATCCAGATCGGGCGTGAGGAGCGGGGCGGCTCGAGCGACCACGTGGGCCTGGGCGGGCCGCGACGGTGGGGCAGCGCGGGTAGATAGGTTGCGCGCGGGGAAAGGGCGAGGAGACTGTAGATGGTGGCGGTGGAGGGTTTTGGTGGCGACAAGTGGGAGGCAGGGGTGGAGGGGCACGAAATTTTAGGAGGAAGGTGGAAGAAGGCCATTTCTGGCAGGGGAGGGTGTTTATATAGGGTAGGGCTAGGTTTAGGGGGGGTTTGGGGGCTTTTGGAGCCCTCCGATCGCGATCCAACGGCACCGGAGAGGAGGGGTTCTAGGTAGCCCTAGGTCGGCTGTGTGGAGAGGCCTCGAGCTATGGGGGAGAAGAGAGAGAGAGGCCCGCGGGGGTTTTCGGAGACCAAAAACGTCCGGCGTTTTATCTGGCGATAGTGCCGCTATAGTTTAACGGTTGGACTATCAAACGAACTCCGAATGCGATGAAATTTGATAGGCGGTCTACGTACACTATAATAAGACAACATGCCAAGTTTCATCCCATTCCGAGAACATTTTCCGGCCACTTATAAAATAAATATTCGGAGGTTCCGCGGGCACGTGCGAGTGTGTCTGGGCTACGAACGGACAACGAAGAGGATGGGTGAACTCGGACGGATGCAAGTTTTGAAAACTTGCAGATGCAATGCACATGATGACATGACAAGATGCAACACGCAAGCAAATGATATGACAACGACGTGAATAATTGGAAGACACATGGCGCATCGGACTCGGGGCGTCACACTAGAACAGACAAGTTGACAATTGTTTTTGCCGTGTGCGGTGCCCCCTCCACAGATTCCACCTCAGGTCATATTGTCATAGTGCTGAGGCAAAGCCCTGCACGGACCACATCATCAACACCGTCACCACGCCATCATGCTGACGGAACTCTCCCTCATCCTCAACTGGATCAAGATCTCAAGGGATGTCATCAAGCTGACCGTGTGCTGAACACAGAGGTGCCGTACGTTCGGTATTTGGATCGGTTGGATCGCGAAGACGTTCGACTACATCAACCGCATTACTAAACGCTTTCGCTTTCGGTCTACGGGGGTACGTGGACACACTCTCCCCGCCCGTTACTATGCTTATCCTAGATAGATCTTGCGTGATCATAGGATTTTTTTTTGAAATACTACATTCCCCAACAGTCCTCGCCTTCTTGATTCAGCAAGAGGGGCGAAGTAGTATATGAGTTCCAGCAACACGACAGCGTGGTGACGGTGGTGGTGAAGAACAATCTCTGCAGGGCTTCACCAAGCACAACGGAAACTATGACGGAGGATAAACTCGAGTGATGGGGTTGCCAGCAAAGTGACAAATCCCAATCTCAATCTATGCCAACTCAACAGACACCTTCAGAGATACCTGTAGAGCACCTTTATGATCACCTAGTTGCATTGTAATGTTTGATGGCACACAAGGCATTCCTTCGGAGTCCTAGAGTTGCATGATCTCGTGGTTGAAGAAACATGTATTTGACATTGAGAAAGTAGTAGCAATAAACTGAACGATCATATGCTATGCTTTCTCCTAATGATGTGATCCCGTTATCAATAACAACTCATGTCTGTGGTTAGGAAACCTTAACCATCTTTGATCAACGAGCTAGTCTGGTAGAGGCTGAGTAGGGACATGGTATTTGTTTATGTATTCACACATGTATTTAAGTTTCTGGTCAATACAATTTTGGCATGAATAATAAACCTTTATCATGAATAAGGTAATATAATAATAATAACTTTATTATTCCCTCTAGGGCATATTTCCACCTGTCTCGCACTTGCACTAGGGTCAATAATCTAGTTCGCATCGCCATGTGATTAACACCCATAGTTCACATCACCATGTGACTAAGACCCAAAGAGTTTACTAGAGTCAATAATCTAGTTCGCATTGCCATGTGATTAAAACCCAAAGAGTTCTAAGGTGTGATCATGTTTTGCTTGTGAAAGAGGTTTTAATCAACGGGCCTGCAACATTTAGATTCATGTGTACTTTGCAAATATCTATGTCTACAATGTTCTGCATGGAGATACTCTAGCTAATTGCTCCCATGTTCAATACATATCCAGATTGAGACTCAGAGTCATCCGGATCAGTGTCAAAGCTTGCATCAACGTAATCCTTTACATCGAACTCTTTATCACCTCCATAACTGAGACACATTTCCTTAGTCCTCTTTAGGTACCTAAGGATAACTTTGACCGTTGTCCAGTGATCCACCCTGGATTACTTTGGTACCTGCCTGCCAAACATATGGTAAGGCACACATCTGGTCTGGTACACAACATGGCATACTTTATAGAACATATGGCTGAGGCATTGGGAATGACTTTCATTCTCTCTCTATCTTCTGCCGTGGTCGGGCTTTCAGTCTTACTCAATTTCACACCTTGCAAAAACAGGCAAGAACCCCTTCTTCGACTGATCCATTTTAAACTTCTTCAAAATCTTATCAAGGTATGTGCTTTGTGAAAGTCCTATTAAGCGTCTCGATCTATCCGTATAGATCTTGATGCCCAATATATAAGCAACTTCACCGAGGTCTTTCATTGGAAAATTCCTATTCAAGTATCCTTTTATGCTATCCAAAAATTCTATATCATTTCCAGTCAGCAATATGTCATCCACATATAATATTAGAAATGCTACAGAGCTCCCACTCACTTTTATGTAAATACACACTTCACCATAAGTCTGTATAAAACCAAATGCTTTGATCACCTCATCAAAGCGTTTATTCCAACTTCGAGATGCTTGCACCAGTCCATAGATGGATCGCTGGAGCTTGCACACTTTCTTATCACCTTTAGGATCGACAAAACCTTCTAGTTGCATCATATACAACTCTTCCTTAAAAACCCATTAAGGAATGCAGTTTTGACGTCCATTTGTGAGATTTCATAATCATAAAATGCAACAATTGCTAACATGATTCTGATAGACTTAAGAATTGCTACGGGTGAGAAAGTCTCATCATAGTCAACCCCTTGAACTTGTAGAAAACCTTTTGTAACAAGTTGAGCTTTGTAGACAGTGATATTACCGTCAGCGCTCGTCTTCCTCTTAAAGATCCATTTATTCTCAATGGCTTGCCAGTCATTGAGCAAGTCCACCAAAGTCCACACTTTGTTCTCATACATGGATCCTATCTCAGATTTCATGGCCTCAAGCCATTTTTTAGAATCTAGGCTCATCATAGCTTCTTCATAGTTCGTAGGTTAGCCATTGTCTAACAACATGACTTCCAGGACAGGATTACTGTACCACTCTAGTGCGGAACGTGTTCTGGTCGACCTACGAGGTCCAATAGTAACTTGATCTGAAGTGCTATGATCATCATAATTTGCTTCCTCTCTGGTTGGTGTAGGCATCAAGGGAACGGTTTTCTCTGATGTACTACTTTCCAAATCGAGAGAAGGTACAACTACCTCATCAAGTTCTACTTTCCTCCCACTACCTCCTTTCAAGAAAAAAACTCGTTTTCTAGAAAGGACCCATTCTTAGAAATAAAGATTGTTAGAGTTGTGTCGAATATTGTGTACAAGGTAGGTTACAGTTGGACTCTGAGTAGTATTGTGTTTAGATAGGATATGGAGTCGTGCCCTAGTAGGACACTAGTATCCTAGGCCTCTCTTATATTGCGAGATAAACACACGATGTAACCTATGCCAACATAATAGCACAGGCACGCAGGGGGAGCCGGCGGCGTGTGCCGGAGCCCGGGCGCCAGGGTGCGGTATTGTAGCGGTGTCATGGGGAGGAGCGCCCGTCGTCATGCCCCGGGGATGTAGCCATATCGGTGAACCTCGTTAACAAATCTCGGTGTCGTGCTTGTGTGATTGCTTGATCCTCAGTAGATCGACTACGCGCCTCAGGTTTATTTTAACAAGTGGTATCATGAGCAAGGTTTGCGGAGGCGGTAAATTGTTGATCTAGAGGAGCTGCGATGGAGGTCGGTAGTTGATCAATATGTGGCTGAGAGATCGAAAGTTGCGACCATGAATGATAGCGACTGGTTTGATCGAGATTGGCGACATGATCAAGCAATCTGCGTGGATTGGCAATAGACGAAGGGTAATCACAGAAGTTCGTAGCGGCGTCAGCGTGAAACTCGGCAAGATTTCGATCGGACTGAAGGCTCAAGCGGCGTGTACATGGGAGGTCTTCGTGAGTGACGGATTGATCGTGGCGACTATGGAACGTGCAGCTGCCGAGTTCTTGGCGAGATCGGATCGGTCGGTCGACCTGTTTTGGCGGCTGTGTAAATGTGTAGCGACGGCGGCAACAGCGTACCAAGCGGCGGAAGCGGCGCAGGCTGGGTCCAGGTAGGTGGATCAAGCTGCAACAGACTCGCGGGCAGCCAGAGCGCTCGGTCGTGCCCAGGCGGGGCTGCGGCAAGGCCGAAAGGCCCCAGGCGCGTGAGGGCCAGGGAGCGTACGTGTTGGGCTGTGGAAGCCGAAGGAAGCCTGATCGCAAGAGGATTTGTTGAGAAAAAAAGGAAGCTACGTAACAGATTGATGTTAACCATAGGAAGAAAGAGATAGGAAAGACCAATGGTTCTACAGCCTACAAGAGCACATGGTGGACTTTGGAGATTTTGTTTGATCTTCATGGCTAGGTGCAATGGGGTGGCTTACATGTCAGAGTTTGGCTTTATTTCTTTGTGCACGGGTTGTGTACGGGGATGGTGGCGTGAGGGACTGTTGTGCGCGTGGCAAGATCGGCGACGTGCGTATATGGCTCAGAGGAGTCTGGAGTGCGTCGTGACATGGATCATGCATACACAAGGCGTCAAGTTATGCAAGGATTTGTGCGGGGCGGACATGGCTCAAGGTGGAGCATGGTTCTAGTCGGGTAAGTTCAGCTGGGTCGGAATGGACAGTCTGATGGATCGACCAGGATGTCGGTCAAAGTAGATGACGGAGGTGATTTCAGCGACGACGACATAGGAGCGTGATGCTGATGGTGGCCAACTTCTGGGGCATGGAAACACGTGGTGCAGGCTTGAGGGCTTGTACGGCTTCGACAAGACAATGACGCAAGGTTGATTCAAGGTGGTGTACAAATGAGAGCTTGAAGTCGACAGGGCATGGGGGTGACTCATACATCCACCATGGAGTCATGTTGAAGGTGGAGCTGGAGTTTGATGGACGACTTCACTCTGTGCTGATGGAGGGGCTACGACATAAATGCATGGAGAGTCGAAGCCTATTTCAGCGGGATAGCGAGAGACACGTGGATCGGACTGGGTACCCGTGGTCTGATGGAGACGTGATACTCGGCATCGGTCGGTGATGATCGATGGTTCTCTGCAGTGGGTTTTGAGTGGTGTGGGTTTGCGACCCAGGAAACTTGACTGGGACAGCAGAGGCTCGACGCGGTGATAGCGGCGAGGCGTGCAGTAAGCACAGGACATAGCGACACGCCAAGGCACTGGTGGTCAGACAAATTGTGCTGGGGGTGCTGAAGCATTGTTGACGAGTACCAGATTCATGTTGGTGACTGGGTCTATCGGTGCCGGAAGATGGACATGAGTTGACCATGGAGAATCTAAGAAAGTGGCGGAAAGTCTGAAATTGTCAAAATAGAGAGAGTACATGGCCGTATATTCTGTGGTGTTCAGTGCACATGGCAAAGTGCGGATGACAAATATAGAAGGAGGCGCAGTGCTATAGTTTTGGGACATGCCAGAGACTATCCGGAAAAGGATGAGACAACTACGAATTTGACTCAGGGTGACGGTGAAATTCCTTCAAGTTTCAGACAGACGGTCAAGAAAGAGCGGTGATGTTGAGTTCAGGTAACTCTTATATGTGGCATCCAATATGTGCGTTATTCACTTCACGCAGGTCAATGATCGATGTGTGAAGGCGTTGAACGGATACTTCGGAAGTTGGGATCACAAGGTAGAGTAAAGAGGAACTTAATTTTACTCGAGTGTTGACTGCGAAGAAGACAAGAAGGGATTACAGTTGCAGGTGGAGTCATGTGGAGTCTGGGAGTAGCAGCGGTGCTCATGGTGTATCTCAAGTCCAATGTACATTGAGGTTCAACGCGCGGATGAATCCAAGATGGTGGAGAATATTCGCCAAGGTGGAGTTTGTTAGAGTTGTGTCGAATATTGTGTACAAGGTGGGTTACAGTTGGACTCTGAGTAGTATTGTGTTTAGATAGGATATGGAGTCATGCCCTAGTAGGACACTAGTATCCTAGGCCTCTCTTATATGCGAGATAGACACACGATGTAACCTATGCCAACATAATAGCACATGCACGCAGGGGGAGCCGGCGGCGTGTGCCGGAGCCGGGGCGGCGAGGGTACGGTATTGTTGGGGGGTCATGGGAAAGAGCGCCCGTATTCATGCCCCTGGGATGTAGCCATATCGGCGAACCTCGTTAACAAATCCCGGTGCCGTGCTTGTGTGATTGCTTGATCCTCGGTAGATTGACTACGCGTCTCGGGTTTATTCTAACAAAGATTTTGCATTCGGGTTTGTGGTAGACGGTATACCCAATAGTTTATTTCAGGTATCTTATGAAGACGCACTTCTCCGCTTTGGTTCAAACTTATCGGTATGAAGCCTTTTGATATAAGCGTCACATCCGCAAACTTTAGAAAGGACAACTTAGGTTTCTTGCCAAAGCATAGTTCGTACAGTGTCGTCTCAACGGATTTAGAGGGTGCCCTAAACGTGAATGCGGTTGTCTCTAATGCGTAACTCCAAAATGATAGTGGTAAATCGGTAAGAGACATCACAGAACACACCATATCTAATAAAATACGGTTATGATGTTCGGACACATCATTACGCTATGGTGTTCCAGGTGGCGTGACTTGTGAAACTATTCCACATTGTTTTAATGGCCAAACTCTTAACTCAAATATTCGCCTCCACGATGAGATCATAGAAACTTTGTTTTCTTTTTACGATGATTCTCCACTTAATTATGAAATTCTTTGAACTTTTCAATTTTTTCAGACTTATGTTTCATCAAGTAGATATACCCATACCTACCCAAATCATCTATGAAGGTTAGAAAATAATGACATCTGTGACGTGCTTCAACACTCATCGGACCGCATGCATCAGAATGTATTATTTCCAATAAGTCATTAGATCGCTCCATTGTTCTGAAGAACGGAGTTTTAGTCACCCTGCCCATGGGGCATGGTTCGCAAGTATCAAATAATTCATAATCAAGTGATTCCAAAAGTCCATCCGCATGGAATTTCTTCATGCCCTTTACACCAATATGACCTAAACGGCAGTTCCACAAGTATGTTGCACTATCATTATCAACTTTGCATCTTTTGGAATCAATATTATGAATATGTGTATCACTACAACCGAGGTTCAATAATAATAGACCATTCACTAAGGGTACATGACCATAAAAGATGTTACTCATATAAATAGAACAACCAGTATTCTCTGACTTAAATAAATAACCGTCTCGCAATAAACAAGATCCAGATATAATATTCATGCTCAACGCTGGCACCAAATAGCAATTATTAAGGTTTAAAACTAATCCCGAATGTAGAGTTAGCGTGCCGACGGCGATCACATCAACCTTGGAACCATTCTCGACGCACATTGTCACCTCGTCCTTAGCCAGTCTTCGCTTATTCCGCAACTCCTATTTCGAGTTACAAATATGAGAAACTGAACCAGTATCAAATACCCATGCACTACTATGAGAACTAGTAAGGAACACATAATTAACATGTATATCATATATACCTTTGTTCACTTTGCCATTCTTCTTATCCGCCAAATATTTGGGGCAATTTCGCTTCCAGTGACCATTACCCTTGCAGTAGAAGCACCCAGTCTCAGGTTTGGGTCCAGCTTTGGGCTTCTTCACGGGAGCGGAAACTTCCTTGATGTTCTTCTTGAAGTTCCATTTCTTTCATTTGCCCTTTTTCTTGAAACTGGTGGTTTTATTAACCATCAACGCTTGATGCTCTTTCTTGATTTCTACCTCCACCGATTTCAGCATCGCGAAGAGCTCGGGAATCATTTTCGTCATCCCTTGCATATTATAGTTCATCAAGAAGCCTTTATAGCTTGGTGGTAGTGTTTGAAGAACTTTATCAATAACACACTCACTAGGAAGCTCAATTCCCAGCTGAGTCAAGTGGTTGTGGTACCCAGACATTTTGAGTATGTGTTCACTGACAGAACTATTCTCCTCCATTTTATAGCTAAAGAACTTGTTGGAGACTTCATATCTCTCAACCCGGGCATTAGCTGAAATATCAATTACAGCTCTTGGAACATCTCATATGCTCCGTAGTGCTCAAAACACTTTTGGGGCCTCGGTTCTAAGCCGTAAAGCATGGCACACTGAACTGTCGAGTTGTCATCAGTCTGCGTTTGCCAGGCGTTCACAACGTCTAGACTAGCGGGAGCGGGTGGGTCACCTAGCGGTGCATCAAGGACATAATTCTTGTTTGCAGCAATGAGGATAATCCTCAAGTTATGGACCCAATTCGTGTAGTTGCTACCATCATCTTTCAACTTAGCTTTCTCTAGGAACGCATTAAAATTTAAGGGAACAGTAGCATGTGCCATTGAACTATAACATAGATTTGCAAAGACTATTAGGACTAAGTTCATGATAAATTCAATTTCAATTAATCAAATTACTAATGAACTCCCACTTAAATCAGCATTCCTCAAGTTTTCTAAGGAATACATGATCCATATTGACTAAACCATATCCGATCATCATGTGAGATGGAGTAGTCTTCAATGGTGAACATCTTCATGTTGATCATATCTACTATATGACTCATGTTCGACCTTTTGGTCTCCAGTGTTCCGAGACCATGTCTGTACATGCTAGGCTCGTCAAGTTTAACCCAGGTATTCTGCTTATGCAAAACTGGCTTACACCTGTTGTATGTGAACGTAGAGTCTATCACACCCGATCATCACGAGGTGCTCCGAAATGACAAACTTTAGCAACGATGCATACTTGTGGAGAACACTCTTTATCTTAAAAAAGTGAATTGATCATGTTATAATGCTACCATTGATCTAAGAAAAATAATATGCATAAAGGATAAACATCACATGTAATCAAAATATGTGACATGATATGGCCATCACTATCTTGTGCTTTTGATCTCCATCTTCAGAGCAATGGCATGATCTCCATCGTCACCAGCACGACACCTTGATCTCCATCGTTGCGTCAGGGTCATCTCACCAACTATTGCTAACGCATAGTAATAAAGTAAAGCAATTATATTGCGCTTAATGATTTACTCACAGGTCATACAATAATTAAAAGACAGCCCAAAGGCTCCTATCAGTTGTCAATATTACAAAACATGATCATCTCATACAACAACGTATATCACATCGCGTCTTGACCATACCACATCACAACTTACCCTGCAAAAACAAGTTGGACGTCTTCTACTTTGTTGTTGCAAGTTTTATGTGGCTGCAATGGGTAACTAGCAAGAACCATTCTTACCTACGCAAAACCCACAATGGTGATTATCAATTTTGCTATTTTAACCTTCTACAAGGATCGGCCATAATCAAATTCGATTCAACTAAAGTGAGAGAAACTGACACCCACCAGCGACCTCATGCAAAACAAGTTGCATCAGTCGGTAGAACCTGTCTCATGTACGTGGACATCTAAGGTTGGTCCGGGCCGCTTCACCCACAATACCGCCGAATCAAAATAAGACGTTGGTGGTAAGCAGTATGAACATCACCGCCCACAATTCCTTTATGTTCTACTCGTGCATATCATCTACGCATAGACCTGACTCTGATACCACTGTTGGGGAACGTTGCATAGAAAACAAAAAAATTCTACGAACGCACAAGATCTATCCATGGAGATGCATAGCTACGAGAGGGAGAGAGCATCTTCATACGCTTGAAGATCGCTAATCGGAAGCGTTTATCAACATAGTTGATGTAGTCGTACACCTTCACGATCCGTCCCAATCAAGTACCAAACGTACGACACCTCTGTGTTTAGCACACATTCAACTCGATGACATCCTGGCCTTCTTGATCCAGCAAGAGGGGCGAAGTAGTAGATGAGTTCCGGTAGCACGACGGCGCGGTGACGGTGGTGGTGAAGAACAATCTCCGCAGGGCTGCGCTAAGCACAACGAAAACTACGACGGAAGATAAACTAGAGGGGGTAGGGTTGTCAGCACACGGCTTGGTGAATCTTGATGTATTTCGGGTGCTACCCCTGCCCCTCTATTTATATGTTGAGCCCTGGGGTTGTTTCTTGGAGAAAGAGCCTCCTCAAAGTCGGTTTAGCTCACAAGGCAAGAGTCCTTCTCGAACTCCAGGACCAGACGCGAGGGTCCTCTGCCTCTAGCCCAGACGCCAGGGTCCCTAGCGTCTGCCCCCTGGCCTCCATAAAACTTCCTTTTGCACCTTCCTAAAGCCCCGTGGGCTTTACCTATTGGCCCAAATGAAGTGTTCTCATACCCGAACATTTCGGGAAACATCCTAAACCCCTTTCGGAGACCAAACAGTATTATTCCATATATCAAACTTTACCTCCAGACTATTCTGGAGCTCCTCGTCATGTCCGTGATCTCATCGAGGACTCTGAACAACATTCGGTCACCAACAAACATAACTCATACAATACTATATCGTCAACGAACGTTAAACGTGCGGACCCTAAGGGTTCGAGAATAGTGTAGACATACTGAGATGCTTCTCTGGTGAATAACCAATAGTGGGACCTGGATGCCCATATTGGTTCCTACATATTCCGCGAAGATCTTTATCGATCGAACCTTTATGACAAAGTGTTCCCTTTATCCGTCGTTATGTTACTTGCCCGAGATTCGATCGTCGAAATCTCCATACCTAGTTCAATCTTGTTATTGGCAAGTCTCTTTACTCGTTCTGTAATACATCATCCCATGACTAACTCCTTAGTCACTTTGCTAGCAAGATTCTTGTGATGTTGTATTACCGAGAGGGCCCAGAGATACCTCTCCGTCATACGGAGTGACAAATCCAAATATCAATCCATGCCAACTCAACAGACACCTTCGGAGATACTTGTAGAGAACCTTTATGATCACCCAGTTACGTTGTGACGTTTAATGGCACACAAGGCATTCCTACGGAGTCCGGGAGTTGCATGATCTCATGGTCAAAGAAACATGTATTTGACATTAAGAAAGCAGTACCAATAAACTGAACGATCATATGCTATGCTAACGGTTGGGTCTTGTCCATCACATCATTCTCCTAATGATGAGATCCCATTATCAAATGATAAGTCATGTCTATTGTTAGGAAACCTTAACCATGTTTGATCAACGAGCTAGTTTAGTAGAGGCTCACTCGGGACACGGTATTTGTTTATGTATTCACACATGTATTTAAGTTTTCGGTCAATACAATTCTAGCATGAATAACAAACCTTTATCACGAATATGGAAATATGACAATAACAACTTTATTATTGCCTCTAGGGCATATTTCCATCATCAAGGACAAAGCTTTGCCTTGCGCATATTCCACTTGAGCTAGATGATGAAAAGATTGTCCTTCTCAAGCTGGATCGCCTTTCTTGTTGCGCTGGCTCGATGAAGACTAGTAGATTGCGCCCCCATACTCCACTATGGGTGAGCCTCTCTTCAACACATCTTCACAATCCATTGACACCACAATGGACGACAAACTTCAAGCATGTGATCTCTTCGTGATGCTCCACTTGAACTTGCACAACACAACCTTGATGACGATCACCACTTGATGTCATCCTTCATGGGTTATATGAGATCTCCCTCTTGATGCAAGCCCATGGAAAAAATACCTAGTATCACATAGAACCAGCACACAAATAGATAATGGGTTAGTGCATAAAGCATAATGGACAATGCTTACCATGCCATGATATCAATTGATCCCACTCGGTACATATTCTACACTTTGTGTGTTGACGAACTTGACACCACTCTTTCTGCTTTGTATTGATCAACCTTGTATCTTCTATTCTCTATTCATAAAGATGATGTCTTGAAGATAATCTCCTTCTTCAAGACATGCTTGCAATAGACTCAACACTCACACGACCAATCTTTAGATAACTCCATGAATAACACCTTGGTCCACGACACATAATATTCTTCTTTCAACCTTGAAACCAACATATGATCTTCAAGCAAAGCATATGGACAAACTTTACAATATAACACAAAGCAATCATTAGACCATATGAATTGTCATCAATTACCAAAACCAAATATGGGGGCACCATGCTCTTTCACATTGTGCATTGCTTCCAAAACATAGATCTTCTTGAACCTGGCCAGTTGGTATAGATCCTGGGCTATCATGCAAGGGGCCTCCTCGTTTAGCCATCTGTCCCTCCAAAACATGGTGATGCTTCTGTTCCCCATCTGAATCGATGGGCAGGTCGCAAATTGCTACTTGTCCATCTCATCACAAGGTGTCATTGATCCCTTCCAAGGCCTATATTCTTCATCCCAGAAAAACCACTCCCACCTCAGCCGAAGAGCTCTGCTGAAACACTCAATGTTTTTTACCCCCAACCCACCCTATTTTCTTGGGGAGCACACTTGCTTCCAGTTAACATGACTTCTCCATCCAATATTCCCATCGTCAGCCCCCCCCCC
>LR738715.1:258449470-258495394 GCA_902687465.1 Secale cereale | reverse complement strand
TTTCTAGCAAGAACGTTTCTTACCTACGCCAAAACCACAATGTGATTTGTCAACTTCTATTTACCCTTCATAAGGACCCTTTTCATCGAATCCGGTCCGACTAAAGTAGGAGAGACAGACACCCGCCAGCCACCTTATGCATCTAGTGCATGTCTGTCGGTGGAACCAGTCTCACGTAAGCGTACGTGTAAAGTCGGTCCGGGCCGCTTCATCCCACAATACCGCCGAATCAAGATTGACTAGTAACGGTAAGAAAGTTGAACAAACTCAAACGCCCACAACAGCTTTGTGTTCTACTCGTGCAAGATGCTACGCATAAAACCTAGCTCAGATGCCACTATTGGTGAACGTAGCATAATTCAAAAAAATTCTACGCTTTCACCAAGATCCAACTATGGAGACATCTAGCAACGAGCAAGTGAGAGTGCATCTACATACCGTTATGGAGATTGCGAGCGGAAGCTTTCGAAGAAGCGTGGATGAAGTAGTCGTACTCTTCGCGTTCTTCGTCACCGATGATCTAGCGCCGAACGGACGGCACCTCCGCGTTCAACACACATCCGGTGCAGCAACGTCACCTCCTTCTTGATCCAGCAAGGGGGGAGGAGAAGTCATCGGAGATCCGGCAGCACGACGGCGTGATGACGGATGCAGTGGAGATCGCAGCAGGGCTTCGCCGGGCGCCCTGCGTGGGAGTATGGAGGTGTGACGGGAGGGGGAGAGGCGCCAGGGCAATGGTGCGGCTGCCCTCTCCCTCCCCACATATATATAGGGGGCCAGGGGGTGCGCCAGGGCCCCTACAGATCCAATCTGCAGGGGGGGCGGCGGCCGAGGGGGTTCCTTGCCCCCCAAGGCTAGTGGGGCGCCCCCTCCCCCCTAGGGTTTCAACCCTAGGCGCATGGGGAGGTGGGCCCCTAGTGGTGCACCAGCCCATTAGGGCTGGACACTTCCCCTTGCGGCCTAGGGGCCCCACCGGGATGGGTGGCCCCACCCGGTGGACCCCCGGGGCCCCTCCGGTGGTCCCGGGACGCTCCCGGTGACCCCCGGAGATCACCCGATGGCCGAAACTGGACTTCCTATATATCAATCTTTACCTCCGGACCATTCCGGAACTCCACGTGACGTCCGGGATCTCATCCGGGACTCCGAATAACTTTCGGGTTTCCACGTGCATTTATCTCTACGACCCTAGCGTTACCGAACCTTAAGTGTGTAGACCCTACGGGTTCGAGAGACACGTAGACATGACCGAGAACACTCTCCGGTCAATAACCAACAGCGGGATCTGGATACCCATGTTGGTTCCCACGTGTTCCTCGATGATCTTCATCGGATGAACCACCGTGTCAAGGATTCACTCAATCCCGTACGTTATTCCCTTTGTCCATCGGTACGTTACTTGCCCGAGATTCGATCGTCGGTATTCCCGATACCTTGTTCAATCTCGTCATGGCAAGTCTCTTTACTCGATCCGTAATCCATCATCCCGTGACTAACTACTTAGTCACATTGAGCTCATTATGATGATGTCTTACCGAGTGGGCCCAGAGGTACCTCTCCGTCATACGGAGTGACAACATCCCAGTCTCGGTTCGTACCAACTCAACAGACACTTTCGGAGATACCCGATGCGTACCTTTATAGCCACCCAGTTACGTTGTGACGTTTGGCACACCCAAAGTATTCCTACGGCATCCGGGAGTTGTACAACCTCATGATCTAAGGAATAAATACTTGACACCGAAAAAACTTATGCATTACGAACTATACGATCTCGTGTTATGCTCAAGTTTGGGTCTTGTCCATCACATCATTCTCCTAATGATGTGATCACGTTATCACTGACATCCTATGTCCATGGTTAGGAAACCGTGACCATCTGTTGATCAACGAACTGGTAACTAGAGGCCTACCAGGGACTCATTGTGGTCTATGTATTCACACATGTATCGCTGTTTCCGTACAATACAATTCAAGCATGAATAACAGACAATTATCATGAACAAGGAGATATAATAATAATGCTTTTATTATTGCCTCTAGGGCATATCTCCAACAGCTTGATACTTCTTGTACTAGTTCTTTTATGAAGAAGACTATTGAATTCCGGTGGGATCTTTTGGAAAGAATTAAACGCAACTCTGAAGATTGGGAACTCGACGAAGGTAAAGAGTCAGGTATTAAACTTAAGTATGATTTTGTTAAATCTTTTATGGATACCGATACTTTTCAAAAGTTTAGCACTAAATATGGACTTGACTCTGAGATAGTAGCTTCCTTTTGTGAATCATTTGCTACCCATGTTGAAATCGTTAAAGAGAAGTGGTTTAAATATCACCCACCTATTAAAGAAGAAATTAAAGAACCGGTACCAGTTAAAGAAGAAACTATACTGTATAATGTTGATCCAGTTGTTCCTTCTGCTTATATTGAGAAACCACCTTTCCCTGCTAGGATAAAGGAACATGCTAAAGTTTCAACTGTGGTTAACAAAAGTTATATTGGAACACCTAAACCAGATGAGAAAATTAAAGTAGAACCTAATATTTCTATGGTAAAGGATCTCTTGGAGGAAAATGTAGATGGGCATGTTATTTGCATTAGTAAAGAGGTTGCTAGAATTGCCAAACTTGATAGAAAAGACAAACATAGACCCATTGTGGGCATGCCTATTATTTCAGTTAAAATAGGAGATCATTGCTATCATGGTTTATGTGACATAGGTGCTAGTGTGAGTGCTATTCCCTACTCTTTATACCAAGGAATTATGAATGACATAGCACCTGCAGAAATAGAAGACACTGATGTACCTATTAAACTTGCTAATAGAGACACTATATCACCAATTGGGATTGTTAGAGATGTTGAAGTCTTGTGTGGGAAAATAAAATACCCTACTGATTTTCTTGTTCTTGGTTCCCCACAAGATGACTTCTGTCCCATTATCTTTGGTAGACCTTTCTTGAATACAGTTAATGCTAGGATAGATTGTAAGAAGCAAATTGTTGGTGTTAGTTTTGGTGATGAGTCTCATGAGTTTAATTTTTCCAAGTTTAGTAGGAATCTTCATGAAAAAGAATTGCCTAGTAAGGATGAATTAATTGGTCTTGCTTCTATTGTTGTGCCACCCATTGATCCTTTAGAGCAATATTTACTGGACCATGAAAATGATTTGCATATGCATGAATGAAATGAAATAGATGATATTTTCTTTGAACAATGTCCTCTGCTTAAACACAATTTGCCTATTGAAACTCTTGGAGGTCCTCCTCCACCTAAAGGTGATCCTGTGTTTGAATTAAAGCAATTGCCAGACACTTTGAAATATGCTTATCTTGATAAAAAGAAAATATATCATGTTATTATTAGTGCTAACCTTTCAGAACATGAAGAAGAAAGATTATTGAAGGTTCTAAGGAAGCACCGAGCTGCTATTCGATATACTCTTGATGATTTAAAGGGCATTAGTCCCACTCTATGTCAGCACAAAATTAATATGGAAACTTATGCTAAACCAGTTGTTGATCTCCAACGTCGGTTAAATCCGAAGATGAAAGAAGTGGTAAGAACGGGAATACTAAAACTTCTAGAAGCAGGTATAATCTATCCTACAGATGATAGTAGATGGGTAAGTCATGTTCATTGTGTCCCTAAGAAAGGAGGTATAACTATTGTTCCAAATGACAAGAATGAACTTATTCCACAAAGAATTGTTACAGGCTATAGAATGGTAATCGATTTTAGAAAATTAAACAAAGCAACCAGAAAAGATCATTACTCTTTGCGTTTTATTGATCAAATGCTTGAAAGACTATATAAGCACACACATTTTTTGCTTCCTTGATGGATATTCTGGCTTTTCACTAATACCTGTTTCTCAACCTGATCAAGAAAAAGCACTTTTAGTTGTCCTTTTGGAACCTATGCTTATAAACGTATGCCTTCTGGTTTATGTAATGCACCTGCTACCTTTCAAAGATGCATGATGGCTATATTCTCTGAATTTTGTGAAAAATTTGTTGAGGTTTTCATGGATGTCCTTTCTGTTTATGGAAAGTCTTTTGATGATTAT
This sequence comes from Secale cereale, assembly GCA_902687465.1. Taxonomy (NCBI): domain Eukaryota; kingdom Viridiplantae; phylum Streptophyta; class Magnoliopsida; order Poales; family Poaceae; genus Secale; species Secale cereale. The sequence continues at coordinate 258,491,322 of LR738715.1, read as the reverse complement.
TTAAGCAATCTTAAGCGAGTTTTGCAGAGATGTGAACAAACAAATCTCGTCTTGAATTGGGAGAGGTGCCACCTTATGGTTAGTGAAGGCATTGTCTTTTGTCATAAAATTTCTGAAAGAGGTATTCAAGTGGACCAAACTAAGGTTGATGCAATTGAGAAAATGCCATGTCCTAAGGACATCAAAGGTATTCGTAGTTTCTTAGGTCATGTTGGTTTCTATAGGAGATTTATCAAAGACTTTTCTAAAATTTCTAGGCCTCTTACTAGTCTCTTGCAAAAGGATATTCCTTTTGTTTTTGATGATGATTGTCTCGAAGCCTTTGAAAAACTTAAGAAAGCCTTAATAGCTGCACCTATTGTTCAACCACCTGATTGGAACTTACCTTTTCAAATTATGTGTGATGCTAGTGATTATGTTGTTGGTGATATTCTAGGACAAAGAGTTGATAAGAAATTGAATATTATTCATTATGCTAGTAAAACTCTAGACAGTGCTCAAATAATTATACTACTACTGAAAAGGAATTCTTAGGAGTGGTGTTTGCTTGCGATAAATTTAGACCTTATATTGTTGACTCTAAAGTAACTATTCACACAGACCATGCTGCTATTAAATATCTTATGGAAAAGAAAGATGCTAAGACTAGAATTATTCGTTGGGTTCTCTTGTTGCAAGAATTTGATCTACATATCATTGATAGAAAAGGAGCTAAGAACCCCGTAGCCGATAACTTGTCTAGGCTTGAAAATGTGCTTGATGACCCACTACCTATTGATGATAGTTTTCCTGATGAGTAGTTAGCTGCAATAAATGTTTCTCATAGTACTGCTTGGTATGCTGACTATGCTAAATACATTGTTGCTAAATATTTGCCACCTAACTTTACTTACCAACAAAAGAAAAAAAATCTTCTATGATTTAAGACATTACTTTCGGGATGACCCACATCTTTATAAAGAAGGAGTAGATGATATTATTAGACGTTGTGTACCTAAGCATGAACAGGGACAAATCCTACGAAAATGTCACTCCGAGGCTTATGGAGGGCATCATGCTGGAGATAGAACTGCTCACAAGGTATTGCAATCTGGGTTTTATTGGCCTACTCTCTTCAAGGATGCCCATAAGACTGTCTCATCTTGTGATGAATGCCAAAGAATAGGTAATATCGGTAAGCGTCAAGAAATGCCTATGAATTATTCACTTGCTGTTGAACCTTTTGATGTTTGGGGATTTGACTACATGGGACCTTTTCCTTCCTCTAATGGGTATACACATATTTTGGTTGTTGTTGATTATGTTACGAAATGGGTAGAAGCTATTCCAACTAGTAGTGCTGATCACAACACCTCTGTTAAAATGCTGAAGGAAGTTATTTGCCCAAGGTTTGGAGTCCCTAGATATTTAATGACTAATGGTGGTTCACACTTTATTCATGGTGCTTTCCGTAAAATGCTTGCTAAGTATGATGTTAACCATAGATTTGCATCACCCTATCATCCTCAGTCTAGTGGTCAAGTTGAACTTAGCAATGGAGAAATAAAATTAATTTTGCAAAAGACTGTCAATAGGTCCTGGAATAATTGGTCTAAGAAATTAGATGATGCACTTTGGGCTTATAGAACAACATATAAGAATCTTATGGGTATGTCTCCTTATAAAATGGTTTATGGAAAAGCTTGTCATTTGCCTCTTGAGTTAGAACATAAAGCATACTGGGAAGTTAAGGAACTCAACTATGATTTCAAACCTGCTGGTGAAAAGAGGTTAGTTGATATTAGCTCATTAGATGAATGGAGAACCCAAGCTTATGAAAATGCAAAGTTATTCAAGGAAAAAGTTAAAAGATGGCATGACAAAAGAATCCAAAAGCGTGAGTTCAAAGTCAGAGAATATGTTCTTTTGTACAACTCTCGTTCTAGATTTTGTGCAGGGAAACTCCTCTCAAAATGGGAAGGCCCATATGTCATCGAGGAGGTTTATCGGACTGGTGCCATCAAAATAAATATTTCCAAAGGTACTAACCCGAAGGTTGTTAACGGGCAACGAATAAAGCATTATATCTTAGGTATGCCCATTAATGTTGAAAGTAATATTATCCAAACTTTAACACCGAAGGAACACCTAAAAGAATCCTTCCAGAACACTCTAGAATCGTCAAAATAAGGAGATACGTGATACGGTAAGTAAACAGACTCCGAAAAATCTGCAAAAATATTTTTTTTTCAGTTTTGGAATATTTACAAATAAAGGAAAATAAGAAACTACCGGGAAGCGCACCCTGGTGGGCACAAGACACCAGAGCACGCCAGGCATGCCTGGCGCGCCTAGGTGGGTTGTGCCCACCTCGATTACCTTCCGGACTTCGTTTTTCTACAGCTTGCTTGTTTCCCAAGATAAAAATTCTTTATATACTCCCCGAACCTATTGACCATTGTATCACGGAGAAATCATTTGTTCTCTTTTTCTCTTGCTTTTTTTTTTGCGCAGATCTGAAAATATGTCCTCCCAAGACTCTGATGGAGAGAGAGCTATGTCTCACATCTCATTGCTGACCCAAACAACTATGAGGACGTATCTCCTTATGGTCGAATTACTAATGACGAGGAGGATGCTCACTTGATGAGGATTGATGATTAAAGTCCGGAGGAGGAGGATGTCCCTCTACCTCAACCAGGGGATATGCACGTGAAGTTCAAGAAGTCCAGCCTCCCAAAAAGGGCTAACCGATCTAACAATCGATTTATTCCTCTTCATTTTAAGCAAAAGCAAAGGGGATTTATGTGACAAGATCTTGAAGCTAGAGTTGGAAGTCGATGATTTAAAGGAGGGGATTGCTCTCCTCCATTATAATATGAAAAAATTGAAGGCACAATTATCACCACCATCATCTTCTTTACCACCAAAGGAGAATTGAGTATCGGGTATGGGCACTCCCCTTCACTTCCGCCAAGCTTGGGGGAGGTGCCCCGGTATCGTATCATCCCACTATCTTTTTGCTTTTACTTATTTTAGTTCAATCTTTTTACTTTAGATGAAATAAAGTTTAGTTCAATCCTTTCTTTTTGAGAGTTTCCTTAGTGATCTATCCTTGTAATCGTGTGCAAGTCATATAATAAAGCTTAGTTTGAGTTTTTGTTTTCTTTACTTTCATACTGCAAATAAAGAAAAGAAATTAAAGAAATAAAAGAAATAAATAAATCAATAAGATCATATACTAATCCTATGGTAGGTGATAGCACCACATAAGGAAAAGTATAAGTAGAAATTTTATTAGAGATTGACAAACATAACATTAGTCAATGATGCAACTCATGAAAGAATTAATATGGGAAGAGAAGATTCACATATAAATATACTATCCTAGAAATCTTTCGTGATTGTGAGCCCTCATCAAAATATTATATGCCAAAATTGTTGACGTTGGACAAGGAAGACAACTTAATGATCAATGCATGTTTATATTCACATAGAAGTCATATTGTCATAGATCCTTTAACATGTGATGCTTGCCCCCTATCTTTGCTAGCAAACACTTCCGCACTAAGTAGAGATACAACTCCTGCATCCAAAAACCCTTAAACCCAAATCTTTTTCAAGTGTCCACCATACCTACCTAGGGATTGAGCAAGATCCCTCAAGTAAGTTGTCATCGGTGCAAAAAGGCAATGAAAATTGCTTCTATATATGTGAGATCATTTAGTGTAAGGGAAAATTGAGCGTTGTACGAACCTGGATGACAAAGATTAAAAATGACGGACTGCATAATAAAGGTTGTCATCTAAAGGGGCAATACAGCGTGACGTTCTCTTGCACTAAGGGATTGAGCATACAAACAAATAAGCACATGGCAACCTCTGCTTCCCTCCGCGAAGGGCCTATCTTTTACTTTTATGCAAAGAGTCAAAGTTTCCCTCTTTCCTCTTTTAATTTTTTTTCCTTTGGCAAGCATCATGTGGTGAAGAAAGATCTAGGCACATATGTCCAGTTGAATATGGGTGACATGAGTTATTATTGTCAACATCACCCATGAGGTGAGTATGTTGGGAGGCGAAACTATAAGCCCCTATCTTTCTATGTGTCCGGTTGAAACGTTTTGCTCATGTGTATGCGGTGAATGTTAACAATCATAGAAGACTATATGATGGTTGAGTATGTGGACTTGCCTAAAGGCTCCGATGTTGTCGGCGTCCTGGGAACCAGGGTACCCAGACTTGGCTGTTTGCGGGCCGCGACGCGCTCCTACCATGGCCTGGTACGACCCAGTTGATCGACCAGCTGTTCAAGACCCTCGCGAGGGGGCTAGGCCTCACGAGGAGAACGACACCAAGACCCCCTCGGGAGCGGCCTCGGCTTGGTTTCTCCGGAGGGGTGGAGAATCCAAGGCCAAGTCTGCCTCAGGAGGAGGCAGTGACGCAAGCAGTGACACAACGCGCCAGCGCGTGCCAGCGGCACAGTTGCCGTTTTGGTGCAAAGGAGACAGTGCAGGCGCAGGTTCCCGAGGAGCGGGACAAAGGTTTAACCATTGATGCAACAAGACCGAAGACCGCAAGGACGACAAGGAGGATGTCACCACCAAGCCCACCTCCGCGTCACCGCCTGATCCCTTTGCGGGTGAAGACCGCTTTTGTCAGGATAGGAGCGTCCTTGTGTTCCTGTTCAAAATGGCCGTTGTGGGATTCCTTCTCGCCCAAACATTTCGGGGGAAGAGGACCCTGGCCGCCTATATAAGTAGCTAGGATCTCCACTATGAAGGGGGGCCAGATCCAGAAACTCTGCCCTCGCACAAAGGAGCAAGAACCCTTGCCTCCTGACCCTCCTGAGCTCCCCTCCTGAGCTCAGTAACCGCTGTACTCATTCATACTCAAGCCCTCCCGAGGCCAATCCACCAAAGCAGGAAGTAGGGTTTTACACCGCAAGGTGGCCTGAACCTGGGTAAATTCGCGTGTGCTTTACTTGTTGTTCACTTGAATCTCTTCACCGGACGAGGGCGAGACGCTAGGTAGACGCGAGTGGGAGAGATCTTCGTTCACGCCCCTGTGTTCAAACTTCTTGGGTTTGCGGAGCCCTTAATCCGACATATACGTGACCCTTCCTGAAAGTATGATGAATTGTAGTTGCAAAAGTTGACTAAAAACATAGTTTGTTGGTTTCTAGTAGAGTTTATGCTTCATACTTCGATTACGTGATGCACTGTTACTTATTCATGGGAAGTATATGATGCCAGTTCAATGATAAAAGTCCAATTTTTTATTTTATTGTTGTCATAATAATCAACATGATGCTTCCATGTTCGTATTTTGTTTTTATCGACACCTCTCTCTCAAACCATGTGGACATGTTTTTCGATTTCAGTTTTCGCTTGAGGACAAACGAGGTCTAAGCTTGGGGAATTTGATACGTCCATTTTGCATCATGTTTTCTTACTGTTATTTATGATGTTTTTATCCATAATAATGCTTTTTGGAGTAATTCTAATGTATTTTCTCTCATAATTTGCAAGGAACACACCAAGAGGGAGAATTATGGCAGCTGGAAATCTGGACGTGGAAAAGCTACGTCAGTCCACTTATTCTGCACAACTCCAAACAAGCTGAAACTTCACGGAGAATTTTTATGGATTATTTAATAAATATTGGAGTCAATAAACACCAGTGGGGGCACCAGGTGGGCGCAACCCACCTGGTCGCGCCAGGCCCACCAGGCGCGCCCTGGTGGGTTGTGGCCTCCTAGGCCCACCTCCGGTGCCCATCTTCTGGTATATACGTCATTTTGACCTAGAAAAATAGAGGAGAAGGCTTTCGGGATGGAACGTCGCCGTCTCGAGGTGGAACTTGGGTAGGAGCACTTTTTCCCTCCGGCGGAGCGATTCCGCCGGGGGAACTTCCCTCCCGGAGGGGGAAATCATCGTCATCATCATCACCAACCACTCTCCCATCTTGGGGAGGGAAATATCCATCAACATCTTCAACATCGCCATCTCATCTCAAACCCTAGTTCATCTCTCGTTTTCAATCTTGTTACCGGAAATATAGATTGGTGCTTGTGGGTGACTAGTAGTGTTGATTACATCTTGTAGTTGATTACTATATGGTTTATTTGGTGGAAGATTATATGTTTAGATCCATTATTCTATACATTACCCTTCTGATCTTGAGCATGTTCATTACTTGTGAGTAGTTACCTTTGTTCTTGAGGTCACGGGAGAAATCATGTTGCAAGTAATCATGTGAATTTGATGTGTGTTCGATATTTTGATAGTATGTATGTTGTGATTCCCTTAGTGGTGTCATGTGAACGTCGACTACACGACACTTCACCATATTTGGGCCTAAGGGAATGCATTGTGGAGTAGTAATTAGATGGTGGGTTGTGAGAGTGACAGAAACTTAAACCCCAGTTTATGCACGATTTCGTAAGGGACCGATTGGATCCAAAAGTTTAATGCTATGGTTAGAATTTATTCTTAATACTTTTCTCATAGTTGCGGATGCTTGCGGGAGGGTTAATCATAAGTAGGAGGTTTGTTCAAGTTAGAACAGCACCTAAGCACCGATCCACCCACATATCAAATTATCAAAGTAGCGAACACGAATCAAACCAACATGATGAAAGTGACTAGATGAAATTCCCGTGTACCCTCAAGAATGCTTTGCTTATCATAAGAGACCATTTTGGCATGTGCTTTGCCTCAAAAGGATTAGGCTACCTTGATGCATACTTGTTACTATTATCATTACTTGCTCGTTACAAATTATCTTGCTATCAAACAACTCGCTAATTACGGTTTCAGCACTTGCAGACATTACCTTACTGAAAACTACTTGTCATTTCCTTCTACTCCTCGTTGGGTTTGAAACACATACTTATCGAAAAGAGCTACAATTGATCCCCTATACTTGTGTGTCATCACTATCCTCCCTCATCCTTCCTTACCCCTCCGGTTGAATATGAAAGTGGGGAGGCTGAATTGGGAGGCGCCCAAGTAGGATTCCTCCTACATGGGGCGCCCACTTGGCTGCCTCTCCTCCCCTCGAACCTATATATATATAAAGGGGGGCACCGCTAGAACACACACCAACAATTATTATCCGTGTACGGCGCCCCCGCTCCACAGATTACACCCTCGGTCAAATCTTTGTAGTGCTTAGGCGAAGCCCTGCGCGGAGCACATCACCATCATCGTCACCACGCCGTCGTCCTGACGGAACACATCTACTTCCTCGACACTTTACTGAATCTAGAGTTTGAGGGACGTCATCGAGTTAAACATGTGCAGAACTCGGAGATGCTGTATATTCGGTGCTTGATCGGTCGGAACGAGAAGAAGTTCGACTACATCAACCGTGTTGTCAAACGATTCCGCTTTCTGTCTACAAGGGTATGTAGACACACTCTCCCCCTCTCGTTGGTATGCATCTCCTAGATAGATCTTGTGTGAGCATAGGAAATGTATTTGAAATGCATGCTACGTTTCCCAATAGTGGCATCATGAGCCAGGTCTATGCGTAGATGATATGCACGAGTAGAACACAAAGAGTTGCGGGCGGTGATAGTCATACTGCTTACCACCAACGTCTTATTTTGATTCTATAGTGTTGTGGGATGAAGCGGCCCGGACCAACCTTACATGACCGCGTTCATGAGACCGGTTCCACCGACAGACATGCAACTAGTTTTGCATAAAGGTGGCTGGCGGGTGTTTGTTTCTCGTACTTTAGTTGATTCGAATTTGACTGTGGCCGGTCCTTGTTGAAGGTTAAAACAACAAAATTGACGAAACACCATTGTGGTTTTGATGCGTAGGTAAGAATGGTTCTTGCTAGAAGCCCGTAGCAGCCACGTAAAACTTGCAATAACAAAGTAGAGGGTGTCTAACTTGTTTTTGCAGGGCATGTTGTGATGTGATATGGTCAAGACATGATGTGATATACATTATTGTATGAGATAATCATGTTTTGTAAAAGTTATCGGCAACTGGGAGGAGCCTTATGGTTGTCGCTTTATTGTATGAAATGCAGACGCCATGTAATTGCTTTACTTTATCACTATGCGTTAGTGATAGTTGTAGAAGCAATAGTTAGAGAGACGGCCATGACGCTACGATGGAGATCTAGGTGTCAAGCCGGTGACGATGGAGATCATGATGGTGCTTTGGAGATGGAGATCAAAGGCACAAGATGATGACTGCCATATCATGTCACATATTTTGATTGCATGTGATGTTTATCTTTTATGCATCTTATTTTGCTTAGTGCGGCGGTAGCATTATAAGATGATCCCTTACTAAAAATTTCAAGGTATAAGTGTTCTCCCTGAGTATGCACCGCTGCGACAGTTCGTCATGCTGAGACATGATAACCCACAAGTATAGGGGATCGCAACAGTTTTCGAGGGTAGAGTATTCAACCCAAATTTATAGATTTGACACAAGGGGGCCCAAAGAATATTTGAAGTTATTAGCAGCTGAGTTGTCAATTCAACCACACCTGGAGATTAATTATCTACAGCAAAGTGATCAGTAGCAAAGTAGTTTGATAGTTTTTATAGTAGTGACAATAGCAATAGTAACGGTAACAGCGATAGCAGTAATTTTGTAGCAAGTGTAACAGTAGCAGCAGCAGTAGTAACTTAGCAAGATCAATATGGGACAAATTCGTAGGCATTGGATCGGTGATTTGTTGGATGATATTCATCATGAGACAGTTACAACCTAGGGCGATTCGGCACTAGCTCCAGTTCATCGATATAATGTAGGCATGTATTCTGTAAATAGTCATACGTGCTTTACTAAAAGAACTTGAATGACATCTTTTGTCCTACCCTCTTGTGGCAGCGGGGTCCATATTGGAAACTAAGGGATATTAAGGCCTCCATTTAATAGAGAACCGGAACAAAGCATTAACACATATTGAATACATGAACTCCTCAAACTACGGTCATCTCCAGGAGTGGTTCCGGTTGTTGTCACTCCGGGTTTGCTGGGTCATAACACGTAGTAGGTGACTATATCTTGCAAGATCGGATCTAGAACATGGATATGATGATGATAACATAAACGGTTCAGATCTGAGTTCATGGCACCCGGGCCCAAAGTGACAAGCATTAAGCATATCAAAGTCATAGCAACATCAATCTAAGAACATAATGGATACTAGGGATCATGCCCTAACAAAACTAACTCGATTACATGATGAATCTCATCCAACTCCTCACCGACCAGCGAGCCTACGAAGGAATTACTCACTCCCGGTGGGGAGCATCATGGAATTGGCGATGGAGAAGGGTTGGTGATGACAAAGAACGAAGATCCCCCTTTCCGGAGCCCCAAACGGACTCCAGATCCGGCCTCCCGAGGAAGAACAGGAGGTGGCGGCGGCTCCGTCTCGTAGATCATGGTAATTCTTTCCCCCTCATTTCTTTCGGGACGAATGTGAACTTATAGTATCAGGGTTGGCGTCTGCGGGGCCACCAAGTGGGGACAACCCTCCTGGGCGCGCCAGGAGAGGGGGCGCCCCCTGGTGGGTTGTGCCCACCCAGGTGCCCCCCTCTGGTGGTTCTTGGTTCTGGTATTTTTCTTTTATTGTATAAAAAATCCTCGCGAAGTTTCGCTTTATTCCGAGAACTTTTATTTCTGCACAAAAACAACACCATGGTAATTCTGCTAAAAAATGCGTCAGTCCGGGGTTAGTTTCATTCAAATCATGCAAATTAGAGTCCAAAACAAGAGGAAAAGCGTTAGGAAAAGTAGATACGTTGGAGACGAATCAACTCCCCAAGCTTAAACCTTTGCTTGTCCTCAAGCAATTCAGTTGATAAACTGAAAGTGAGAAAGAAAAACTTTTATGAACTCTTTTACTCTTGTTTGCATAAATAGGCTTAAACAGCACCTATGTTTTCAACCAGCATTATAACTAACCATGTCGACAATAACTCTTAAAGATTATAATGACTCATATCAATGACATAATCAGCTAGCGAGCAATAATAGAATATCTCAAACAGCAACACGTTATCAAAACAACCATGATATAATATGACAATAGTGGTATCTCGCTAGCCCTTTCTGAAACTGCAAAACATAAATGCAGAGCACCTCCAAAGTCCGAGCTGCGACTAAACATTGTAATTCATGGTAGAAAAGATCCAGTCATGCTAACACCCAACATTCACTACACACAATGCATAGGCATGACAACAGTTCTCTCAGATCTGGCGCTTATTAGAGAAGGTGATGACACAGCATAAAAGTAAATAGATAGTCCCTTCCCAGAGGGAAGCAGTGATTTGTAGAGGTGCCAGAGCTTAAGTTTTTAAAATAGAGGTAAATGAAATTTTTAGAGGTGCACCCTTCTCATTCACTTCACGACTGTCAGCTATCGATATCTCCCATGCTAAACGAGCTAGTGGCAGTTCCCAAGCAGAAAAGTAAATGTTTGAACTCCATTGGGAGTTTTTGTTTGTTTATTTGTAAACTATTTATTTTTTGCAATTTGGGACTGGGAATCCCCGCCCTTTTCTAGTGCAATGGCGAGTGAATAAACAGTCAACCTGAGAATAACCCGCTTAGCATGGAAAATACCAACCACCTCCTGTCATTCCATGAATGATCGAGACACACAAAAGGGATATTCATTTGAAGTTTTTAGAGGTGGCACATGCAAATTTACTTAGAACGGTAGGGTAATACCCCATATAGGTAGGTATGGTGGACTCATCTGTAATAACTTTGAGTTTTAGAATTTGATGCACAAGTAGTATTCCCGCTTAGTACAGGTGAAGGCTAGCAAATAGGTTGGGAAGCGGCCAGCTATAGAGCAACAATGGTCCTGAACATGCATCATGCATAATAAACATGGACACCCGCATGTGTAGGATATGGACACCATGAACATAAATATCATAGAGGCTATGTTGGTTTTGGTTCAACTACATGCATAAACATGTGCCAAGTTAAGCCACTCGAACATTCATCGGAGGATACCATATCATCATACTACATCACAATCCTTTTAACGCAATGTTGATATCCAAGATAAATCAATATTAACTCTTAGCTAATTATGCATTGCATGGAAAACTATAATCTCTAATTGTCATTGCAAACATGTTTAATCATAATGGGTTGAATCATGAATACTAGGTTAAACATATTTACACGAACAAAACAAGTCGATTTCTTACCAGTTTCTCTCTGCCACGACCAGTTCATCGAATATCGTCATTATTGCCTTCCACATGCATGATCGAACGATGTGAAATAATAATAAAGGTGCAAGAGTGCGGTGGACTAAGCTGGGATCTGCAAACATTTTATTCAACAGGAGAAGACAAGGTAAATGTGTTCTTTATTAGTTCAACAATTATTCATATGAGAGCCACTCAACATTTTCATCGTGGTCTTCTCCTTGGCACAACTTGAATAGAAAGAAAAGAATTTCAAAAAAACACTGAAATATTTTTGGAGTTTTTGGTTTTCTAGATAGGCAAAAGAAAAGAGGGAAAGCAAAAATGAGAAAAACTATTTACACGGGAAAGCTCCCAACAAGCAAAATAAGAACAAGGAAATCTTTTTTAATCTTACTACTAAGCATGCATAGAAAGCAAATTGACGACAACTGATTTTTTGGTGTTTTTCTAAGGTTTTTCAAATTCATAAGAGAAAAGCAAGAAAATAAATCTAAGCATGGATGATACAAGGAAAGAGTGTGAATACAGACAAATAGAATGATAAGTGGTCATGAATGTAATGTCGGTGAGAAACACGTACTCCCCCAAGCTTAGGCTTTTGGCCTAAATTGGTAGTCGATCAGTAGCCTGGATGGTAGTAGGGATCCTGAGGGGCAGGCATCCACTCATCCCACTGCTGAGGCTCCTCTTGTGCTACCTTCGCAGCAGCCTGAGCATTCCGGTACACGATGATGTCTGCACGCATAATCCTATATCCGCCCCTGACAACAGAATCAAACAAAGCAGGTGCATGCAAGGGAATAATATCATGAGTTTTAACGCTAAAGACAAGGTTATAAGGAATGGGAATGTTAGGATAATCTCGTGCAAGGAAATGATGGTATTCCATGGTTGCACGGTCTAAATAAATCTTGGTCATAGGGTAATCATGAGAGCATGTCCCAACATTAAAGTGAGCCGCTAAACGAGTAGCAAATATCCATCCATGTATTTCACCCTGAGATTTATTAAGATGGAGGCGACGAGCCACAATAGCTCCCAAGCTATGAGTGTTGTCGCCCTCTAGTGCTCAGTATAAAACAACAAAGTCTGGTGCGCTGAGCGCACCCACTTTCTTTCTAGCAAGCAAGCACTTGGAAAGAAATAAAGCAAAATAATGTATGGCAGGAAAGTGTATGCTAATAGCCATGGTGGCTGACACCCCTCTCTCATCTCCCACTGTCAAAGTGCGATAAAAATCCTCAAACCCAGCCAGCCTAGGCTCGGCTAAGCTCCCATCAGAGGGGATCAAACATATGTCACAGCATTCAGAAAGTGTTATCTGATGGTTTTCAGCATATAAATCAAAGCTAACTTCAGGGGGATTATTCCTAGGCAGGAAAGTAAAACTTTGAACAAAGATATTTGTGAGGATTTGGTGCTGGACACACTCATCTGCAGTGAAGTCGGTGAGGCCGGCATTTGCAACATATTGTGTGAACTCCTGAAGGATTCCGGCCTTTTCCAAGAACGGGGTGTGCGGCCATTCGCATGGCCGTACCTCCGCCAATCTCCGAGGGTGGAGATCACAGTCAGATGATTCCCCAATAACACCCCTGGAGTTCTTCCTAGAGCCAAACTTCTTGAAAATATTCATGTTCGCGTACAATTTTCTGAAAATACAAAAAATTGGGGTGACAAAAATTTGTCACCAATACTTTATAAAATTGATAGCAACTACTCATAGGGATGCATAGAAACCATAGCAAGCATTCAAACTACTTAGAACACTAAGAATTCAACATGCAAGCACATCTACAGTAGCACCAAGAGTAACTAATTATTCAAAGTATAAACCACTAAAACAAAAACTAATTGGACAAATAGTGGAGTCACATACCAAGCAACAATCCCTCGAAACAATTTTGGAAATGGAGCTTCGAGCAAAGAGATCGAAATCCGCCGGTTTGAGCTCAAGAACACGGGAGAGAGAACAATGGAGATTTTTTCTGGAGGTAAGAGATGACGTGGGCTAAAGAGGTAAGTGAGAGGGCCCACGTGGGGACCACAACCCACCAAGGCGTGCCCAGGTGGGTTGTGCCCACCTGGTGCACCCCCCTATGGTATTATTTGCACCAAAAATTCTTAAATAATCAGAAAAGATTGTATTAAATTTTCAGGGCATTCTGAGAACTTTTATTTTTTGTGTCATTTTTATTGCACGGGAAAATCAGAAAACTGACAAAGCATGACATTTTATTTTATTTAAATAATAAAAACAGAAAACGAACGGTAGGGACAGAAGGTAGTGCTTACGAAATTCATCAACTTCATACTGCTCAAAAATGATTCATTAATAAGGTTGATCAGGTCTTATTAACAACCATTTTCGATTAGCATGAAACCGAAGAACTTTCGTAAATCACTAAGTTACCTCAATGGGGATATGAATTTCCCCAACAATAAGCATTTCATATTTATTTTTTACAGTAGGTAGAGGTATTTGAAAACTTCCAATAGTGATTGTCAGAGATTTTTCAATAACATTAATACCATTCACTTGGAATTTTTTCTTGGGAAAGTGCACCGTATGCTCATAACCATTAATATGAAAAGTGACATTGCTTTTGTTACAATCAATAACAGCCCCTGCAGTATTCAAGAAGGGTCAACCAAGGATAATCGACATGTTGTCGTCCTCGGGCATCTCAAGTATAACAAAGTCAGTCAAAATAGTAACATTAGCAACAACAACAGGCACATCCTCACAGATACTGATAGGTATGGCAGTTGATTTGTTAGCCATTTGCAAAGATATTTCAGTATGTGTGATTTTATTCCAATCAAGTCTTCTATATAAAGAGAAAGGTATAACACTAATACCAGCTCCTAAATCACACAAAGCAGTTTTCACATAATTCTTTTTTATAGAGCAAGGTATAGTTGGTATACCCGGATCTCCAAGTTTTTAGGTACTCCTCCCTTAAAGGTATAATTAGCAAGCATGGTGGAGATTTCAGCTTCGGGTATTTTTCTCTTGTTTGTGATGATGTATTTCATATACTTTGCATAAGGAGGCATTTTCAAGATATCTGTCAAGCGAATATGCAAAAAGACTGGCCTCGGTATTTCAGCAAAGCGTTCAAATTCTTCATCATCTTTCTTTTTAGTTGACTGGGGTGGAAAAGGCATAGGTTTTTGAACCCTATTGAAGATATGCCCTAGAGGTAATCATGTATGATGATATTTCCTATGTGTTTATGAATAAAGATAGTCCCTGGATGTAATCAATGATACTTGTTGGCAAGTGCGTGACTTGTCTGTGAGATCTTGTGTTGTATGATACATCCTAAATGGTCCCTAGTCATAAGTGATGTGTGGACACACATCAGACTAGACTAGCATATGACACGGTGGATGGCTCGGTCTCACTAGCCATGAAGCATTGGATGCTAACCGGATAATATGGACTTGGAAAGGTCTGGTCGGATTCGACGTAGTCAGATCCGAGTCGAGATAAGGTCTGAGTCGGACTGACCCAACTATGAGACACAAAAATATGTCATTTGTGAGTCTCTAGTACAAAATATGTTCTATGTCCTAAGACCTGAGCTGACGCATGTACTCGGGATGGTGACAGACTTGCTTTGGGCCGACCAAACGCTACTCCATGACTGGGTAGTTACAAAGGAAGGTTTTGGGCTTGTCCAGACCCATGCTGCGAGACGTGGTCGAGAAAGTGGGATTTGCCCCTCCGATCAGGAGAGATATACTCTGGGCCCCTCGTGTGATCCAACCAGGATAAGCATGGCCATGCGACAAGGATTATGAGATAATCTGGTTTGGGTCAGCATCATTGGAACGAGAAAGAGGTTGGGGTAGCACAAGGATGACAGTCTTGCCTTGAACCCGACAAGATATATCGTGTGGAAAAAGGAATGGAAGTGTGATGTACCAGGTCGCCTAACCAGCTTCATAGTCTGCTTGGTGGTCGGCACGCCTTGCTAGAAGCCGCTACCAACCGTGCAGGTCGGAGGTGATCCGACCCACGACCAAGTCGACTTGAACCTAAGGGATCGCGTGCTTAAGGGGAGGCCTGTGAGGTTGGATCCGGCTCCATGAGTCAGACTTGGTCCTACTCGGACTCGGATACAAACGGAACAGACTTTGGGCTTTAGGGTCCATGCGAGGCCCAAGTGTTGAGCCCGTGATGGATGCCTATAAATAGTGGAGGTGCGGCACACTCATTTGGTTTATCATTTTGGCACCGTCATTAGGGCTTTGCATGTGTTGCGAATAGCCACCCCTCCACTCGCCGCCGGTTGTGTGATCGGACCTAGTAGTCCGCCGCACGACATTCCTCCTGCACTTGCGGATACCGTTAGAGGCGGTGCACTTGCACCGCTTCGGCGAACCTATTCGAGGGATCCGATCGGCTACGTGGGAGACCGACGAGGAGGAGACGACTCCGGAGACGCACTGCCCCAACTCTTCTTCCGCTGCACGGCACTGCGCGTCTAGTGGTAACGACCTTTGATCCATCTCTGTAGCATGTTTCTGGATGTTCTGCAGGTAGGAAATTTTAATTTGCAGTCGATGCACCCTACGGTAGAACCCAACAAACTCACGGTTCTCTTTCTTTACCGTGTTTTCTAGAAATGAAGTCTCTTTTATCATACCTTTTATTCTTAGGTTGTGGGTTATCAAGATCAACATGTGGTTCTATCTCAACATCATTGTCTGGTTCTTTATCATTGCTAGGTTGACAGTCTTCATGAACCTCATCATTATCTTTTTCATTGTCACTAGGTGAGTTTTCATTACCAGATTTAGTTTTAGCATCAGAGATAGGAGTTTCATTATCATTATCAAGAGGTTTTTCTATTTCAGGTTCACTAGAAGTATGCAAAGTCCTATCATTTTTCTTCTTCTTCTTCTTAGAAGAACTAGGTGCACTAGTGGCATTTCTTTGTGAATCCTGTTCAATTCTTTTTGGGTGTCCCTCGGGATAAAGTGGTTCCTGGGTCATTTTACCTCCTCAAGTTGCAACTCTAACAGCAAAGTCATGCATATTATGATTCATTTCATCAAGCAATTCTCTTTGACATTTAGCAACTTGTTCTAATTGAGTTTGAACCATAGAAGCATGTTTCCCCACACCCCTAACATCATTTGATATGCTAAATAACAAGTTACCCAAGCGAGCAATCATATCAGAATTGTATTTCAATTGTTTCATAACATTTGCATTGAAGTGATCTTGCTTTCTAATATAGTTTTTAAACTCATAAAGGCATTGGCTAGGATGCATATTGTGAGGATGATCATTATCATTGAACTTCATTAGAGAATTTACCTATACCACCTTAGGCAGTGGTGGTGCATTAATCCCATGTATTTCTTCAATTGGAGGTAAAAATTTAACATCCTCAGCTTTAATACCTTTTTCCTTCATAGATTTCTTTGCTTCTTGCATATCTTCAGGACTGAGATATAATATACCCCTCTTCTTCGGAGTGGGTTTCGGCGGTGGTTCAGGAAGAGTCCAATCATCATAATTTTTCAATATATTATTTAATAATTCTTCGGCTTGTTCAATAGTTTGTTCCCTGAAAACACAACTAGCAAAACTATCTAGGAAGTCCCTAGAAGCCTCGGTTAGTCCATTATAGAAGATATCAAGTATTTCATTTTTCTTAAGAGGATGATCACGTAAAGCATTAAGTAACTGGCAAAGCCTCCCCCAAGCTTGTGGGAGACTCTCTTCTTCAGTTTGCACAAAGTTAAATATTTCATGTAAGGCAGCTTGTTTCTTATGAGCAGGAAAATATTTTTCAGAGAAGTAATAAATCATATCCTGGGGACTACGCACACAACCAGGAGCAAGAGTATTGTACCAAGATTTAGCATCACCCTTTAATGAGAACGGAAATAAATTGAGAATAAAGTAGTAACGAGTTTTCTCATCGTGATTGAAAAGGGTGGCTATATCATTCAACTTAGTAAGATGTGCCACAACAGTTTCTGTTTCATAACCATGGAAAGAATCAGATTCAACCAAAGTAATTAACTCTGGGTCGACAGAGAATTCATAATCTTTATCATCAATAAAGATAGGTGAAGTAGCAAACTTAGGATCACATTTCATTCTAGCATTCATAGATTTTTCTTTATATTTGTGTAGTAATTTCTCTAGATCATCTCTATCATTACAAGCAAGAATATCTCTAGTTGCTTATTAACTCATAACATAACCTTCCGGTACCTTAGGCAATTCATATCTAGGAAGGCTAGTTCTAGCAGGTGTTTCAGGAGTTTCAGTTTCAAGCTCATCATCAGATTCAACAACATCATGTTGTATTACTCTAGCGATTTGTTCATTAAGAAATTCACCAAGTGGCACATCATCATCATGCAAGGTACTAGCATCATCATAAGTATCATTCATAGTAGAAGTAGCATCATCAATAACTTGCGACAAATCAGAAGTAATAGCATGTTGTGGCGTTGCAAGTTTACTTATAACAAAAGGTGAATCTAAAGCAGAACTGCATGGCAGTTCCTTACCTCCCCTCGTCTTAGAGGGATAAATCTTAGTCTTAGCATCCTTCAGATTCTTCATAGTGATAAATTGATAATAATACCAAGTGACTCAACAAATATAGCTATGCTCCCCGGCAACGGTGCCAGAAAAAGGTCTTGCTAACCCACAAGTATAGGGGATCGCAACAGTTTTTGAGGGTAGAGTATTCAACCCAAATTTATAGATTTGACACAAGGGGAGCCAAAGAATATTTGAAGGTATTAGCAGCTGAGTTGTCAATTCAACCACACCTGGAGATTAATTATCTGCAGCAATGTGCTCGGTAGCAAAGTAGTTTGATAGTTTTGATAGTAGTGACAGCAGCAATAGTAATAGTAACAATGCTAGTAGTAATTTTGTAGCAAGTGTAATAGTAGCAGCAGCTGTAGTAACTTAGCAAGATCAATATGGGACAAATTCATAGGTATTGGATTGGTTATTTGTTGGATGATATTCATCATGAGACAGTTACAACCTAGGCTGATTCGGCACTAGCTCCGGTTCATCGATATAATGTAGGCATGTATTCCGTAAATAGTCATACGTGCTTTACTAAAAGAACTTGCATGACATCTTTTGTCCTACCCTCCCATGGTAACGGGGTCCATATTGGAAACTTAGAGATATTAAGGCCTCCTTTTAATAGAGAACCGGAACAAAGCAATAGCACATAGTGAATACATGAACTCCTCAAACTACGGTCATCTCCAAGAGTGGTTCCGGTTGTTGTCACTCCGGGGTTGTCGGGTCATAACACGTAGTAGGTGACTATAACTTGCAAGATTGAATCTAGAACATGGATATAATGATGATAACATAAACGGTTCAGATATGTGTTCATGGCACCCGGGCCCAAAGTGACAAGCATTAAGCATAGCAAAGTCATAGCAACATCAATCTAAGAACATAATGGATACTAGGGATCAAGCCCTAACAAAACCAACTCGGTTACATGATGAATCTCATCCAAATCCTCACCAACCAGCGAGACTACGAAGGAATTACTCACTCCTGGTGGGGAGCATCATGGAATTGGCGATGGAGAAGGGTTGGTGATGACGAAGAACGAAGACCCCCCTCTCCGGAGCCCCAAACGGACTCCAGATACGGCCTCCCGAGGAAGAACAGGACGTGGCGACGGCTCCATTTCGTAGATCGCGATAATTCTTTCCCCCTCATTTTTTCTGGATGAATGTGAACTTATAGCATCAGGGTTGGCGTCTGCGGGGCCACCAGGTGGGGACAACCCACCTGGGCGCGCCAAGAGAGGGGGGCGCGCCCTGGTGGTTGTGCCCACTATACGATCGAAAGTATGTCTAGAGGGGGGTGATTAAACTACTTGACCAAATAAAAACCTAGCCTTTTCCCAATTTTAAGTATTGGCTGATTTTAGCAATTATGAACAAGTCAAGCAATCAACCTACACATGCAATTCTAAGAGTATAGCAGCGACGGAATGTTAAGCAATTGCTTATAAAGGTAAAGGGAGGAGTTTGAGGGAGCAAATGCAATGTAGACACGGAGATTTTTTATCCATGGTTCCGATAGGTGGTGCTATCATACATCCACGTTGATGGAGACTTCAACCCACGAAGGGCAACGATTGTGCGAGTCCACGGAGGGCTCTACCCACGAAGGGTCCACGAAGAAGCAACCTTGTCTATCCCACCATGGCCATCACCCACGAAGGACTTGCCTCACTAGGGTAGATCTTCATGAAGTAGGCGATCTCCTTACCCGTAAAAACTCCTTGGTTCAACACCACAATCTTGATGGAGGCTCCCAACTGACACCTAACCAATCTAGGAGACACCACTCTCCAAAAGGTAATAGACAGTGTGTTGATGATGAACTCCTTGCTCTTGTTCTTCAAATGATATTATCCCCAACACTCGACTCTCTTTCATAGGATTGGATTTGGTGGAAAAATGATTTGAGTGGAAAGCAACTTGGGGAAGGCTAGAGATCAAGATTTATGTGGTTGGAATGGAATATCTTGACCTCAACACAAGTGTAGGTGGTTCTCTCTGAGAAAATGTATGTTGGAAGTGTAGGCATGTTCTGATGGCTTTCTCCACGAATGAAGAGTTGGTGGAGGAGTATATATAGCCTCCACACAAAATCTAACCATTACACACAATTTACCAAACTCGGTGGGACCGAATGAGAGAACTCGGTCAGGCCGATTTAGTTCATAATGTGATTGTTAGGCATTTCGACGGGACTGATATGATCAACTCGGTAGGACCAATTTCATTAGGGTTAGGGCATAACGTAATCTCGATGAGACCGATTACAAAAACTCGGTAGGACAGATTTTGGTAATAAGCTAACCAGAGAGTTGTTCAGGCAAACTCAGTGGGATTGATTCGCTTGTTTCGGTTGGACCGAAACGTTACGAAGGGGAAATAGAGAGTTTGCATTGCGAACTCGGTGGGACCAATCTCTCATCTCGGTTAGACCGAAACGTTACGAAGGGAAACAGAGAGTTTGCAATCCCATCTCGGTGAGACCGAGATCCCTATCGGTGAGACCGAAGTGACAAGGGTTTGCGGCAGTGGCTATGTCAACTCAACTCGGTGGCGCCGGGTAGAAGGTTTCGGTGGGGCCGAGTTTGACTTTTGGTTTGGGACATATGTGGATGTGAGAAAGTGGTCGAAGGTTTTGGAGCATATCACTAAGCATTTTGAGCAAGAAACCCATTAAGCAACACCTCATCCCCTTTTAATAGTATTGGCTTTCCTATGGACTCAATGTGATCTTGGATCACTAAAATAGTTAATGTAGAGTCTTGAGTTTGAGCTAATATGTGTCCTTAGCATTTTGAGGGGTCCACATTTCTAATCCATGCCATGCCAATCATTGAACTTTCCTGAAATATTTATATTGAGATAGCATTAGTTCACTGAGCTATATGTTGTTTGTAATTACCAAAACCACCTAGGGATAGTTGCACTTTCAATCTCCCCCTTTTTGGTAATTGATGACAACATATAGATCAAAGCTTCAACAAATGATAATAAGATTGAAATACATCGTCACTTTGAGAAGTATGTGATAAGCAAGAGCTCCCCCTAAATTTGTGTATTATTTAAAATTAGCTTTTGAATGCAAATACACAATCGATTAGGATCATGGGTTACTCTTCCATGTCACATACATCTTGGTGGAGCGCTCAAATGATATAAACTAAAAGCATGCACTCATCACCAAGCAAAGTGAATGATTGTATAGGGATATAAAAGATAATATAATTCAAGCAAGCATTAAAGTAGCATATGATCAATCACATGATCAAACAAGTATCGCACACAACGACATACAGTATAAACCAAGCACACAATAAAGTTCAACCAAAAACAAGAGAGACAAAGAAGCAAAACACTCTCTCTCAAAGCCTATGATCTATACATATTTCTCCGCCTTTGGCAACAAGTTACCAAAAAGTTCAAATGTCCATAGTGCTATGCGTCTCTCAGGCTTGGTCTTCGGGAGGCGGTGTAGAGAGAACTCCAAGGACGAAGGCATCTGTAGATCTAGTTGGAGCTGGTGGAGTGGCAACTGGAGGTGGCACTGAAGTTGTAGCTGCTGGTGTTGATGTAGTAGCTCTAGTGTCAGGTATGGGCACTACAGCAGATCTCTGACCTATAGGCACTCTCTGAAAGGCATCTGTGGTAGCCTACCCTTTCCTCTCATCTGCTTCCTCCTGGACCTACTCAACTGCAGTCTGTATCTCAGTCACTTTCAGATTAAGATCATAGAACTTTGTTTCAATTATCCTCTCCAAGTTCTCCTGATTTTGAGTCGGGGTGGCCAAGCCCTTCTCAATCCTCAAAGTTGCTTGAATCAGATATGCCATTTGATCTTGTTTTGACTTGAGGGACACTTGAGATGCCTCTTCAACACTTGGCATCTTTGCTGCTTTCTCAGCTTTAGCTTTCTCTCTCTTTTCTTGTGCTTGCACAGTTGTGGGATCTTCTTCATCCATGACAGCTGTGTTGTCCTCAAATTTAGGTAGTAAGGGAAGATGTTCCTTGTCCAATAAGTATGTGTCTATGCCCATCTTGGAGTTGATGAGCTCCTGAATGTGTGGAGCATACCCACATGATCTCTTCTGGTCTGCAGCAGTCCTCTTGATTGTTTCAACAATCATTCTCATGACCTTGAACTTTTGAGGGACATAAAAAATGTACAGCAAGTTGATTGAGTGTCCTCTGATCATCTTATGATCTCCATATTTGGGCAACAATGTATGCCTAAATATAGTGTTGATTGTAGCTAGACCAGACAACAAGTAATGAACAGATCCAAACTTGTGTATTTCCAATGCTTTGTTTGGGATCACTTTGTACATGTTGGCCATAGAGTTGTGGTGTTTCTTCTTCTTGGCATAGACATCCAAGTCATCTTCATGCTCTTCAGGGGCTTTTATCAACTTGGCCCACTCATCAACAGTTGACTGGTACCTTGTACCTTCAGACATCCATACAATTCTACCATCTGGATAGAAATGAGCTGTGGGGTAGAATTGCATGATGAGTTCATCATTCCATTTTGTCAAATTTTGTCCCACAAACTTGTCAACACCACATGATTTGAAACTTTCATGCACACCTGGAAAGTGATCTTCATTTTCCTTGATGTATTCCCAATCAACCCATCTCATGTCACATACCATTGGCTTATTGCTAAGTAGAATGGTCTCATAGAAATCCTGCTGGTCTCTGGTGTGGAACCTATAATCCAAAGTAGTCCTTCTCCTCACATCATATGGATCAGATTGTCTCCATCTTCTGAGACCTGCATCCTTCCTCAACTTCATGTCCTCGGCAACAATATGATTATCATCATGATCAGGGATCTTGGGCTTGAGCTTCCTAAGCACTTCGACTTCATCATCTTCTTAAATTTAAGGCACTGGGGCCTTGTTCTTTTCTGCAGCTGGAATGTTCCTAGTGCTTCTCTTGGGTGCAGATTCGGTGGCTTGAGCAGCAGCTTTGGGGGCAGTCTTGGTCTTTGAAGGAGCAGCCCCTAACTTAATGGCATCCCCCATCAGCTTCTGAGATTTCGGTGCTGGTGCAGTATCCTCTTCTTCTTCTTCTTCAGCTTCATCATCATCATCTCTCATGGATGGCTTGCCAATCACTTTGGCTGTGGTTTTCCTAGCTCTCTTCTTTGTTCCTGTTGGCTCATCATCTCTGGTTTCAAGAGTGAAGACCATTGTTTCTTGAGTTGATGCTCTGGCCTTTGACATTGGAGCTCTCTTGGTAGGGACCTTCTTATTCAATCCAGGCTTGGTTGAAGTAGCTGTGACATATTCCTTCCTAGCAACTTTCTTCTTTGAGCTGACTTCTTCAACTTCAAAATCTTCATCCTCTCAATCTGAAGTTTTCTTCTTTCTCTGCCTAGTTGATACCTTAGGCAGGTTGCTTAGTGTGCTCCTGCTACCCTCATCAGAACTGCTAGAGGGACTAGTGCCCTCACTCATGTTAACTTGCTCCTCAGACCTGTTCTGGCTGTCACTTTGATCAGACATTGTTGACACTGCAAACTAAAAGCTGACCCTATGAATAGATGTAGATGAGATATAGTGGATAACCTTTACAAAGTGTAGAGTTTTTGCAAAATAAATGACTCAAAAACTTAGTTTTAGTTCTCCATAAAAAGCATTTCGGAGCTACCGATTTGTTAAACTCGGTTATACCGAAGCAATTTTGGAACCTAAACTAGTGAACTCGGTCAGACCGAGTCACAGTTCGGTGGCTCCGAGAGTGCTAGGGTTTTACAGAGAGTTGAACTCGGCCACACCGATTTGCATTTTTCGGTCAGACCGAAAATCGCATGTGCAATAGCCTAAGCCAAATCGGTGAAACTGATTTCTACAACTCAGTCGGTCCGAGATGAGTTCGGTGGAGACCTAACCCTAAATTTTCGAATCAAAACTAATCTATACGGAGTTTCTGCTGGACATGATGATTTCAATCGAGGCAAGAATCATGGCAATATCTTTGTGCTTAGAATCGGAGATAAGGATTGCACAGAGATCAAGCTCATACCCTAACTTGGCGGTGAGCTCGCTACGACGGCAACGGCGAGGCAGAATCCCGTTGACGGCAGCGGAGACCAGCAGCGGGAGGTCGCTGGCGGTGTGAAGACGATCCGGAGTCCCAAGACGGCAGAGCAGGTCACGCGCGGGCGAGCGGTTTTGGAAAGTTTTCCAAAATTTGACCCAACGGTATATATAACCTGACCCTATCGGTGTGACCAAGTGGAACAACTCGGTGGCACCGAGATGCAGAATCGCAAGCGGTTACTGCAACTCGATGTGACCGAAAAGTTCAAATCGGTTGCACCGAGATTGAAAACCTAGATCAACTTAGTGAACTCGGTGTGACCGAAGTGGATGACTTGGTCATACCGAAATGCACAAAGAGGTTTTGGAAGTTTAAGTCTATGAAAAATCGGGGACTCCGAGTGCTCCTCACACAGAGTGGTTCGAATCTGACTTGATCAAACTTTGTGATGTAGCATGAATAGAGTTTGATACGAGAAAATCATAGATAGCTAGAGGGGTTTCTTAGGCATTATTGTCCATCCATTTGGCAAAAGAAAAAGAGCCAAACAATCAAAGCAACAAATGTATGTCCTCGAATGAGAAAAATATGCATTCAACATGCTCACATAATAAGATAGCAAATGAAACATGTGGCAAAGCATGCACAACCATTCTAGCATCTATCAAGCAATTGGCGATGACTAGGTCATCTATATATGAGTATATTTACTTAGGAGTCAAATGAGAACTTTTGATCATAGGTCATACTCATCGTTTAAGCATAGGTGGGGTTACCACTTTTACATAAAGCATTGTTGTGTTCACATCATTAGAGTTGCTTTAGCTCAATTGATTAGAGTAAAGCTCCCCCTAGATGTGATATCCCCCCTAAGAAGGATGAACTAACCTTGGGTTTTGTCGATGAAGACTTCATGTAGATATTGAAGATGTGGATGCTCAATGTTGATGTAGATCATTTGGAGCAATCCATTGGAGTGAGTTGTACTTTCAACACCTACACGGGTTAGTCCCATAAGGAACAAACAAGGATATCCATGGACATATAGTGAATTGCACACAAGATGATGTCCATGAAAGCATTAGGTTACCTTGTCCCTTGTCTTACTAACAAGAGGGTTTGTGACTCCTTGAACTAGTGCTAGATATGGAAGTTGTTTGCATTTGTCCTCGCCAAAACGATATGAGTGAAGTATTATGGCGGAGTCACCCTCAAGAACTCTCTAGTTCTTCTTCTTCGGGATCCACACCATCTTGATGGGAATCCTTGGAGTTGTAGTCGTACTTGATGAAGTAGAACTCGATGTAGTCTTGGGAACCCACTTGACCAAGGCCTTGGGAGCTTCATCAAATGCATCAATCTCCTCTTGAAGCTTGTCCTTGCCCTTTTGCTTGTGGTCTAGTGGTGGAATATCATATTGAGCTTGTGTTCCTTGGAAATAAGTAGGATCATACTTC
Source organism: Secale cereale (assembly GCA_902687465.1). NCBI lineage: Eukaryota > Viridiplantae > Streptophyta > Magnoliopsida > Poales > Poaceae > Secale > Secale cereale. The sequence goes on along the minus strand of LR738715.1, from coordinate 258,466,036 downwards.
TCTTGTTAAGGAACAAACTTCGTCTTGGGGTATTGATCTTCTTCCCACTCAACTCCATTGGCATTGAACTTTCATTCAAAACCAACACCTTGATTCTTCTGCTGTCTTCCTTGCTTGCGTACAATCTTCTCAAATTGCTTACTTTCGGCAAGGCTCTTGTAAACACCTTTCTCTATAATGCCCTTCAATAGGCTATTTTCTTGCTCAAGTGTAAATTGGCTAAGAGAATCATTGGTGGAATCAACAGTACTACTAGAAGCAACAATATTTGATTTAGCATGATTATTGTTACTACTAGATGAAGAATCTTTCTTGTTCTTGTTGCTAGATTTAACTTATGGCATGTAAGTAGACAAGAGTAAACGTTTGGCAGTGTAAGAAGAACTTTTCTTGTGAAGATCATCATTGATTGCTTTTAAGGACTCATGCTCTTGCTCAAGGTTGAGCTTTTCAAAGCGTAACTTCTCATGAGTCTTTAAAAGTTTTCGATGATCATCCAAGGTAGTTTCTTGAGCTAACTTAAGAGTGTTTAATTCTTTAGTTAGATGCTCAATCTTCTCCTTATCATTGCCATTCGTTTTATCTTGTTTAGCATGATTAATAGCAATTTCATCATAGTTTTCATCATAGGTTTCATCACTATTGCTACCAACAAGTAAATCATCATCTCCTAGCAAGTCATCTTCATCACTATTAAAATCAAGATACTCGGGGTGTGATACCTTAGGGCCTTTAGCCATGAAGCATCTTCCAATTCCTTCATTTGGTGAGTCAAATATGTCGTAGGAGTTGGATGACACAAGAGCAATTCCGGCAACACCTTCATCTTGAGCATCTTCGGAGTCAGAGTAGTAGCTTCTTTCGGAGTGATGGTTAGAGTCGGAGCCGGATACCCATTCACCAACGTGAGCTTGATGTCTTCGTTTTGTGTAGCTCCTTGATGACTTGTCTTTCCTTTCTGAATCCTTGCTTCTCCGAGAGGGTCTTCATTCATAACGATCATCTCTACTCCTTCTCTCTCTTGGTGGTGATTCTTCTCTCCCACTCCTTCTTTTGGGAGAATCTTCTCTTCTTTTGTAGGGAGCCGTACACTCATTGGAGTAGTGTCCGGGTCTTCCACAATTGTAGCAGTTTCGTTCACGACTTGAAGATCTTTTGTCATTGTAGGACCTTGACTTGGAACTTCTCTCCTTGCTTCTACTCTTGTAGAACTTGTTGAAGTTCTTCACCATTAGGCTTAATTCTTCATTGAAGGTTTGTTTCTCACTTGATGATGTGGGAGCATCACATGAGGCTTTGTAAGCACCACTTGACTTGTTGTGGAGCTCTTCCTTATCCTTAAGTGATATCTCATGAGCAACAATTCTTCCAATGACTTCTGTAGGCTTGAGATCTTTGTAACTGGGCATCATTTGGATCAATGTGCACATGGTATCATATTTTCCATCCAAGGCTCTTAGGATCTTCTTGATGATGAATCTGTCGGTCATCTCCTCACTTCCTAAACCGGCAATCTCATTTGTGATGAGAGCAAGCCTAGAGTACATTTCAGCCACACCTTAACCATCCTTCATTTTGAACTTGTCAAGCTGACTTTGAAGCACATCCAATTTGGATTCCTTGACGGAGTCAGTACCCTCATGCATATCAATCAAAGTATCCCAAATTTCCTTTGCATTCTCAAGACGGCTGATTTTGTTGAATTCTTCGGGGCACAATCCGTTGAAGAGGATATCATAAGCTTGAGCATTGTATTGCAGCATCTTCAACTCTTCCGCGGTAGCTTCATGGTTTGGTTCTCTCCCATCAAATAATTCACCTTGCAAGCCAACACACACAATAGCCCAAAGGATGGGGTTATGTCCAAGAATATGCATTTTCATCTTATGCTTCCAACTAGCAAAATTAGTACCATCAAAGTAAGGACCTCTACGGTGGTAATTTCCCTCGCTAGACGCCATACTCTCCTAGGTTGTGAAACCAAGAATATGATCACCAAAAGCTATGGAAATCAAGGCAAATGGAGACCTTAGCTCTAATACCACTTGTAGGCTCGAAAGTATGTCTAGAGGGGGTGATTAGACTACTTGACCAAATAAAAACCTAGCCTTTTCCCAATTTTAAGTGTTGGTAGATTTTAGCATTTATGCACAAGTCAAGCAATCAACCTACACATGCAATTCTAAGAGTATAGCAGCGGAATGTAAAGCAGTTGCATATGAAGGTAAAGGGAGGAGTTTGAGGGAGCAAACGCAATGTCGACACGGAGATTTTTTATCCGTGGTTCCGATAGGTTGTGCTATCGTACATCCACATTGATGGAGACTTCAACCCACGAAGGGAAATGATTGCGTGAGTCCACGGAGGGCTGCACCCACGAAGGGTCCACGAAGAAGCAACCTTGTCTATCCCACCATGGCCATCGCCCATGAAGGACTTGCCTCACTAGGGTAGATCTTCACAAAGTAGGCGATCTCCTTGCCCGTACAAACTCCTTGGTTCAACTCCACAATCTTGACGGAGGCTCCCAAGTGACACCTAACCAATCTAGGAGACACCACTCTCCAAAAGGTAATAGACGGTGTGTTGATGATGAACTCCTTGCTCTTGTGCTTCAAATGATAGTCTCCCCAACACTCAACTCTCTTTCATAGGATTGGATTTGGTGGAAAGATGATTTGAGTGGAAAGAAACTTGGAGAAGGCTAGAGATCAAGATTTATGTGGTTGGAATGGAATATCTTGACCTCAACACAAGTGTAGGCGGTTCTCTCTCAGAAAATATATGTTGGAAGTGTAGGCATGTTCTGATGGCTTTCTCCATGAATGAAGAGTGGGTGGAGGGGTATATATAGCCTCCACAGAAAATCTAAACGTTACACACAATTTACCAAACTCGGTGGGACCGAATCAGAGAACTCGGTCAAACCGATTTAGTTCATAATGTGACCGTTAGGCATTTCGGTGGGACCGATATGATCAATTCGGTAGGACCGATTTCATTAGGGTTAGGGCATAACGTAATCTCGGTGAGACCGATTACACAAACTCGGTAGGACCGATTTTGGTAATAAGCTAACCAGAGAGTTTGTCAGGCAAACTCGGTGGGACCGATTCACTTGTTTCGGTTGGAACGAAACGTTATGAAGGGGAAACAGAGAGTTTGCATTGCGAACTCGGTGGGACCGATCGCTCCTCTCGGTTAGACTAAAACGTTACGAAGGGAAACAAAGAGTTTGCAATCCCATCTCGGTGAGACCGAGATCCCTATCGGTGAGACCGAAGTGACTAGGGTTTGTGGCAGTGGCTATGTCAACTCAACTCGGTGGTGCCGGATAGAAGGTTTCGGTGGGGTCGAGTTTGAATTTTGGTTTGGTACATATGTGGATGTGAGAAAGTGGTTGAGGATTTTGGAGCATATCACTAAGCATTTTGAGCAAGAAACCCATTAAGCAACACCTCATCCCCTTTTAATAGTATTGGCTTTCCTATGGACTCAATGTGATCTTGGATCACTAAAATAGGAAATGTAGAGTCTTGAGATTGAGCCAATATATGTCCTTAGCATTTTGAGGGGTCCACATTTCTAATTCATGCCATGCCAATCATTGAACTTTCCTGAAATATTTATCTTGAGATAGCATAAGTTCAATGAGCTATATGTTGTTAGTAATTACCAAAACCACCTAGGGATAGTTGCGCTTTCACCCACCCAGCTGCCCCCTCCGGTGGTTCTTGGCTCTCGTATTTTTCATTTACTGTATAAAAAATCCTCGTGAAGCTTGGCTTTATTCCGAGAACTTTTATTTCTGCACAAAAACAACACCATGGTAGTTCTGCTGAAAACGACGTTAGTCCGGTGTTAGTTTCATTCAAATCATGCAAATTGGAGTCCAAAACAAGAGGAAAAGCGTTAGGAAAAGTAGATACGTTGGAGACGTATCAACTCCCCCAAGCTTAAAACTTTGCTTGTCCTGAAGCAATTTAGTTGATAAACTGAAAGTGAGAAAGAAATACTTTTACAAACTTTTTTACCTTTGTTTGCATAAATAGGCTTAAACAACACCCAGGTTTTCAGCCAGCATTGTAACTAACCATGTCGACGATAACTCTTAAAGATTATAATGACTCATATCAATGACATAATCAGCTAGCGAGCAATAATAAAATATCTCAAACAGCAACACGTTATCAAAACAACCATGATATAATATGACAATAGTGGTATCTCGCTAGCCCTTTCTGAAACCGCAAAACATAAATGCATAGCTCCTACAAAGTACGACCAGCGACTAAACATTGTAATTCATGGTAGAAAAGATCCAGTCATGCTAACACCCAACATTCACTACACACAATGCATAGGCATGACAACGGTGCTCTCAGATCTGGTGCTTATTAGAGAAGGTGATGATACCACATAAAAGTAAATAGATAGTCCCATTCGTAGAGGGAAGCAGTGATTTGCAGAGGTGCCAGAGCTCATGTTTTTTAAACAGAGGTAAATGAAATTTTGAGAGGTGCACCCTTCTCATTCACTTCACGACTATCAGCTATCGATATCTCCCATGCTAAACCGGCCGGAATTATAACCCGGCCGGACTTGGTGGTTTACTTGACGGTTTACACTTGATGATTCATTGGCGATCCGTCTTAACCAGACGGTTTACAAGCAACCTGCCTAAATAATACCACTCACTGGTATCCCGGCTGGTGGATCATGGATGACAAGGCCCAAGGCCCAGAAGGCCGGTTCATGTATGGTGGGCCGGTTTATGAAGAAAGCACAAGGGATATTCTCCAACAAAGGAAGGAAGACTAGGACTCCTTGTAATAAAGCAATCCTAGTCCTACTAGGACTAGTCATGTAACCCGCCCCTTCAAGATATATAAGGAGGGGCAGGGCTCCCCAAAGAGGACAAGTTACAAGTTTTAGAGGAGAAGTTTAGACAAGTTTCTAGGGTTAGACACAAAGAGCCGGTTTACCGACGACACCACGAGGATCATAATGAGATCTAGCCTCAAACAGCACGTAGGGTTATTACCGGATGATGTTTCCTGGGGCCCGAAGCTGTCTAAATCCGTGTCTTGCATCGCGTCTCTCGATTCCACTCAACCCCTCTCAAGCTACTACATAGATGCGCGGCCTCACCACTAAGTCCGCTAAACCGGACATCTGCCGTGTTATTTCCACGACAGTTGGCGCCCACCGTGGGGCCAGCGCACCATGGTGATGAGTTCTTGGAGGGATTTTTTCCAGGGCTTCAAGAAATTTGTGATGATCAGATAAAGAAGAGCCATGTCGCATCTGCGTGCACCGCCACATGCAGCCTGCCGATCCGTCGTGGCCGGATCACTTTCAGCTACATCGTCGGAGCAAGCCAAGGACTAAGCAGTTCCATAGTATGGATCAAAATCATCAACTACGTTTAATTTTCTCAGATTCGCTGAGTCGCCGCCGCCGGAGTCCGAGGCCGATTGGCGAACAGTATCCGTGTCAAAGATCGAATCTGGAGTTTTTTCCTTTTGTCATCAAGACCGAAGCAAACCAGCCCACTACGTGATAGCCAAATTGATTCTTTATTGGCCAAAACTGTGACATAGAGAAGCGACAAGATGGGATTTACTTTGGCAGATTTATACAGGAAATATACATCAATAAGATTGCCACACGGTCAAAAAGTCAAAACACCAAGGATCCATCGTGCGTGTTGGCCTCCGATGCTATCCCATACCGGCTCCACGTCGGATCGACAGGCCGTACGCGCTCTGCTTCAGGTACGGCAGGCTGTGTGCGTGTGTCAGCTCGCCCCGCTGTCACCAGCCCTGCCTTACACTGTATTTAGTCTGAGTCGTCATGGCCTCCTGTGTGAAGACCGAAGCCACTTCATCGTGCTAATTAAATACTACTCACAAAGGTACTAGTACTTGGACTGCTAGTAGAATATTACTCACGTGAGAGACAAAGGTACTAGTGTTCGGACAAACAAAAAACAAGACATCCTGGAGTAGTACTTGCGGGGTTACTGCGTGGAATAAACAAAAAACAACAAACAGCGCGACGGGAGCTATGCCCGAGAAGATTGAGTCCACTTTGCTACTACTACTTATTACAAGAAATGGAGCCAAGTCATGCTGCGATCCACATGCAACTGGTAGTGCTAATTGAGTACTAGTACTACGTCAGTTTTTTGTGCTAGATTAATCTGCTCGGGTCGGCCGTCTCCGCTGAATCGCTGAAACTCCTGCTCCGGACTGCCATCACGGCCCACGTCTCCGTCGCCAAAAATCGCCTCGAGCTGCAGCAGCCGCCGCCGATGCCTCCGTGATTCCCTCCAAGTCGCCATCGCCACTTCTGCTCCGAGTCCGCCTCCAGCCGCCGAGCCGCTGAGCACTATCAAATCCCAAAGACCAGAAACAACGTACACTGATTATGCATTATCAGTGTCTATGCTCATCCGACAAAATCATCAGGTATGCCACGGATGCATGTTCAGCTGAGTTGCGCGGCTTCGCGAATATGTGTGTTGCGGTCCGGTTTACATCAATGCACCGGCCGGCTCGTCCGTCCGCGCCCATGCACGCCGGTTTCCAACACCACGGCCGACTCCCTCGCCAATGGACATGCGCACGTCATCGCTTCCGCGGTCCGGTCTACATTAACACACCGGTGCCGCACCCGTCCTCACAAGCTGGCCCAGTGGATACGCGTGCGAGTTGCTACCCCGTCACTGCGTTCACATCAATACGCGGCCGGTTCATCTGTTCTCCAGGCGAATCAGGTGATATCTATCCTAGTTAGTCTTAATACATATTAATTCATCCGAGCAAAAATACCTCGCCCTGCTGTATTTTATATGCAGGAAAATTATTCATTACAAAGTGGTATTATACCACGGAGGTGGAGACACGCCAAACATTGTTCGACACAAGTGATCGTCGTTATTCCACGGATTCAAGCGCCGGTTTACAACGCCGTGGCCGTCTCTCGCGATCACACCGGTTTGCAACGCCGTGGCCGTCTCTCGCGACCACACCGGTTTGCAACGCCGTGGCCGTGTCTCACGACTACGCCGGTTCACAATGGGGAAGGAGGACAACTTGTTCATCTCCGCCGGTTTACAACCCCACAGCCGGTTTAACTGTTTGAGCCGCCTCTGATACTGCGGTCGTTTTACTGTCCACCCTGTGATCCGGTCTATTCACCAAAACCGGTTCAAATTCACTCAAGTGATATCCATCTACAGTATTATTTCTCTTGTTATATATCATTTTTCATTAAGAAAATAAGATGCTTTGATCAATCTATCTGGTTGTGCAGGGCGACTCCCATATATGTATGCTGGAGCAACAGCTCACTGAAGGGCTTCCTGTTCAAACATAGGTCGTATTCGAACCAAAGAAGACATGGCGCAAAGGCCCTCTGGACAGGCGACAGCCATCCAGTGATTGGCTTAAGTTTTACCCATGGTTCTATGGAACCATGGAGGCCCTCTGGACAGGCGACAACCATCCAGTGATTGGCTTAAGTTTTACCCATGGTTCTATGGAACCATGGAGGCCCTCTGGACAGGCGACAGCCATCCAGTGATTGGCTTAAGTTTTACCCATGGTTCTATGGAACCATGGAGGCCCTCTGGACAGGCGACAGCCATCCAGTGATTGGCTTAAGTTTTACCCATGGTTCTATGGAACCATGGAGGCCCTCTGGACAGGCGACAGCCATCCAGTGATTGGCTAAAGTTTTTTCTTATGGTTCCTATGGATGGTACCCGCATCCATCGACCGGCCCTCTGGATGGTAAGCCCATTCCATTGATTGGCTGAACCTTGCTTTGAGCCTGGTAGCTCGTAAAAAGCCTCGACTACATGGTTTTCTTTGCAAAACTTGCATTTCAGGTGTTTATGTTTTATGATTCTCTAAACCGGAGTGGAACAGCTCCAGAAGTTGACCACATATCTATAAAGTTAAAAGTCTGGGTCATGAATACCAGCATGAGATAAACCGGTGTTCATTATAACCCGAATCATTCATCAGGCAAAAGCCAAGTATAAGCTACAAATTTCTGGACAAAGTTCAGCGTGATATAAACCGGTGTCTTTTATCAAACCCGGGATTATTATTAGGTCTATCAAGGTTTCCATCAGGAAATTTTAAATTTCGCCGGATTAAGAATATCAAGCATACTTGATCGCAGAAACAGATAATGACCGGTGCTTATTAAACCGGCCTGGCTTTTGACTATAAGTCGCTAGTATATGATGGTGAATAATGACCGGTGTTTATTCAACCCGGCCTGATTGTGATCAAACATCACTGGAACCGGTTTTTCAAACCGGATTATATTCTTCAATTCTTTAAATAGCCAATACGGCTGGATTTTACTATGGTTATCAATATTACGATTGAGGTTTTCAAAGTCGCTTTAAGCGCAATGGATATTATTTTCATCGATGGAAGTGATTTATTCTACAAAGGAATAGTCTCGAGTCGCTGCAGGCTTACGACCCGGCACTTGGGGGCTACATTATTCAAATTGAGTTTACATCAAATACACAAGTCTCATGCCGCTGCAAGCATGCACCATGACACTTGGGGGCTAATGCAAAGTCATTTTTTCGCTCACTTTATTGAAGACCCGACTCATCATATTATAATGAGCCGGCCCTTGGGGGCTACCAATCACTCTTGTCAACAATTCAAGGTACACAAGTGTTAATCCATTATATTAAAGGGTCCACTGCTCAGTTGGTAAAGCACAAAGCTCTTAACCTTGTGGACGTGGGTTCAAACCCCACGATGGAAGTTACATTATATAATGTTATTTTCAATGATTATATTTACAAAGTCCCTGTTCATTATTGCATAATAACCCGGCACTTGGGGGCTACACGTTGCTGTTCAAGATTACATGATCATATTTTCAAAGTCCCTGCTCATTATTACATAATGACCCATCACTTGGGGGCTACATAATATGGAATATTCAGTTTCATAGTGATTAGGATGAACAATCCGGATTTCTTCAAGATTATACAATGCTATTTTCAATGAAGTATATACAAAGTCCCTACTCATTATTACATAATGACCTGGCACTTGGAGGCTATAGGTAATATGCATATAAAGGAGGAACATCTTTAAATTTTCAGTTCTGGCAAATCAGATTAATTGTGTGACCCGGCAATTTTGGCAATCATAAACCGGCAAGTTCTACATCTTCAAGCCGGCTGGATATCAGTTGAATATTTCAAAGACCAATATTTTTGTCAAGTCAGAGCATTAAAGGCCGATTCAAATGGATTCTTTATTTACAAAATATCTTCTGTAAGCAAATTGATTATGAAGCTGGTCTGTTGACCCTGATTTTCTAGAAGAAGGAAAGACAAGGACTTAAGGATGGTCAGATGCCGGATTACAAGAAATTCTTAACCCGGAGCACAACCTATCAGATTCGCTATTGTGTTTATTTTGCAGCATAAGTTTACCATGGATAAATCCAAGCTAAACTTGGGGGCTAATGTCGGGGATATACCCCGCGATATAAACCGGCCGGAATTATAACCCGACCGGACTTGGTGGTTTACTTGACGGTTTACACTTGATGATTCATTGGTGATCCGTCTTAACTAGACGGTTTACAAGCAACCTGCCTAAATAATACCACTCACTGGTAACCCGGCTGGTGGATCATGGATGACAAGGCCCAAGGCCCAGAAGGCTGGTTCATGTATGGTGGGCCGGTTTATGAAGAAAGCACAAGGGATATTCTCCTACAAAGGAAGCAAGACTAGGACTTCTTGTAATAAAGCAATCCTAGTCCTACTAGGACTAGTCATGTAACCCGCCCCTTCAAGATATATAAGGAGGGGCAGGGCTCCCCAAAGAGGACAAGTTACAAGTTTTAGAGGAGAAGTTTAGACAAGTTTCTAGGGTTAGACACAAAGAGACGGTTTACCGGCGACACCACGAGGATCATAATGAGATCTAGCCTCAAACAGCACGTAGGGTTATTACCGGATGATGTTTCCCGGGGCCCGAAGCTGTCTAAATCCGTGTCTTGCATCGCGTCTCTCGATTCCACTCAACCCCTCTCAAGCTACTACATAGATGCGCGGCCTCACCACTAAGTCCGCTAAACCGGACATCTGTCGTGTTATTTCCACGACATGCACCCTTCTCATTCACTTCACGACTATCAGCTATCGATATCTCCCATGCTAAATGAGCTAGTGGCGGTTCCCGAGCAGAAAAATAAATTTTTGAACTCCATTGAGAGTTTTTGTTTGTTTATTTGTAAACTTTTTCTTTTTGCAATTTGGTATTGGGAATCCCTATTATCGCCCTTTTCTCATGCAATGGCGAGTGAATAAACACTCAACCTGAGAATAACCCGCTTAGCATGGAAAATAGCAACCACCTCCTGTCGTTCCATGAACGATCCACACACACAAAAGGGATATTTATTTGAAGTTTTTAGAGGTGGCACATGCAAATTTACTTAGAATGGCAGGGTAATACCGCATATAGGTAGGTATGGTGGACTCATCTGGAATAACTTTGAGTGTTAGAATTTGATGCACAAGCAGTATTCCCGCTTAGTACAGGTGAAGGGTAGCAAATAGGTTGGGAAGGGGCCAGCTAGAGAGCAACAATGGTCTTGAACATGCATCATGCATAATAAACATGGACACCCGCATGAGTAGGATATGGACACCATGAACATGAATATCATAGAGGCTATGTTGATTTTGATTCAACTACATGCATAAACATGTGCCAAGTCAAGCCACTCGAACATTCAGAGGAGGATACCATATCATCATACTACATCACAATCATTTAAACGCAATGTTGATATCCAAGATAAATCAATATTAACTCTTAGCTACTTATGCATGGAATGGGAAACTAAAATCTCTAATTTTCATTGCAAACATGTTTAATGATAATGGGATGAATCATGAATACTAGGTTAAACATATTTACACGAACAAAACAAGTCGAGTTCATACAAGTTTCTCTCTGCCACGGCCAGTTCATCAAATATCGTCATTATTACCTTTCACTTGCATGATCAAACGATGTGAAATAATAATAAACGTGCAAGAGTGCGGTGGACTAAGCTGGGATTTGAAACATTTTACCCAACGGGAGAAGACAAGGTAAATGTGCTCTTTATTAGTTCAACAATTATTCATATGAGAGCCACTCAACATTTTCATTGTGGTCTTCTCCTCGATACAACTTGAATAGAAACAAAAGAATTTCAAAAAACACACTGAAATATTTTTGGAGCTTTTGGTTTTCTAGAATAGGCAAAATAAAAGAGGGAAAGCAAAAATGAGAAAAACTATTTACACGGGAAAGCTCCCAACAAGCAAAAGAAGAACAAGGAAATATTTTTTGGATTTTCTTTTTAATCTTACTACTAAGCATGCATAGAAAGCAAACTGACTACAACTAATCTTTTTCACCGACAAATAGAATGATAAGTGGTCGTGAATGTAATGTCGGTGAGAAACACGTACTCCCTCAAGCTTAGGCTTTTGGCCTAAGTTGGTAGTCGATCAATAGCCTGGAGGGTAGTAGGGATCCTAAGGGGCGGGCGTCCACTCATCCCACTATCGAGGCTCCTCCTGTGCTGCCTCCACAGCAGCCTGAGCGTTCCGGTACGCGATGATGTCTGCATGCATAATCCTATATCCGCCCCTGGCAACAGAATCAAACAAAGCACGTGCAGGCAAGAGAATAATATCACGAGTTTTAACGCTGAAGACCAGGTTTTAAGGAATGGGGATGTTAGGATAATATTGTGCAAGGAAACGATGGTATTCCATGGCTGCATGGTCTAAATAAACCTTGGTCAGAGGGTAAGCATAGCAAAGTCATAGCAACGTCAATCTAAGAACATAATGGATACTAGGGATCAAGCCCTAACAAAACTAACTTGATTACAGGATGAATCTCATCCAACTCCTCACCGACCAGCAAGCCTACGAAGGAATTACTCACTCCCAGTGGGGAGCATCATGGAATTAGCGATGGAGAAGGGTTGGTGATGACGAAGAACAAAGATCCCCCTCTCCGGAGCCCCAAACGGACTCCAGATATGGCCTCTTGAGGAAGAACAGGAGGTGGTAGCGGCTCCATCTCGTAGATCACGATAATTCTTTCTCCCTCATTTTTTTCTGGACGAATGTAAACTTATAGTATCAGGGTTGGTGTCTGCGGGGCCACCAGGTGGGGACAACCCACCTGGGCGCGCCAGGAGATGGGGGGGCGCCCTGGTGGGTTGTGGCCACCCAAGTGCCCCCTCCGGTGGTTCTTGGCTCCGGTATTTTTTCTTTTATTGTATACAAAATCCTCGCGAAGTTTCGCTTTATTCCGAGAACTTTTATTTCTGCACAAAAACAACACCATGGTAGTTCTGCTGAAAACATCGTCAGTCCGGGGTTAGTTTCATTCAAATCATGCAAATTAGAGTCCACAACAAGAGGAAAAGCGTTAGGAAAAGTAGATACGTTGGAGACATATCAAGACACCACGTGATGATTGGGTGTGATAGGCTCTATGTTCACATACAACGGGTGCAAGACAGTTTTGCACATGCGAATACTCAGGTTAAACTCGACGAGCCTAGCATGTACAGACATGGCCTTGGAACACTGGAGACCGAAAGGTCGAACGTGAATCATATAGTGGATATGATCAACATAGAGATGTTCACCATTGATGACTACTCCATCTCACGTGATGATCGGACATGGTTTAGTTGATTTGGATCACGTATCATTTCGATGACTTGAGGGATGTCTATCTAAGTGGGAGTTCTTAAGTAATTTGATTAATTGAACTTAAATTTATCGTGAACTTAGTCCTGATAGTATTTGCATATCTATGTTGTAGATCAATAGCTCGCGATTTAGCTCCCCTATTTTTGATATGTTCCTAGAGAAAATTAAGTTGAAAGATGATAGTAGCAATGATGCGAACTAGGTCCGTGATCTGAGGATCATCCTCATTGCTGCACAAAAGTATTATGTCCTTGATGCACCGCTAGGTGACACACCTTTTTTAGGAGCAGATGCATACGTTATGAATGTTTAGCAAGCTCGATATGATGACTACTTAACGGTTTAGTGCACCATGCTTTATGGCGTAGAACCAGGACCTCAAAAACATTTTGAATGTCACGGAGCATATGAGATGTTTCAAGAGCTGAAATTGGTATTTCAAACTCATGCCCATGTCGAGAGGTATGAGACCTCTCACAAGTACTTTGCCTACAAGATGGAGGAGAATAACTCAGCTAGTGAGCATGTGCTCAGAATGTCTGGATACTGCAATCACTTGAATCAAGTGGGAGTTAATCTTCCATATAAGATAGTGATTGACAGAGTTCTCTAGTCACTATCACCAAGCTACTAGAACTTCGTGATGAACTATAATATGCAAGGGATTACAAAAACGATTCCCGAGCTCTTCGTAGTGCTGAAATCAGCGAAGATAGTAATCAAGAAAGAGCATCACGTGTTGATGGTTGACAAGACCAGTAATTTGAAGTAAAAGGGAAATGGAAAGAAAGGGAACTTCAAGAAGAATGGCAAGCAAGTTGCCACTCCCGGGAAAAAGCCCAAATCTAGACCTAAGCCTGAAACTAAGTACTTCTACTGCAAAGGAAATGGTCACTGGAAGCGGAACTGCCCCAAATGCTTGGCGGATAAGAAGGAAGGCAAAGTGAACAAAGGTATATATGATATACATGTTATTGAAGTGTAATTTACTAGTGTTCGTAGCAACCCCTGGGTATTTGATACCGTTCAGTTGCTAAGATTAGTAACTCGAAACATGAGTTGCAGAATGAACAGAGACTAGTTAAGAGCGAAGTAACGATGTGTGTTGGAAGTGATTCCAAGGATGATATGATCACCATCACACACTCCCTCTACCTTCGGGGTTAGTTTTGAACCTAAAATAAATGGTATTTGGTGTTTGAGTTAAGCGTGAATATGATTAGATCATATTTATTGCAATACGGTTATTCATTTAAGTCAAAGAATAATTGTTGTTATGTTTATATGAATAAAACCTTCTGTGGTCATACACCCAAGGTGAATGGTTTATTAAATCTCAATCTTAGTGATACACATATTCATAATATTGATGCCAAACGATGCAAAGTTAATAATAATAGTGCAACATACTTGTGGCACTGCCATTTAGGTCATATAATATAAAGCGCATGAAGAAACTCCATGCAGATGGATTTTTGGAATCACTTGACTATGAATCATTTGATACTTGTGAACCATGCCTCATGGGCAAGATGACTAAAACTCCGTTCTCCGGAACAATGGAGCGAGCCAATGACTTATTGGAAATAATACATACTGATGTATGCGGTCCGATGAGTGTTGAGGCACACTGCGGGTATCGTTATTTTTTGACCTTCACAGATGATTTGAGCAGATATGGGTATATCTACTTAATGAAACACAAGTCCAAAACATTTGAAAAGTTCAAAGAATTTAAGAGTGAAGTGGAGAATCATCATAACAAGAAAATAGAGTTTCCATGATCTGATCGCGGAGGCGAATATTTGAGTTACGAGTTTGGCCTTCATTTATAACAATGTGGAATAGTTTCACAACTCACGCCACCGGGAACACCACGTCGTAATGGTGTGTCCGAACGATGTAACCGTACTTTATTAGATATGGTGTGTTCTATGATGTCTCTTACCGATTTACCACTATCGTTTTGGGGTTATGCATCCGATACAGCTGCATTCACGTTAAATAGGGCACCATCTAAATCCGTTGAGACGACACCGTATGAACTGTGGTTTGGCAAGAAACCTAAGCTGTCGTTTCTTAAAGTTTGGGATTATGGTGCTTATGTAAAAAAAGCTTGAGCCTGATAAGCTCGAACCCAAATCGGAGAAGTGTGTCTTCATAGGATACCCAAAAGAAATTGTTGGGTACACCTTCTATCACAGATCCGAAGGCAAGATCTTCGTTGCTAAGAATGGATCATTTCTAGAGAAGGAGTTTCTCTCGAAAGAAGTGAGTGGGAGGAAAGTAGAACTTAATGAGGTAATTGTACCTTCTCTCGAATTGGAAAATAGCTCATCACAGAAAACCGTCCCTGTGATGCCTACACCAGCTAGAGAGGAAGCTAATGATAATGATCATGTAACTTCGGATCAAGTTACTACCGAACCTCGTAGGTCAACCAGAGCACGTTCCGCACCAGATTGGTACGGTAATCCTGTTCTGGAGGTCATGTTACTAGACCATGACGAACCTACGAACTATGAGGAAGCGATGATGAGCCCAGATTCCACAAAATGGCTTATGTCCATGAAATCTGAGATAGGATCCATGTATGAGAACAAAGTATGGACTTTGGTTGACTTGCTCGATGATCGGCAAGCCATGGAGAACAAATGGATCTTCAAGAAGACTGGCAATGGTAATATTACTGTCTACAAAGCTCGACTTGTTGCAAAAGGTTTTCGACAAGTTCAAGGAGTTGACTAGGATGAGACTTTCTCACCTGTAGAGATGCTTAAGTCTGTCTGAATCATGTTAGCAATTGCCACATTATGAAATCTAGCAAATCGATGTCAAAACTGCATTCCTTGATGGATATCTCAAAGAAGAGTTGTATATGATGCTACCAGAAGGTTTTGTCAATCCTAAAGGTGCTAACAAACTGTGCAAGCTCCAGCGATCCATCTATGGACTGGTGCAAGCATCTCGGAGTTGGAATATACGCTTTGATAAGGTGATCAAAGCATATGGTTTTATACAGACTTATGGTGAAGCCTGTATTTACAAGAAAGTGAGTGGGAGCTCTGTAGCATTTCTCATATTATATGTGGATGACATATTGCTGATTGGAAATGACATAGAATTTCTGGATAAGATAAAAGGATAATTGAAAAAAATGTTTTCAATGAAAAACCTCGGTGAAGCTGCTTACATATTGGGCATTAAGATCTATAGAGATAGATCAAGCTGCTTGATAGAAAATTTTAATGAGTACATACCTTGACATGATTTTGAAGTAGTTCAAAATGGAATAGTCAAAGGAGTTCTTGCCTGTGTTGCAAGGTATAAAGTTGAGTAAGACTCATGTTGGGGATCGTTGCAGAAATTCAAAAAAATTCTACGCATCATCAAGATCTATCTATGGAGTGACTAGCAATGAGAGAGGGGAGTGCATTTTCATACCTTTGAAGATCGCATTATGGAAGCGTTACAAGAACGCGGTCAGTTGAGTCGTACACGAAGCGATTCAGATCGCGGCCGAATTCGATCTAAGCACTGAATAACGGTGCCTCCGCGCTCAACACACGTGCAGCCCGGTGACGTCTCCTGCACCATGATCTAGCAAGGAGAGAGGGAGAGGTTGGGGAAGACTCCGTCCTGCAGCAGCATGGCGGCGTGGTGGTGTGGTGGAGGAGCGTGGTACTCCGGCAGAGCTTCGCCAAGCTTCGCAGGAGAAGAGGAGGAGTTGGGAGGGGGAGGGCTGCGCCAGGCAATGGGTGCGGCTGCCC